>CAOKZL010000692.1:0-539327 GCA_948472985.1 Iguana delicatissima | reverse complement strand
GTTCCCAGAAACCTTGACTCTTGCTTTGTGTGCCAACTACACTGCTGGATACTCCCTTGTACAGACACTTTGAATTTATTGCTGACCTGGCCTGCTGAAACAAGAATGGTAACCAACTGATAAGTTTCTGTGAACCTTGATTGGGTCTGGGTGTCATGCCCTACCTTGGAGACCCTGGCAGTGAGCAGGAGGATTCTGAATCCAAGGCAGGAGTTTCCCCAGACATGTGCTCAGGAGAAAATAACAAGCAACAGCAGTGGCCTGAACAAGGGGAACAAATATCAGAGGGTGAGATAATACAGACACTTACTGTGCAAGAGAGAAAATGTCAGAGAGAGGTGCTGCACTGCTAAGTGCATTTAAGTAAGAAATGAGTCCTAATGAAGGAACACCTGTGGCAATAGCATCAGTAGATAAAAGGCTTTCAGCTGGCCCTTTCCTTTCAGAGTCAGCAATTGATTTCTACAGTTGTGGAAGCTTTGTGCCATGGTGTCTTCTATCTTGACTACCTTAAACTTCTGCCTGTTTGACTGTGACCTGGATTTGCCCTTTGGATTTGTTTGCTTTGGAACCTAGACTCTGTTTGGACATTTTTCCTGCTCTTGCCTTGTGAGTAAACCCTGCTCTGCTGTTTGGTGATTAATTGTCTGTTCTGCCCAGGACATGACATTGACATAGACTCTGTTTAAGGACTGGGAACTGTGGTTGGCTTTCTAACAGGATGTTAATCAAGGAGTGACACTTGAACAGTGGCACCCTCTCTATCCTTACATGAATGCCCATTTAGTGACCAGGTTGGTGAAGGGAAGCCAAGTGAGGAGGATCAATACCACCACGTAGCACAGAAAAACATAGGTGACAGCAGTGGAGATCCAGCTCAGTCTCTACTCCTTGCCTCTCTCCCATCAGTCACTAAAACACCAAAAAGATTCTGGCTATAGCAGGCAGGGGGTATTTCCTAGCAAAATTGCTGGGTCTTTAACATCAACTGTATCTGGAGCAAGAGGATCCTGGGAAGGTGTACAGAAAGCCATGAAGGGAAGCATGTAGCTGAGAGGGTGAGTGAGTATCCATCCCTCCAGTAAGTCTCCATGTAGTCTGGAGCTCTGATTTTGTAAGGTGCAAAATCATGCTGAGAAGCTACATGGATAGAAGTGGGTCTGTGTTGCATCTAGTCACCCTCCACAAATATGGGGTAACAGGAATGATGATGGAAGGGTAGAATTAGTCTGCCAATCCTCACTTCTCCCATGCAACACAGACATGTTTTTAAAACAGTGCTAAACAAGTATGGAGAGGCCAAGGGCCATTTTACCACATACAAGTGAGGTAGACTTGAGTTGACT
Source organism: Iguana delicatissima (assembly GCA_948472985.1). Taxonomy (NCBI): domain Eukaryota; kingdom Metazoa; phylum Chordata; class Lepidosauria; order Squamata; family Iguanidae; genus Iguana; species Iguana delicatissima. The sequence continues at coordinate 537,981 of CAOKZL010000692.1, read as the reverse complement.
GACTTGGACTCAAGTTGGACTTCAGTAACCTCAGTGACTCGACTCAGACTTGACTTGGCAACAGAGATGCACTGACTCGACATGAGACTTGTATATTTTTAGTGACTGACTTGCTGCCCTTGGTTCAGTAACATAACACATTCATCCAGAAACCTTACTACATTGAAAAACACTTCCATCTCTTTTTGCAAGTCCAAAGTGTGGGTGCATTTCTCAGAGGAGAACAGCAGATAGGTTAGGCAATGGGCTTGAGGTGGGCTTGAGCTCTGCTCAGCAGCCTTTCCCTGCTGCATATTGGAGGAGCCTTCTAAAAAGTTTCCTAAGAGCAGAAGGCAAGACTTGTCCCCAAAGCATAGGGCGTGTTTCACAGTGAACAGCAAGTGTGTTAGGCAGAGGGCTTGAGGAGGAAGAATCCTTCCTTCTACAGCTTTTGAAGCTTCATTAATGGGGAGTACGAAGGATCCTATTCCCTACTTTTGAAAAAATCTCCAGCTTTGGAAACGGAAAGTAAGAAGGATCCTTCCAACGCTGTAAACTCTTTTATGCCCATTGCCACAAAAACCTCCAGCTTCAGGAAGAGGGAGTAAGAAGTATCCTATTCCTCACCTCTGAAACTGCAGATGGCAAAACCACAAAGGGTCAACTCTGCTTAAATAGTTAAAGCTGACTATTCGACTCTGTCCAAAAATTCTGGAATATACTTTGGGGTATAAAGTTGGCTCCCAGACTTGAGACTTGACTTGAAGGTATCTTCAAGGACTTGGACTTGATTTGAGACTTGGAGTAAAAGACTTAAATACATCACTGCAACATACCTACATGATGGCCACATTTTCCCACGTGCCCACCTCACAGCACTTCCACATGAGACTATAAGAGATGCAATATAACTTCTTTTTCCAAGAATCAACTGAAATATGGGCAGTTCTCATATTTGAAGGTGAGGGGAGTTTGGCTTGAGGGCTACAGCAAAACAAGAAGAAAGGGAACGAGAACAGAGTTTGAGTGGATTTTTTTTCCCGCAGGAAATTTTAGACAAAAATTGAATTTTGTTTTTGTGGGGGTCTGAGGTTTTGGGGGCTTAGAAGACAGGCCCCTTGGGGCTCACATAGCCCATGGACCACATTTCCCCCCTCTATCTGGGAAATGCTTTTGACTTTAAACTCGGTGATCATGCCAGCCTTTTCTGTTTAAAACAAAGATAAAAAGAAAGAAGATGTTTACAGAACATGCACAAATAAAGAACCATTCTGATTGCCTTGGGTAAGATTATGGAGGGAAACAGGAAAAGTTCCAAGTGGTTGTCTTTTCAATTATTAGATGAAAAGGTGAATATAACTCAGAAGGGTCACTTGCATTCCTGGTGAGGAAAAATCTACAAAGAACAAGTGAAAAAAATCTCTAATGAATGATGGTTTAAATGAAACATAAATATCTGGAAAGTGTGAACAAGAAAGAAAATTTAAGGTAGATCAATGGAGTAATGGTATTAACTTAAGCAAAATGTCACCTTAATAGCATAGATCAGTTACCTTGATAGGAAAATCACTACCTTCTATAAGCTTCTGGTTGTTGACCACTAGAGAAGTAATACAAGAAAGAACCAAATGACCTTAAAGTGGTACTTCCCATAGACCTACAGAAATGAACGAATATGAACAAATCTCAGTAACCCTCACAAAGGATTGCTTGCCAGCTTCTCAAGAGAAACCAATAAGGCAACCAGGGCACTTTCTTGGAGTGGCATCACTAGGGTTTGTGTCATTCAGTGCAGTAACTCATGGTTTCTCCCCTATGAACCTCCCATACCAGATTATACCATAATATTGCAGCTAAAATACCAGAAAATTTGACAAAATCTGTGACTATTAAACCCCCCACCAGCAATGAAAACAACAGCGTGGGCTTTGCAGCAGATGCAGACGAAATCACGTGATTTGCGGCAGCATCGTAATTGGGTAATAGTGACAGCTCTGACTGGAGGGCATGCACATTAAAAGGTTCAAAAAGTAAATTAGCATAGGCTTTTAGCCTTGTAAGTACATTGGTACAATACATGTAAGCTAGAGTTTTAAAAATGTTTTTTTTTGTGTGTGGTTATAGGGATAATTACAGGGGTATTTTTATAAAAAACAACAAATTTGTGCTGAAACACTGCACTAAAATTTTATAAACAGTCATTTGAGCGTCTCCCCCTTTGGTGGTATCACTTGATGAGGTTTGTACGCCATCCTAATGATACCCCTGCTTTATTGCTTTCAGAGATGGGAAGGGAGAATTAGTCCAAGGAGGAACCAGGTTTGTTGCCTGGTGAGTCTCTCTGGCCTAGGAGCTGGCTTTGATATTGGTCCAATGATACCAAAGCAAGGTTGGTGGAAGGTTCTCAACAGAGTAGGTCATGGAATTCTGCAAGAGGCAGATTTCCGTTTGAAATGTTGATTACTGATGTATATGGCCACTGTCATGTAATAAGCAGTCTGACCCTTATTATTTTTAAAATGTAGGGTGGAGTCCATGTAACTGAGGCCATTTCCACTGCTTACCCGTTCCCGTCATGGTCCCGGTGTCATCCTGGCAGCACCTTTGCTGGAACAGAAGCATGATGTCAATGTTCCCTCTGCAGCCAGCTGGCTGCCTGTGGAAAGAAGCACAAGCAACATACTCCTTCCTTTCACAGTGCAGCTGGCCTCTCCGCTGTCTGCACTGGTGAAGAAAGTACATAGATCACCCTCCCACTCCGTATGGCCACCGGCAGTGGGAGTGTTGCACAATCGCGGGCCATGAACAGATTTTTTTTCCGTTAATGGTATATCCCATGATCACAATGGGTGGCGACCTGTTGGCAGCGGGACTATGGCAACATCGTGTGGTAGCATGGCTCACAAAACTTTTGCCAACGTACTCCAATCGTAGGACAGTGACTCCATGGAGAAATAGCCAGAGTCTGGGAAATTCACAAAATGGTACCCTGGTTTCATGGAATGAAGACCTGCTTCATTGTACAGCCAGTGGATGGGCAACATGCCATATGAAGGTCATAACACAAGGCAAATATAGTATCTAGACAACCAGTGACTACTCGTATTTCTAACACAAAACTGCTCTAGGTGTTAGTCTGAACTTTAAAGGAGGCCAGACAAGCAGGATAGGAGTAGACTGTGTAAATTGATGGGTTGTCTAGAAGGGAGACTGAATAAAGATCATGGAACATTAACCTATTAAATACTTGCTGTTTGGTAATACTTTCAAACACTAAAGGTATTATTGTCATGCATTTATCTTGCAATCATAAAACTGCTTATTTGCCATTATGAATCTTTGCATTATTGCTCTTAAGAACCTCAGAGAATCAACCCAATTACAATATCCCTGTGAGTAATTTCTCCTTAGTAGTTGTCAAAGTCATGATACAGGTAAAATCAAAACTGGTACTCTAATAAAAATGAAATCAATCATGTTACCGTAATTGGAAAGCAGTAATAAAAAGTAATTGGGTTTAATACATAATTTAGATCATTACTTGTTAAGTTAATGCATTCTGCTTAGTGTGGGAAAAAATTATTTATCTCACATACAGTAGAGCATTCATTTGTTTTCTTAATGGAATGCACTTGAATTGACTTTAATAAGAGCAGTTTGTTAAATCAGATTTTGAATGGGCACATAGATTTGAAGTTCATATGTTAATTTATGACATGATATACTTGGCACTTACAGCCTCATCTTAGTCACTGGATTTATTCTCTCATGAGATTTAGTATTCATTGTTGTCCTATATTACAGGAATTAAATTAGTTTTCTCTGGTGTCTGGATGTGAAGCAATCTGCTTATGATTATTTTATTGTGATGCAGTATAAAATAACATGATTGGTTGCTTGAGCATCAATCACCTTTGCTAGATATCAGTCATTTTTTCCCCTACCCCACTAGTCCAGTTTGGAGAAAAGTTGACAAGAGGTTTTTCTCTCTCTGAGTGATTCTTGGACACATGAAATTTGGCAATAGGCCCATTCGCATGACACAATTATAGCCCCATAGTTCCGCTTTAACTACCATAGTTCTATCCTATGGAAACCCGGGATTCGTAGCTTAGTGAGGCAATGGAGCTCTCTGACTAAGAATTCTAAATGCCCCTCCCTACACTGCCAGTGCCAGATTTCCTTAGGACAGAACCATGGCAGTTAATCATAGTGCTATATTTCTGTAGTGTGAATGGGTCCAGTTTTGATCTTCCTACTTCTGGAGTGGCTCCACTTCCAGACAGGGATTGGAGGAAGAGATTGTTCTTTCCATGGGAAACTTCTATATGCAAGTATACTCTGCTCCCTGTCTATGTATCTTTGCCTTAACAACACCTCATTTTGGCCTTGGCTTGTGCAATTCTATCAATCATTTTATTTACATCTCACTTTGTCCCCAAAGTGGAACTCAAGGCAGTGGTTCTGTATCTGCTTTTTACTCCTTTGTCTGATGACTTGTCCTTCTACTATTGCTTACTGCTTCTAGACCCCTAGAGCAGAAACTTCAGTTTTCATAGAATCACAGAACTGGAAGAGACCACAGGGGCCATCCAGTCCAACCCCCTGCTATACAGGAACACACACCAAAGCACTCCCAACAGATGGTCATCCAGCCTCTGCTTAAAAACCTCCAAAGAAGGAGACTCTACCATACTCCAGTGCAGCATATTCCACTGCTGGACAGCTCTGACTGTCAGGGAGTTCTTCCTGAGGTTCAGGTGGAATCTCCTTTCGTGCAGCTTGAATCCATTGCTCCTTGTCCTATACCCTTTCTGCACCTTACCTTCTTCCAGTGCTGGAGTGTGCGGATCGCACGAGCAGCCTCTGGCAAGAGGCTCTCGCGTCCGGGGTCCTTCGGCTCTGCACGAGCTGCCTGCTCATGCGATAGCCCCATCTCTTCCTTCCGAGTGCAGCCTGGGACTGGAAGCATGACTGCCGCAGCTCCAGAGGCTCCACACACCAGGTAAGTGCACACGGGACCCAGGAGCAATGCGTGATCGTGCACCATTTTCAGCTTCTAGCAGAAAATGAAAAGGTGTGTGATCAGCACCTGCTGGCCCCTGGAGCATCGCGCAATTGTGAGTGCTTCGTGCAGATCACTCCTCACAATTGCGCGACACTCCAGGTGCCCTTTCACATGGAAAATGCTGTGCATAAAGGGCCTCAGTCTCTGGAGCAGCAGAAAACAAGCCCGCTCCCTCATCGACATGATTTCCCTTCAAATATTTAAACATGGCTTGATCCAAGCCAGAGAATGGCACAGTGCTAAATAATTCTGCTTCTTGGATCATCCATTAGCCAGCAGTTCTACCCAAATGTCCAGAATTTCTCCAGTTACCACTTTGTTATTGTGTGCCTTCAAGTCATTTCTGATCTATAACAACCTAAGGTGAAACTATCACCTTAACAAGGTGATAGTTTTCGTAACAAAAATTGTTCAGAGGGTGTTTGGGTGGTCTTAGTCAAGTTCTACTTGCTCAGCCTCAAAACGAGGCAAGGGCAAACCTTTGTTCTGAGGCTGAGAGAGTATGACTTGCCCAAGGTCACACAGTGGGTTTCCATGACCAAACAAGGATTTGAACCCTGCTCTTCAGAGTTGTAGTCCAATATTCAAACCACTACATTACACTGGTAATTCCAGTTAACTCTGCACAACCCTCACTTGGAAATGTGGTGACTAAACATGTTCTTCCATGTATCTTTGAACATCTCTTCCCTTGTTAGGGCTGAGAAGAAAGCAAAATGCATTACTTGCTGTTCTCTAGTCATTCCTATGCAAGAATGTGTGTTTTGAGAAACCTTTCGAGGAAATGCTGCTAATCTCAGCTAAGATTTTTCATTGGGCATGTAGCCACAAAGTGGCTCACTGGACAGAAGGGGCTGTCAGGTTGCTAGGCTCCCTGCCATATGGAAATGAATATGAGCTGCTGGCTGTGTACTGGGGCAAATATATTTAAACATTGAAAGAATCTACTAGGGCCATTTCTGCACCATACTGGTTCGTAACGATGTCCCATCATGATCCTGGCAGCAGCTTTGCCAGGATGGGAGCATGACATGAATGCTCCCCTCTGCACCCAGCTGGCTCCCTGCAGAAGGGAGCACAAGTGACATGCACTTTCCTTCTGCAGTTGGCCTCTTTCCCATGCTAAGCTGGTGAAGGAAACATCTACATTGTGTTTCCACCCTTTCTGCATGGCTGGTGGTGACTGGAGCGTTGCATCATCATGGGTGCTTAATGGATTTATTCTGTTAAGTGAATATCCCATGATCACGATGGGTGGGGACAGGTTGGCAGCAAGACCATCATGATGTTATGTGAAAGCATGACTCACAGACCGCTGCCATTGTGTCCTCATCGTGGGATGGTGATACCATGAGGAAATGACCCAGGCATCTTTGTCAAGTGTTGCTTGTTACTGTTACAAAGTATCCCTTGCTAACTGCTATTACACAGTATTCATTACTAAATGTTGTTAGAAAGTATCCATTGCTAAATGCTTATTGCGAGAATTTACCTGGAATGGTGAGAGAGAGAAGATGGGATAAGGGCAAAAATAAAAGTGCAGACTAGAGAGACATGTTGTTTTGAGAACTCAGTGCTTGTGAGATAAGAGCAGAAAATATGTGGTCAGGTTACCCTGGTCAAGGGTGGTGGGGGATATGTGGCAGGCACCAGCCTGGGAAAGTATTGGGAAGGTGGTGTGGTGTATGGATTAATGATTCTTACCAAGCATTGCTTTGCACTGGCTTAATTTGTAATGTTAACCTATAAAAGCTGTAAGCTGTATGCATGGTTTTGTCTCAGTGACTTCTGTGTTGCTCATGTTTATCCATCTAAATAAACTACTGTCTACTTTGAGTGAACTTTGTGGAGTGTGAGTTGTCCAGTATGACAGGGGCTGGATGTGTCATCCTTCAGAACCCTTATCAATGCCAGAGAAATCTATCCCTCAGTACAGCTGCTAGGATTTTAAGGTGGGTTTGGGACCAGAGCGTTTGCTGTTGTGGCAATCGTACCACAATTGTAAATGTGAATAGCAGTTACAAGGTGGCTGTAAGCTTACCTTATAACATCCTAGCTTCTTAACAGTAGGTCAGCCATCATCTTTGTCGTTGTTGTTGTGTGCCTTCAAATCATTTCCAACTTATGGCAACCTTAAGGCAAACCTATCATGGGGTTTTCTGAGGCTGAGAGTATGTGATGTGCCCGAGGTCACCCAGTGGGTTTCCATAGCTGAGTGGGGAACTGAACCCTGGTCTCCAGGGTCTATAGTCCAATCCTCAAACCACTACCACTGCAACCTTTTCCCCTCCCCTTTTTGACTTAGTTTTCTTCAGATATTTCACCTGATCAGGAACCTTCAAAGTCAGCCTCATGTAATTTCATTTTATGAAAAAAAATATATACAAATCCATGCTTTGTTATGGAAAGAACAACACCTTGTCAGTACTGGACTATTTTTAGTCCCAATAAATTTCTTCAGGCTACTGTCGGTAGACAGACAAACAGAGATGCGTAAAGACTGCTTTATGCAGGCAGATCACTGGTCCATCTAGCTCAGGGGTGGGTAATCATTTTTTCCATGGGGCCACATGAGAAACTAAAAATATTGTGGAGGGCCGGGCCAAAAGGCTGAACTCAATTCTGCATAATATTAATTGTATTTCTTTATAAAAAGCAGTAAATAGCATTGTTTTGACAAGTTGTTTAGACCATGCATGAGGTAAAGTTAGGCCATTTCCACACAGGCATATTGCCCACTCTAGGGCGACCTCTCTTGGAGGTCTTCTTCACCTGGGGGTGCGCTAGAGCAGTTAAAAACAGTGAGGTTCTAGACCTCAAACTGCTCTAGCGCAGCCGCGGGGGTGGCGCTGTGAGTTTTATAAAAACCACCTTCGCAAGTGGTTTTTCTAAAACTTACCCGCACTGCCCTGTAGCAGCCCCCGGTGAAGAACTGCAGAGATGCGGTAGCGTGTCCCTGCAGATCTGCCCGGGGGCGGGCTTCCAGTTGGCGCTCTGTCCTGATTGGCGGAGTGCCGCCGGAAGCCGCCGGCCACCATTTTGGGCGCCACCGAGCGCCGCTGAAATTCGGAGGCGTTTGGAACGGCGGATCCATGCTCTCCGCAGGGACGGAGCAACCCGCTCGCGGGTAAGTTCTGCCCCTGCGTGCACGGCCCCATTTGCCCCCCCCCCGTGAGGAAAGGGCCTTAGAAAGTATGTTTATTTTGTAATTTCCAATTAGCCTTACACGGGCGGGTCAGAGCCAATCAAAGGGCCGTATGTGGCCCGGGGGCCGTACAATGCCCAGGTCTGATCTAGCTCAATACAGTGCCTGGCAAAAACTCCCTGAATCCTCAGGCAGAGATCTTTCTACAGTTGCTGTCCCAGACCTGTTCTTAAACAGAGAGGGCAGCACAGGGGGCAAGTATAGGAAATTTTATATCACTGTGTCCTCCTTGCTCTGCTACCATCCATCCAGTCTGTCACCAAGATGATCCAGGAGGCAGAAGCTACCTGACATGAGCTGGTGGAATCTGATGACATCTGTCATGACATGTGGTGATCCACTGAATAGCAAATGACATCTCCTCAGTAGAGTACCTTAACTCTGGCTGTTTTCACACTACGCTGTTATAGTGCTATTATTCCACTTTCAGCATCTTGTGGAATTTTGGGGTTTGTGGTTTGCCAAGACCAAAGAGCTCTCTGGCTGGGAATTCTAAATGCCCCTCCCTAAACTGCAAACCTCAGAATTCCATAGGATGTTGAAAGTGGAATGATAGCACTATAACAGTGTGGTGGGGAAAGGCCCTATGATTTGCCCACCCAAGTTGCTCAAGGTTTTGGGACAGTATGGAGAACAATAGGGAATTCTGCTCCTGTAAAACACCCAGATTCTCCTGTATTCAGATTTTACTTCTGATCCACATGTCTGGCTTGCTCTTTGCCCTTTCTTGCTAGCTTATCCTAACTTGTTTTATGGTAATGTTTTCTGGACTTGTCTCATGTTTCCCAGTATACTTCACTTGTAGTATCTTAGCTGCCCACAGCCCAGGCCGGATTCTATTTATTTTATTCATTTGATTTGATATATATCTCACTTTTGCCCCATGTGGGACTCCAAGGCCCTTTCTGCACCTTACCTTTGTATGGTACCAGGGCGTGGGGATCACATGAGCAGCCTCTTCCATGAGGCTCTGCTGTCCCCACTGCTTCTGCTCTGCAGGAGTTGCTTAACAGCTGGCAGACAGCATGAGGGCTCCACCTCTTCCTTCCGCAGCATAGCTGGGTATTTTCCCAGGCTGCACTGGGGGAGGAAGCATGAGGGCTCCGTACGCAAGATAAATGCATGTGAGGCCCTGAAGCCTCACACAAGCCAAAAATGAAATAGTGTGAGATCGGCACCTGCCGGCCCTGGCAGCATTGCGTGATTGCAAGGACATCGTCTGGAACACTCCTTGCAATTGCGTGATGCTCCAGAGGCCCTTTTGCATGGCAAATGCCATGTGAAAAGGGCCTAAGTGGCTTAAAACAGAACAGCTAAAACAACATGGAGTACAAAACATTTTTTAAAAATTAAACAATTCTTCCAATTCAAACCATACTCCCAAGACATTAACTTAAAAACAATACACCATATGAAATACATACTGCATATTAAAAGGAAAAAAAAGGCAGTTAAATCAGTTAGAGCTGAAGCCTTGTTTAAACTGGAAAGTCTTTGGCCATTTCTGCCCTACACTGTTATATTGCTATTATTTTACTTTCAACATCCTGTGGAATTCTGGGGTTTGTAGTTTCCTGAGGCCAAAGAGCTCTCTGGCTGAGAATTCTAAAGGTCCCTCCCTGAACTGCAAACCCCAGGATTCCACAGGATATTGAAAGGGGAACAGCATAGTGTGGAAAGGCCCTTACAGAACAGCAGGTAGAACAGCAGATGAGCACTTTCAAGAAGATTGAACATGGCATTTTGCATAAATGTGTCTGCCACTTTCCTTATATCCATTTAAAAGAAGTAACCATTAGAGAGGTAAATCTTTGCTTATTCCTCCATGCACAAATGAATAATTTCAAGGACTGTCTCTTTACTCTATGATAACACCGTGGAGAAGGTTTTCTGTGCCATTTTCAAGCACCTTTTGCTTTTCAGGCCTTGTTTAGGGAAAAATTACTTTTCCATAAATACACACCTTTTTGGTACAGGAAAAAAACACAGTTGGGAGCAGAAAACTAAAATACATTGTTTGCTTCATAAAAAAAGTATTCCTCAGACTACTAGTTACCACCACCTTTTAAAAATGAAAAGAGAGATCTCATGGTATTTGTTTGGTGCTAAGTTTATCTGATTATCCATCCGTGTAGAAATCCGTCATGGGACAGGAAAGCAGGATGTTTGTGTTTTCCAGTGAAGAAATAAATGTGTTGCATTTCTCTGCTACAGTTATGTGTTCCTGCTTTACCCTTGGTTTAGTAACTTAAGTGGTTTGCTTCCTACAAATACTGAAAGAAATAACCTTTAAGTACTTAGATACATACATATGTACATAAATGTATGACCCAGCTTCACAACCTTTTGTTGTATCACTGTACCAAACAGCATACCTGAACATACACTGGATCCACATTCCTTCACCGCTTTGCTGCCGCCTCACACAAACAGAGAGATATACATATTCATATAGAGATATATACATAAAAATACTTTCTCTTGTCAGCTACCCAAACTCTCTGGAGAAGCAGCTGACTTATTCAAATGTGTGATAGATGCACACCTCACGTTAACCTAACCCAAAGCTGCAGGAGGGGGAGAGAAAAGGCAGTGCAACGAAGCGTCCTACCTTGTTTAGCCTGAGGTCAGAACCTGTCATTAGGGGGTTTCAACACATAGATCTTTGACTCTTTCGCTCCCCCAGAGGAATAAATATCAGTTTTCTGTACTCCCAGCTACATTCTTGGCTTTGTCTTTTTGGAGTTACTTCAAGTGGCTCACTATTCTTTAGGTGGAAAGCATAAAAGAATGAATAATTCTGAAAGGATTCTGCTCTGTGACAACACACAGCAAATACACAGTGGCAATAGTAGTGGTAGTAGTGCTAATATTAATAATAATATTCTTCTTCTTCACCATCATCATCATCATCCACTTTTCCCAGTTTGGGACTCAAGGCAGGTTAAGGTAAAACAGATTTAAAAAAATTGTCGTCTTGCAAATAGTCTTCAAAAACTGCAGTTTTTGAAGACTTTCAGTGGGAAGAAATAATACCAAAATTACTGTGTTTCTTTCAAGAATGCAGTTAGTCAAAATTACATCTTTACATACGAGATAGGCTTTTTGCCCTAAATATGTGACATCCCAGATAATGCAGGTTGCCTATAGCCCTAAATCTACTTGAAATCTGAAAGTGAGCTGAAACAATTTGTTACTGGCCAAATATTTCTCACAGTTCCTTCCTTCTCTCCCAACATCTTTTGATTCTGGAGTCTCCACATTGTGTGCTTTTCTGCACTACACTGTTACAGTGCTATTATTCCACTTTCAACATCCTATGGAATTCTGGAGTTTGTAGTTTCCTGAGGCCAAAGAGCTCTCTGGCTGAGGATTCTAAATGCCCTTCCCTAAATTGCAAACCCCAGGATTCCATAGGATGTTGAAAGTGGAGTAATAGCACTGGGGCCCTTTCCGCACTTTACCTTTTTCCGGCGCTGGGGTGTGGGGATCACGTGAGCAGCCTCTGGCAAGATGCTCTCACGTCCCTGCTGCTCCAGCTCCGCACGAGCTGCCTGCTTGTGCAAGAGTCCTGCCTCTTCCTTCCACAGTGCAGCCTGGGACTTTCCCAGGCTGTGCTGGGGCAGGAAGCACGACCGGTGTGGCTCTGGAGGCTCCGCACGTCAGGTAAGTGCACACAGGGCCCAGGAGCAATGTGCCATCACACACCATTTTTGGCTTCCAGCCAAAAATGAAAAGGTGTGTGATGGGCGCCTGCCAGCCCCTGGAGTGTTGCACGATTGTGAGTGTGTTGTGCAGATCATTCCTCACAATCGCATGACGCTCCAGGTGCCCTTTCGCATGGCAAATGCCGTGCGGAAAAGTCTATGACAGTATAGTACAGAAAGGCCCAATTCTTCCTTCTACAAATTCAGTTGCTTTCACACTCGGTACTCAGATGACACCTTTGGCTTTGATATTCCATTGGCCTTCTGGGTTAGCCACATCAGCCAATGAGTTCACCTGTTTCTTTGATTAAACCTCACTTGTTTATGCTCTTCACGTATTGGCTTGGTCCACCCATGAAAAGATTTGCAGGTGCCCTGAAGTGCTGACAGCAGTGAAGAATTTCCTGGTTTTTAGTCATGAAACCAAAAGCTCAAGCCTTGTCTCAGCTTCTTCCAGCTGTTAGCAATATAGCAGCTGCTATTTGTACAAATGCATTTGTGTTCATTGTACGTGTTTATCAGAGTTGAAGCAAATGCGTTATATTGTATTGTATGTGCACTGAACTGTATTTTTGTTTATGCGGTTGATGGATTCCAATGCGTTTCAAGAAAGAGATTAATTTTACTTATTCCTCCACATGATCATTAAAAAAGCTTTTAATGAACACAGTAAAACCCAACTAATTATCACAATGGCATTTAACTCTAAATAAAATTGACAGGAAGCAAGCATATGATAGATATAATTTTGCACATTTTATTAAAATGCGTTTATCACTTTTTCCCTCTCAGAATAACTTATCATATTATCTATGGTAATTTCACTAATATTTTTCTTTCTGTTTAATATTTAAGTGGAGTTTACTGATATTAAAGTCATAATGCATTTAATGGAAATTACCTTGCATTCTAATTACTTTTCTTAGTGAGGGATGGTAAATAGAATCATCTTGTTATGATTGTTGTAGATGAAACCATAGAAAAGTTTAATGAACTGCACTACTGAATATCAGCTTGTGTTTTGTGTGATTGTGTGTGTAAAATATGTGTCTTTGTGAAAAACAGTGTTTTTGTGCAAACCTCACAATTTCTGCACAAAATACCACATGCATTTGTGCATGGGAAATATTTATTTCCCCTCACAATGGCAAAAAAACTGCAGAAATTATTCATCCTCACATACAAAATAATCATAAGATTTAGATCCCTATTCAGTGTGTGTTTGAACAGAAGTTACCAAAAATCATGGCTATCTCCATGAAGAGGATGGAAAAATAATTTGAAAGATCAGTGCTGGAGAAATCAAAAACGTCAGATTTACCTTCATGAACTCTGGAATTCCAACCAAGGCAAACCAGAATGGTATCCTCTCTATTGTCCTAAGGCCAACAGGTAGAGTTTTGTTTTTGTTTTGTTTTTTAAAAAAGTCAGACAAAGTTGAATGACTAGCTGCTGAAAATGGGACTTGCTATCTGTTGGGTGTAATATTTTTCATAGTGATGTCTTTTTAAATTGTGTTGCTGCCATACCCTGCAGCCTCCATCCTGCAGGATGTGTTATTTTCATAACTGGACATATTTATGGCTGAAAAACATGATCAAGGGCACGCTGACTGGGAAGTGTGTTGCCAGGCTAAGCTGACTTAAGACATGGTCAAGTTGTAAGTTCAGAGAGGATTTGGTGGGAAACTCTAATGCTAATGGGTTCATGCTAATCCTTTCAATACCTCAGGCTCTATGTACCCCTGAACACAATGGAGGGCAAGCTTCCCAGGTAAAGCAATCAGGGACCATCCTTTAATCTTGCCCTACAGAGATTTTCCCTATACCCCCTTGCAGCTGAAACATTAAGAGATTGTCATGACTCCCATCAATGTTTGGTTAATTCCAAAGTTAAGGCAATCAGCCCATTCTGGACTCCTTTGTCAGTTCTGTGGGAAATCCATTACAGCTTTGTCTACTCACCTCCTTCAGGGTATGAAATAGGGTATATAAATCTTAGTTTTGATTCTAGTGACTTATAGTACGTTGGGCATATTAATGCTGCACCTGGTAACCTAGACTGTCATTCCTCTATGTTACCTTGAGACATGTCTGAACCACTCTGTTGTAGTCCCCTTTCCACCCAAACTCTCTGTATCCAATGTTTCACTCCTTGCTTTCTGATAGCCCTATGTGGCTCTAGAGACTGTGTAATTTCTTGTGTGTTTGTTAATCCAAATAAAATTAAAATGGAGTCTGCTTTACATTTAGTACTGGTACACATAGGTGAAAAAATCCTCTTGTTAATCTCCTCTCACAGGTCTCCTTTGCGTTATAACTCCCCCAAATTCCAAGGAGACACAGCATTGTGGGTAGACTGCAATGTCCCCCACCTCTTGAGGTAACTGTGTTTTTCATTGTTTGCAATTGTGCCTTAAATTTAATTCTGCTGTTATTGTAGGCTGGAATCCTTTGTCCTGGTGTATGTTAAAATAACTTTACTTAGCTACCTAGCAGAAACACCAAGAAATCCTGTTAGTGACTTGAGAAGATACATAATGGGGTGCTGGCAAGAGTGTCTGATACGCATTGGGGTCTACCAATGTGCATTGGCACTTTCTAGCTGGTGTCCTGGTGTGCCTTGATCATAATGTGTAATGTCCCAGTGTGCATCAGCCACTTTGCTAGATCCCTTGTGAAGTAACAGCAACCCTTTACTGAATATGGATGTGATGTGACTGCCCTAACCTAATTACTGCAGATGTAAGTCCATCTTACAAAGATGTAAAGTCCCCAACAGGATTTTGGCTGAAGGAAGGAGGAATATCAATCCAACAAGAAACCGTCATCTATAGGATGACTTCAGTCCTAGAAATTATGCTTAGAAGTTTATAAAAGCTTTATTCAGGAGAAGTGGAGTAATAGTCACACATTCTGGCAAATGCCAAGACTAAGGCCCTTTTCATGCCACCCTCCCATCCCACCATGTGGACAGCAGAAGGACAGGACTGTGATGACGCTTTTGCATGATGTTGTTGCAGTCCTGCTCCTCTCCCATCCCCAAGCAGTGCAACCACAGGTTAAATCATTGATGGGTTTTCCCAACCAATGACACATGATCATGCAACCATCCCACACTTATCTCTCCTGTGCAAGGGAAGGAAGTGCGATGGCAGTGCTTCCTACCTCAGCGCAGCCTGGGAAAGTACCTAGTTGTGCTGTGGGAGGAAGTGGCATATCCATTTCACTCCCTTCTGTAGGGAGCCGGTCCAGTGCAGAGGGGAGTGCTGCCACCTGCCTCCCTTCCTGGCAGCACCTGGATCACCACCTGATGCTGCCACAAGAAGGTAAACTGTGGAAAGGGCCTAAAGAACTGTTGAATTTACAGTGCCTTATAAGCTGTAATATTACACATTTGTGCATGCAAGCACAAATTACTTGAGAGCTAATTAAAATGACTCTTTTCTCAGACTTTTCCCAGACTCTTATCCTGCCATCCAACTGCATGTCCTTTCAGCTGTGTTTGTTTCCTCTTATCAGAGTTCATTAAAATAACATTCCCTTATTCCCAGCACACAGTCTCTTACTTATTTCCATCATAATCCCTTTCCTGCCTGTGTTACAATGATCAAAGCAATAAAAGACATTGCATGACACGGCATGGTACTACATGAAATCACATTGCATTACATCACATTACATGGCATTACAGGACATTACAGGACATCTCCTTGCATGGCAGGAAAAGCAAAGCCAACCTGACAGAAACATAACATAATCCAAAATATACATTGCCGAACAACAACGGAATTCCCTTCCATCTTCCCCAACTTATCCCCTCGTTTTTACAGAGGAACTTCCAAAACAGAATTTTGGTTCAGCAATAATTCCTCATTTCTTTTCAAACCTTTGTACTGCCATTTTTCTTCTCATCTCTTAAAGATATAAGTCTCATTCCGCCTTAGAAGTTACACAATTCTGCTGAAAGCTATTGAATATTTTAATGAAAGTCATAAGCAGAACATCTGAAAAAGTTTTATAATATTTCTCAGAAAGCCCATCTGGGCTAGGAGGTTTATGCTGTCTTATTTTTAAGAATTACATATATAATTTCCTGAGTTGTGATTAATATATTGAGCTCAGCAGCATCCTCAGCTTATAACCCTGGAAAAATCTAAAGGCTTCAAATCATAATTAATATTAGATAGTTTTGGATTTTCTGAAGATTAAGAATTTGTATAATTATATTCTTCAAAGACAGTTTTTGGTGTAACTGAGAATATTATATGTTTGCAGTTTGAAGGAAGGGAACTACAAATTGTATCCATTTTCTTTTTTTGGTTTCTTCTCTTTTCTTCATTTTTTTTTAAAGCTAAAATATTTCTGAACTGCCTGCCATCTATATATATATTCCAGTGTTGTGCACAAAGGCAGTGCTAAAAATTAATCACATGAATATTAATTTTATATCATCAAGCCTCAATAATGATAGATCTAATCAAGATAAGAGAGATCTAGCCACAGAGGCTTGAGAAAATGAGTTCAAATGTTCAAATGGATATATGGGAAAATGCAGTCTAAAGATATGAAATTTGTCTACTAATTTATAGGAAAATGTGTGTAAGATCATATATAGATGGTATCTAACCCCAAAAAAGCTGTTGAAAGTGTCTAAGAATGTTTCAGATCAGGATAAGGAGAGCTTCTTTTTCCGTATGTGGTGGACTTGTAAGAAGGTGAAAAGTTATTGGTCTAAGATTTACATGTTAATACAGATATATAGTTATAGGTTTTGTAGTGATACCAGAAATGTTTTTGCTGGGTATTATGGTTAAAGAATTGGATGATAAATACAGATTACTTATTTCATATATGATAACAGCAGTAAGAACATTGTTTTCTCAAGACTGGAATTGGACCAAAGCATTGATGATGGAAGAGTGGATTGTTAAGGTTGCAGAGTTAGCCTCAATTGCCAAACTAATATGGGTTTTAAAGGACAAGCTAACTGATTTTTTTTTAAAAAACTTGAAAATCTTTTATGGACTTTTTGAGCAATAAGAAGTTTAAAGATGCAATAATCTGTGGCTATTGTTGCTAGTAATTTTAGTAGGATTAGTTAGTTGAATCTGTAATGGTAGATTTTTTGTTTATTTTATTTTGTTTCTTTCATTGGGGAGGTCAGAACCCTTCTGTGTTTTAGTAAGTTACTGTTCAGTGTTTTACTTTAGTGTGCTAGTGCTGTGTTTTAGTTTTAGATTTCTATTTCCTTTTTTCTGTTTTCTCTTTGTCTTTTTTCGAATGTGTGTTTCTTTGATTGTGAATTAGATTCTTTGTTTGAAAACTAACAACTAAATAATAAAAACTCTCAATAATGATAAGACCATACAAATCACACTGTCAAGCATTACCAAGCATACTGTGCATTTTTGTAAATGGTTTTCATGAACAGAAATATTTTTGCGCACAACTCTTCTAACACAGATTTGATATGTTTTTGTAAGAGAACTAGACTACAAAATTCTAAGAAATGAGAATACCAATTTGTGTATCCATTCAGGAAGTGTGCTTTAGGTTTGAGGCCTTTTCATAATATACAGTTAAAGTACTATACTATACTTACTATAAAGTTAATACTACACAGTTAAAGTACTCCAGTTTAACTACCATGGCAAAATCCTATGGAATACTGAAGTCTGGAGTCTTGTGAGACACCAGAGCTGTCTTGATGAGAATTCTAAATGTGTATGTGTGCCTCCAAGTTGCCCATTGACATATGGTGTTGCCATGAATTTCCTATAATTTCCTTAGGCAAGGAATATCCCTCCCAAAACTGCAAATCCCCAGGTTCTGTAGGGTGGAACCATGACTACTACAGTGGAATCATAGCACTATAATTGTGTGGTGTGGAAGAACCAAAGATTCACATTAATATGTAAGCCAAATTAACTAGGTTAGGCTGAGATCTATGATTTGCTTAAAGTGACTACATGAGTGACTACATGTGAATGTTGGAGGGTATGAGCATATGAGCTCCAGCTATTATAGAATAAGCAAGAGCAGACTGATAGTGAAATTCAATACTGCTATGTTGTAAAAGAAGAAAAGTGTTAGGGGCAATACGCTGCTAACGTGCCTGCTTCAGAAGTTGGTGAGGTTGTCAAAAAGCTGTCCATCTCATTTGTGTTGCACTTCCTAGAAGTGTTACCCCAAAATGTGGGTAACTCAGGGGTCTACCTGCAATGTCAGGTGGGGAATATTTAGCTCAAAATAGGAGGCCTGCGAGAGAAGGGCAACCTAACGAGATCTTTCCACCCATGTTTACAGGGTCCTGAGCAGAAAGAACCAGTCTGAGATTCAAAAGTAAGCTAAAAAGTGTTCTACTGGGGGAATTACAATTGCAGACAAGATCCAAACATTCATGCAATCAAACAAGGCTAGCTGAAAGTAAAAGGGAGGAAAATTATTGGTTAGCAAGCTTGAGAGTGAAATGAGCAATGTTTACCAATCCAGAAGAGCAACAGAGAAGCAGCAATGTGACTTAGATGAAGCTCTCAGATTAGGACAAGATAGGAATCAGAGTGGCAGAGTGATGATCATATCAAATTGTGGGGGGTGGCCTACCCTAACAGAAGCACACACTCATTCTCATCCCATCCTAGTTCTGCTTTTTTTTCTCCCCATACAAACATTTTAGTATGCTTTGTGTGTATCTTTTTCCAAAATTGATGCATTTTATCACATTTTTTCAAATGTATGCATGATTACACATGTGCATTCCCATTGGCGAAAGCATTCTGCCCATTGACTAAAGACAGGATGTTGGCAAGATGGAAGCCTTGTAGGTGAGTGATTCCCACATTAAGCAGACAGGTTGACTATCTTAGACGGGGTTGCACTTCCTCTGAAGAATGAAGTCTGCAGAGTGTGCCTTCTGAAGGCATCTTCAGCAGTGGAGACCTCAATGAGATCAGTGGTCTGTAGTGCCTTTTTATAAACAAATTGCAGCTTTTCTTTGATTGGGATAATTTGGTCTGCAGTGGACCAAACACTAATTCACTCAAGACTGGGCTATTTTGATGCACCCTGTGTGGGCCTGTCTTTGAGGCTGGTCTGTCTTTAAGGCCAGTGCAAAATGCTTCTGTTAATCTTCTGAGTGGGGCAGCCCACCAGCAGCACCTAACACACCTACTGTCTGCCTGTCGGCTACTGGGTCAGGGTGACAGTTTTATTGTTAGTTTATAAGTTGCCAACTACTTGGAACCTGATTACCTGAAAGATAACCATCTCCCTTATAGATCCATTTGATCTTTAAGGTCACCTGTAGAGGCCCTCTTGATGATGCCACATGCTCCTAAGATCCACTCAGGAATCATTTGGAACAAAGCATTTAGTGTGGTGGCACCTCCTGTGTGGAATCTTCTTCCCTCAGAAATTTGACATGCTCCAAGTGTTCCTAATTTTAGATGCATGCTCATACTTATTTATGTAAGACCTCCTTGTTTTGTCCAAACTAACAATTGTTTCATACACCGCATATAGCATGCATATTAATTTTTGTATTGTGTATTTGTTTCTTGTGTATATTTCATGTTTCATTGCTGTATGTCACTTTGAAATGTCGGAATCTTAATGTTATGTACATATTTGTACACAACCAAATATAGCAGCCTGTGAATTTTCCTAATACAAGGAATCTTAGTAATGTACATTTTTGAAATGTGAACGTCATTTTGTGCAATTTTACTCCTCTCTCCATGATGCATTGCAATAATCAGAAAAACACCAATTTCTGAGACAAGATCTATTTTTTCCTGTAATCATTGCTAACCAGGTACAAAATGGATTTTTTTTGGGTGGGGGGCGGTGTAGGGAAATGATGGAATTACTTTTCCATCTTTAGAAGCTACTTCATGCTCTTATATATAATTATAGCATAGAAAATCTGCAGTAATTTAAAGCACCCAAATGATCTTTGGTGTGGGAACAAGGATTTTATAAGTATGTAGGGATATCTATCCCAGCACATTTCTTGTTTTACGTGTGATATGCTGTGATGTTGTTATGCTCAAATCTCCTATCTTTGTTCTCACCTCTGGTGAATCTGGGAACAAAATTGCTACCGATTTCCTTGAACAGAGATTTTCAATCTGTCCTGCAAAACTGTAGGAATATAGACATCCATGGAGACAAAACAAATTAGAGAAATCACTGTCTCCTCATCTTTTCACTGACAGACAGGTCATGCAATGGAATGTTATGAAATGCCGTTGTCAGAAAATGGGGAGGAAAGCTGGGCTATACAGCTGCAACATTTAATAGACCTCGCACTTGATGAATAGCTGTGGACATGTTCCCTGCTAAGAAATACATGGCAAAGTCTACAAACAAATAATTACAACAGTATTTCACAATAGTGCTAAGGAATGGAATATCTGAGCAGAATATGTACAGGGGTCAGTGTTCCACACACACACACACACACCCCCCACAATCTTTGCTACAAAAAAAGAGGCAGCCTGTGATGTTGTGAATATTTACTGCAAATATACACCACCATTCTGGATCCACGCTACCTATTCCTCCCTGTAATAGAACACACTTCCAAAATGGATTAAATACTAATTTGATTTTAGTACAGTACACACCACAGATGCATTTAATTTTAAGTGACAAAATAAAATGTAGCACATGACATGTGCCCTTGATGTATTGCTATTTCACCAGCAATCTGGGATGAGATATATCTTCTCTCCTCTTTTTGTGTCTGTGTAAAACTGTCAGAGTTGCCTCTGATTGCTCAGCTAGGCCATATATCCCTTACAGGACTGCACCTGAGAGACCTTTGCTTAACCAAATATTTACTGTGCTAAAAGAATCTCTCCAGGAATGGGAAAAACAAGAGTGTTATGCTCTTCCATGGTTAGACCTGCAGATGTGGAAGCAGCAATGGAGGGAGTACAAATAAATCACAGGGACCTCATTTATTTACCAAAGAATGTACAACTCTGCTCAGTACAGTCCTACCTCCATGTTTCTGGGTTTGAGTGTTACAAATTTGATTATTTGCACAATGCCAGCATGCCTCTCCCCCACTCTCCTCCTCCCATTCCCTTGCCTTTTGCCTGGGTGTTCTGTGCCTTCATTCTCAGTACCCAGGCAAAAGGCAAGGAAATGGGAGGGGGGAGCACCACATACATAGAAGAAAAGCATGCATGTGCCTTCTCTTCCCTCCTTTCCCTTGCCTTTTGCCCAGGTTTTTCTTCTCTGCACCCAGGCACTTGCTTTCCTTCTCCACACCCCAGCAAAAGGCAAGGGAATGGGGGGGCTGTGTATGCCTTCCCCCATTCCCATGCCTTTTGCCCAGGTTTCCCTGCCTTCCTTCTCCATGACTGGCAAAAGGCAAGGGAATGGGGGGAAGCATACACATCTCCTTTCCATTCTCTTGCCTTTTGCCTGGGCACAGAGAATGTGCACTGGGGCGAAAGGCATGGAGGCATCCCCCCATTCCCTTGCCTTTTTCCTGGACACAGAAAAGGAAGGCATGCAAAATGGAAAGAAATGGGAGGAGGAGCCCCAGAAGGGAATGGGAGAGGTAACGCAGGGGGAGTTACTTGTAGTTTTTCCATTTTCATGAGGGCTCTGCACTCTGAACCCTAGCAAAAGTGGAGGGGCCACTGTAAATAGTTTTATTGGATGGTAGTGTCTCTGAGCAAGAGATGGATGGTAGGCCATTAACGTCTTCATCCACACTGCCAAGCTAGGAAGCCTAGTTGCCATATTATCCATAAGTGGCGGCTGTTGGCCTTGATGTCCAGGGAGCAATGAACTTGCCCTGGGTTTAAATATATTACCTCAAAACATGGGTGATTTAAGCATTCATCCATGCTGCCAGTACCTCCATTCAAAGGGAATCAGCTTTTATCAGGTGTAAAGATATATCATCAAACATTGAATCCAGAGTCATCTATGTCATAGCATTTCTGATTCCTATGTATTGTTATAAAAGCTGGACAAGGAAGGAATCTGATAAGAAAAAGATTAACTCATTTGAAATAATAAAGATTTGAAGGACTGCTCTGTCGATGCCAGGGAGTGCCCCAAAAGACAAATATGGAGTTCTGAGAGCATAGTAAGCCTGTCTCTCATTAGGTCTAAAAATTATTCAACTTAGACTATGGTACTTCAGACATATCATGAGGTGACATGATTTATACAGCAACTCTGTAAAGTGGAAGGCAGTAGGCACAGAGAAGACTAGGTAGTCCTTGAACATGTAATTTCCTTCTAAACCAGGAGTTCTTAACATTTTCTTTACCATGGGTCCCCTTTAAATATCTTTTGTTGCTGTAGACCTTGAAGATTTAACTCAAGATTTAAAATCATAAAATGCATCAAATATTTATTTAAAGTTGCTCCTCAGGGATCTTCAGATTTGGAGATAAAGGAGAAATAAGTAAATGCACACACATTTATTATAACATTTTTATTGGAATGATTCTGTACAAATTTTCCTTCCTTCCCGCCCTCCCTCTCTTTCTACTTTAACTGTAAAAACATTTCTTCATGCCTTCACAGGTTCCCTGTGAAGACAACATGGTCCCTTGGGGGGCCCATGGACCCCAGGTTAAGAATCACTGTTCTAACATTTAGAAGGAAAAGGGGAAGGCAATATTACAGATGGACTGAATCCATCAGGGAAGCCATGGCTCTGTGTTTTCAAGGCCTGAGCAAGACTGCTCATAACCAGGGCACACGGAGATCTCTCATTCACAAGGTACCTGTAAGTCGAAGCTGAGTGCACAGCAAATGACAACATCAAAATAAGCTTTGGCTTGACAAAGATAAAGGTGAGATACATGTTTTTGTTTCACAGATGAAGCTGGATTTTAAAGGCTACCATTTGCATCAACACAGAAGAAGCAAAGATACATAACAATGTTAGAGCATTAAATGGTTGATCAGTTTATAAGCATTCTTTTCTGTGATTCTTCAGAGACTGTAATGTGTTGACTTCAGCAGAGAGAAGAATTATCTCAAGGTACCATGACTGGCTTGACCTTTTCCTTCTCAAATAATATTATTCTTGAATTAGAAATATGGAAATCATGATAGCGGAAAATGATGTACACTGCTGTTTGAGAAGCTCTGTAAACTGTTTTCTAGTTTTCTTCGCTTCATTTAGGAATGAGTCATGTCGCTAGCGGAGAAGATAAAGCAAAGAAAGGAAGTATCATACATCAAATAGAGAAGATTTGAAATAATGAAACTCAGAAGGCCAGAGGTGGAAAGGGGAACCCCCCTCCACTTCCAAATAACCATTGATGTTGCCTGGCTGTCAATCTGGTTTCAGGCCTGGTTATGAAACAGGAAGAACTTTGGTTGCCTTGGTCAATGACCTACCCAGGGAACTAGACAGAGGGAGTGTGTCCCTATTGGTTCTGCTGGACTTCTCACTGGTTTTTAATACCATCAACGATGGTATCTTTCTGGGCTGCCTCACTGGGATGGGACTTGGAGGAACTGTTTTACAGTGGCTCCTTTCCTTCCTGGAGGGGCAAACCCAGAAAGTGGGACTCCTGTTCAACTCCTGGGCCGTTGGCCAGAGTGCTGACTGGGGTAGGTTACGGGGACCATACTGTTACAACAGCTCCACTGGCTCCCAGTTTGTTTGCAGGAACAATTCAAAGTGCTGATTATGACCTATAAAACCCTATATGGTTCAGATTCAGGCTATCTAGGAGACCATATCTCCTTGTATGTACCTGCTCAGGCCCTGAGATCATCAGGAGAGACCCTTCTCTCAGTTTCAGCACCTTGACAGCCCAGTTGGTGGGACACAAGAGAGGGTCTTCTCAGTGGCTGCCCCTAGACTCTAGAACTCCCTTCCCAGGGAGGCCAGAAATGGCTCCCTCTGTCCTGTCTTTCTGTCAGCAAGCAAAAACCTTTTTATTCTGACAGGTTTTTATTACAGAAAGTTTTTAAAGAATGGGCTGAGGGTTCTGTATTGTTTAAAACTGAACTGCTTTGAATAGCTTTTTAATCTTTTTAATTACATTTTATTCTTTTAACTAAAGATTTGCAGCATTTTAATATTGTGACCAGTATAATTCTATTTTAATGTCCACTTTTTGTTTCTTTTTTTACCGGCATTACTCTTTTAATTTGTAAGCCACCTTGAGTCCCAATTCTGGGAGGAAGGCAGGTTACAAATAAATTTAACGACAGCAACAACCTATAGCCAGATGCAAGTCAATGACATTTTCTGCCAAGATCCATCAGGACTCTTTCTGATCTATGCTTCAGTCTCCCCTAGTCATGGAATGGCCATTCTGGGGGGTTCCTCACAGCAAAACCCATGAGCCCTGGATCTGGTGAGCTGGGAGCTGTAGCAATATTCAACTTGTGAACATTTTTACATTATGCTGGGCAATGTGGTATCTGGGTCACTGATTTTTATTCCTGTGTGTTCTATCTCACTTTGTTGTTCATCCTCTTGTTCAGTGAAGGTTCTGAGGAATTAGTAATGTGACTCAGCCAGTCTTGATTTGTCTGCAGATGCTTGGTGGATCCAGTAAACTGTGGACTCAGTGAACCTTGAAGCACTAAAACTGAATGGTGGGATATTCAGGTTTGAGAAAAGGAAAAACTCCTTCACAAAGAGCACAGACAAACTCTGGAGTTCCTTACCAGAGCATGTGGTGATGGTCAACAGCTTAGGTGCCTTTAATAAAAGAATTAGACAAATTTATAGAAGATAAGGCTATGAATGATTGCTAGTTATGATGGTCATTACATCTGATATCAGAAGCAGCATATCTTACAAGGAATATGAATGGGAAGGTGCTAGTCTGCTGTAGTCCTGCTTAGCGGGTTCTCATAAGCAATGGGTTGACTGCTAAGGGGAGTATTTGTTGAACTAGATAAGCCTTTGGTATGATCTAACAGCACTCTTCTGATGTTCCTGTGACATTCGTACTTGCCAGAAGAGTTTATTTTGCTTTCTCAGACTGTGGAAAATAAATGGTGTCTGGGAACTGTCAGAAGCTGTTAATGTTCTGCCTACCCTTTGATAAATAGGTTTGATGTGATGAGGCTAAGGACATTTCCTCACTGCACTGTCATAGTGCTGTTGTTTGACTTTCAACCTCCTATGGAAGCTTGGGGTTTGCATTTTAGTGGGGGAGGCATTGAGAATTCTCAGCCAGAGAGGTCTTTGGCCTCAGTAAACTACAAACCCCAGAATTCCACAGGATGTTGAAAGTGGAATAATAGCACTGTAACAGCGTAGTGAGGAAATGGCCTAAGTTAGCAGATCCAGCAGATAGTGATTCCCAGGTTCTTCTTGGGCATACTTCTAAGCTGTTGATGTCTTCTACAGCTTGTAAAGTCAAAGGCATTCACGGCCGGAATCCATACGTTGCTGTGCATTTTCCGGGCTTTGAGGCCATGTTCTGTTAGTATTTTCTCCTGACGTTTCACCTCCATCTGTGGCTGGCATCTTCAGAGGATCCTCTGAAGATGCCAGCCACAGATGCAGGTGAAACGTCAGGAGAAAATACTAATAGAACATGGCCTCAAAGCCTGGAAAACCCTCAACATCTTCTATAGTTTGTTAATATAACTGCCACCCATTTCTTTCTTTATTATTAAAAGAAAAAGAGAAGGCAAATCCTGAGAGATGACTGGGTTGCCTCATCCCATGAACTTTCAGATACATTCTTGTGTAGCTATACACAATGTCTTGAGAACCTGATGATTTACTTAGCACGTTGGGCCTCTCAGTTTCTCATCATAGTCAGTATGGGAACAGAATCTAGAAGAGGAGGAGGAAGAGCGGAAGGAATTATGTGTGCACTCATCTTATACCATGAATTGGATTAATGCACATCTGTAGTTTGCATACTTTTGGTGGAGGATTGCCTGTTATTTGCATGGCAGATCAGTTTTCACCATCTGAGAAAATTGATCTGGATCTGTTCTCACACTGAAGACAAATCACTTTCTGCCTTGCAACATTAGCTTGGAATAGCCAGAGGCCTCTAAATTTATTAGTCCACTTGCTGAAGAGCAGCATCTTTCTGTGATTAGCCATGTGAAATTATGAAAAGGAAAAAAAAATGCCAATGGCACCCTTATATTTTCCCCAGACAAGGCATTGCAGCCTGAGATGGAGGAACCCAAGTCAACAGCTCTGGAAAGAGATTTACAGCTGCTGATTTCACACCATAAGTCAACACTGAATAATTAAAAGACTTGTAATTAAGGGCTAATTTAGTATTGATTGTATCCCAGAGCAAGGGGGCAGCAAGCGCAGTGTTCCCAGATTGCTCTGCTCAAGTGTCCTCAGCTGGGAAGCCAAAGTGCAATTACCTCCACGTAGCCGTCAGCAACAGGCCTGAATTACTTTAGCACCTTCGCCCTGCATCCCACAAGTGTTTTAACAGACAGGTTTATGAGCCTACAAGGGAAAGTTATTAGGGTGGCCAGTCTTCAAGACAGGATGCCTCCCTTCAGAGCAATCAACATGAAGGGTGTAAATTTCCATTTCATTAATTTAGGTTGTCGAAAAGCTGGACTCCCAACTGTTTGTTTATCTAGTTACAGCTGACATTTTCCAGGAGCTTCAGGCAGCGACTTTTCATTATGATTAAGGCTGGGGGAAGATCTTTCATTTGGTATACCTTCTTCAGTGAAGTGACCTAATTTCAAATTCCCTGACTATTATATGGATTGGAACACAGTTATCCTTTGAATTGTGCCCTTCTTTGAACTTTGAGCTACAATTCTTGACTTGGAAAGGATGCACAGAAATGCATCTGTTTGGGGAATGTGTTCAATGCTGTGGGCCTTCTCATAAAACACAGGCCATTTCCACATGACAAGGCTGTCCCTCTATGGAGATGGGATGGCAACAGTCTGTGAGTCATGCTTTCACACAATGTTGTCGTGGTCCCACTGCCATCTCATCCTGAGCCGTCACACTAGCAGAATATTTGCTTGATGAAAAAAATCTGTTAAGTGCCCGTGATCACGTAATGCTCCCATCCTTCCTGGCCATGCGGAACAGCAGGAAGCGCAATGGAGGTGTTTCCTTCTGGAGCACAGCATGGGAAAGAGTCCGGTTGTGCTGCAGAAGGCGACCTTTGTCACTTGTGCTCCCTTCTTCAGGGAGCTGGGTGGGTGTAGAGGAGAGTATTCCTGTTGTACGTCCTTCCTGGCAAAGATACTGCTGGGATCATGATGGGAGGACAACAGGGTCAGGTAAGGTGCAGAAATGGCCACAGTTGTAGCACTAGGGCTGTTTCTGCACAATGACACTCTTCCATATCATCTCGCTGCAGTCCTGGGTCCAGAAGAGAGTGCGTCAGCAACACTCCTGTCTGCACCTGCTCAGTCCATGTGGAAGAGAACGCAATGGCACCACGTCTTCCTTCTGCAGCGCAGCTGGGCTTTTTCCATTGCTGCGCTATGGAAGGAAGTGTCACCAATGTGCTTCCGCGGCTTCCACATGGCCAGAAGTGATGGGAGTGCCACGGGATCACAGACGTGAAACAGATTTTTTCCGTTTTGCAAAAACTACGCAAGCGTGATACTCCGCGACAGGATGGCAGCGGGACGGCGATGACGTCACGCAGAAGCGCGACCTGCCAACCACTGCCATTCTGTAGCAGAAACAAGACAGCAACATCATGTGGAAAGGGCCTAGGATTCCTCTTCAACTGCTGTAGTTACATCCTATGGAATCCTGGGATTTGCGTTTATGTGCTACAAAGGAAGTCCCATCTCATAACACTTGCCAGCTTAGTCTTTTGGGATGGTGAGATACATAACAAATTCCAGGTAGGCTCATACAGGATGGGATGATCTTTAAGTGATCCCAGTCCCAAGCCTTTTAGCAGGTTTTGATATGCCAAAAGTGTTCGCACAACTTCCAACTGGAGATGTGTATCCTAAGCAGTGAATTTGTGGTCTCTTTCTCTGCTTGAAAGGAAAACCTTGGCAATTTGTGACATCCTAAACAAGTGGCAACAGAATTGGTTTTTGTGATCATTGGCCATAGCATTGCAAAAGAAACTACTAATTTTCTAGCAAGCAATTTTCTTCCCATTAGAGAAAGTCTTTGACAACCACACTTTTCAATGGAAAAGGGTAGTGGAATGGTTAAAAATATAAACTTATTAGAGGATGGAATAGCAATTTTTTTTGTCTTTATAAAAAGTGGAAGATAAGATATAACTTAACTGGGGGGGGGAATATGGAAGTGGAAGGGAGATATATCCACAACAGTGGTATATATCCTTTTATTTTATGTGTGTAAAACTTTAATAAAATTCTTTCAAAAAAAGAAAACCACACTTTTCAGAGCTTATTCATATTTTTTTACTTATTTTGTGCAAAATTTGCATGTAGTTATTTGGCACAGAAAACAGGTTTTTCTGCAAAGAACATGATATTTCTGCAATTTTTTTGTATAGCAAGCAGTATTTCTGTACAGAAAATGCTGTTTTCTGTGCAATACAACCATGTGCAAATTTTGTACACAATAAGGTTCCCGTGAGGGTTTCTCAACACTCAAAAAACACCATTTTGATACCTTTTTTCTCCAAAATATTTTTGAATAATCCTTCCATCCCCAGAATGGAGTGTGCCCAGCAACAAAACTCCATGCATGCACACATGCATTCAAGGCATCCATAAACTCCTTTCAAGGCAAAGCCTTCCCAAGGTAGCTGGGAAACACAAATGACTGATTCTAAAGCTATGTTTAAATAAATACAAAACAAACTAAAAAGAAAAGTAATTTCAAAGGTGTTATTGTGATAGTGATTTTTGTGGTAGTTGTTATTTTATTCATTTTTATCTTATTATTCCCATTAGTAGGATTCAATTTGTTATGATGTTATGAAAGTCAGTTTCAAAACTAACAAAGCTGAGGTCATATATGTGTTTCCTGGGTGAGTATCCCAGAGAAAAGGGGCCACCACTGAAAATACTGGTTTGCCATGTCCACCAATCTGATGGAACTTGATGTAAGTGGGTCCTTCCAAAGCTGATTATAGAGCATGGGTAGTCATGTGTAGGTCCAGAAAACCCTTTTAATATTGTTTCCAATCTGTTAGGTTTTTAGTGTTCATTTTAGGCTCAATCCATCAACATTTTCTTGGCTGTGCTTTGGACTATGGCTAAAGTCTACAAAGTTTGACTCTCCAGAAGTGGTTGGATTGAAACTCCCATCAGACCTTTCTACTAGAGCCAGTGGATGAGGGATGCTGGGAGGTACAATCCAACAATCTCTGGTGGACCTCACTTTGCCTACGCTTGTATGACTAAATGTGTCTGAGTGATAGAACATAATGCCAACCTCAACTGCCCAAATCTTGACCTTTTCCATAGCTTTTATCGATGTTCTCCTTTTAGGCTGGAAGCACAATTTCTGGCCATCAGCATCTGGTTCCAACACAAAATAGCCTTGACCTTTCCAACCAATCTACCTTGAGACACATTAGCAAATAAACTACTTGTGAACCAGGTAAAATGTGCCCTCTTCTTAACCCTTCCCCTTTCGTCAATATTATAACGACATTACCCTCTGGTACTGAGACCATCATTAGTGCGCTATCAAAAACCCTTTACTAAAGGCTGTTCTATTTCACTTGTTCCCTCTGTTAAGGACGAAAAAAAATAATATGATGAATTTCTTCAGAGCCTTGTAGTCTGTCCAATGTGCACAGTGCTAAAAGCCTTAATTGCCTTATTATCTGCTCTGGTGCAGTGGAAAATCTTCTTTAGCATTTCACATTCCCTCCAGGAAAGGGGTAAAAAATAAAATAAAAATGGCCAGCTTTGGAAGAGTTACAAGGCAGCATTTTCTGCAGATCTCAGAACTGGAGAAATAACCTGGATTCTTGAGTGTTACAACCCCACTGCCTTGAGCTCCACTTTCATGTCAGTGGCAAAACTGTCTCTTGTACCTGCTGGGATGCTGCCCAGTGGCCTGAGGAAGGCCATTTCCACACTAGGCTGTTATAGTACTATTATTCCACTTTCAACATCCTATGGAATCCTGGGGTTTGCAGTTTAGGAGAGGGCCTTTGAGGCTCCTTCCTTAACCACAAACCCCAGGATTCCATAGGATATTGAAACTGGAACAATAGTGCTATAACAATCTAGTGAGAAAATGGCCAAAGGCTGATATCATAAGAATCAGAATCTAGCTTCTCCAGCCATGGGAAAACATGAGAACAGAAGGACTCCTTCTCTTTAAGTAGTGAGGTACCATTTTAGTTACGAGCCATCAGAGATTTCTGCTATGTTTCCTTAACTGGTTGTTGGTTCCAGGGTACCTTTGAATGCACCTGATTTCTTGTAAATTTGCAATTTCAATGTCTGCCTGGCGATGCTCCAACAAACAATATCAGAACATGTTAAGACACCTGACCCTGTCTGATCTTGGAAGCTAAGCAGAATTAGGCCTGGTTATTACTTGGATGACAGACCATCAAGGAAAATCAAGTGCTGTGGCATATGTTTTAGACGAACGCCATGGAAAACTGGCTTTGAGTACTCCTCGATGAAGAAAATCCTATGAAATTCATGGGGTCACCATAAGTCAACAGGTAACTTGAAGGTACATGCACACACATACACACTTAGAGCAAAACATTCTTAAATTCTCTGTTAAGCCTCACAGTGCTTATGGCTATTTGACACACACACGTTCTTTTCATTCTCCAGTGGGAAGGAAAGGAACCTTTTTTTCTTAAACTTTGGTTTACTCCATTGGTGAAAGGTCCTCCCTCCATGTTCCAGCCACCATTGCTGTGGTCTCTGAGGGAGAGTTTTGGCCCAGCACGTGGTAAAAGACACTCCTTCCATTCCAACTGCCACTGCTGTAGCCACTGAAGTAGAAAGAGCAGCAAGGCACAGTTCCATCATGCCTTGGTGAGAGGCCATCCCTCCCATTGCCAATTGCCATTGCTCTGGCCTCTGAGGGAGAGAAGAGCAGCCAGCATCTGCAGGACTTAATCCCCTCCCTGACTGTTTTGTGTCTTTTTTAGACTGTAAGCCTGAGAACATGGGAGACTGTCAAGTTAATGATTTCTAAGATACTTTTTTGACTGAAAAGTAGGGTTTACATTCTCCAAATCAATCAATCAATCAATCAATCAATCAATCAATCAATCAATCAAATTTCTGCCTTCCACTGAAAAAGGTGAAGTAGGCAATGGGGAACATGGTTACAGGGATCACACAACCTCCCTGCTGCAACAGCTCCACTGGCTGCTGGTCTGTTTCTGGGCACAATTCAAAGTGCTGGTGATGACGTTTAAAGCCCTACGTGACTCAGGCCCAGGTTATTTGAAGGACCGTATCTTCCCCTACAAACCAGCCTAGGCTTTGAGATCTGCTGGAGAGGCCCTTCTCTCTGTCCCACCACCATCACAGGTACATTTGGTGGGAACGTGGGAGAGGGCCTTTTCAGTGGCTGGTCCCGGGCTCTGGAACTCCCTTCCGAGAGAGGTCAGACTGGCACCCTCCCTGGCTACCTTTCAGGGACAACTGAATACATTTCTATTTCGGCAGGCATTTAATATGTAATTAGTATGAAGAAAGGTGCTGGTTATTTTAATTGTCATTTGAATGTTGTTTTTAATATGTAGTTTAATATTGTTTTAATCACTAATGTGGGTTAACATGTGTTTTAAGTTTTACATAATATAGTTTTAACTATGTTCTCTCTTAAGATTTGTAAGCTGCTTTGAGTCCTCTCAAGGAGAAAAGTGGGGTAATTAATAATGATGATGATGATGATGATGATGATGTAGATAGAATGGAGGAAGAGCTATGGCATGCTTCATCTGCGTTGGTTGTTAGTCTGAATCTCACAGAAGTTGTCTAAAGTGCTGAACTCAATCCCCAGAACTGTGTTGGCACCTTGAATAGCTTTTCAACAAGACTATAGTGCATAGTGTTGAGCTCAAGGAAAGTAATAATACCACTCTATTCTGCTTTGATTAGACCTTACCTGGAATACCGTGTCCAGTTATGGGCACCACAATTCAAGAAGGATATTGACAAGCTGGAATGTGTCCAGAGGAGGGCGACCAAAATGGTGAAGGGTTTGGAACCATGCCCTGTGAGGAGTGGCTCAGGGAGCTAGGTATGTTTAGCCTGATGAAAAGAAGGTTAACAAGTGACATGGTAGCCATGTTTAAATATTTGAAGGGATGTCATGTTGAAGATGGAGCAAGCTTGTTTTTGCTGCTTCAGAGCAAGGAGCAATGGAGGGAAAGGAGCAATGGATTCAAACTACAGGAAAAGCAATTTCTCCGCCCCCCACTGTTGTTCTTCTTGAGGTTTATTCAATCTAAGTATAAATCGCATAGAAATTTCAAAACATTATACAAAAGTTATCACCAACATCCACAATAGGAGAAAGAATTATAAATAATTAGAGAATGTAGTAATGTAGAAATGTAGAAAGAGAAATAAATTGCAAATAGAAAGAACGTCTATCAAAAGTTTGTAAAATTTTTGTAGAAAAAATGTTTTATATCCTGCCTATAAATAAGGAAAGCCTATATTTTTAAAAAGAAAGAAGACAAATATTTAAAAAGGTTAAGAATAATGTTGAAGGAGGAGAGAGGAAAGAAGATATGAAAGAGTTTGCTACTTACCTCCTAACTACCCTTCCCCTTGACTTCCCACGCTCTCTGACAACAGTGATTGGACATGATCAAGATAAATTTCCTCATTTTGAAAAAAGGGAGGATCTTTTATTTTTATTTTTTTTAACTCTGAGCTAACTGTCCTCTAAATATCAAAGCCTAACTGAATCTTTTCTCCAAATCTGTCCTTCATATAACGTATATACGGTCTCCAAATTTTTCAATATGATTGCATGGAACTTCCTTTCAAACAACATGATAGTTTATCTATTTTAGTCAATTCTATCCGTTTTTCAACCATTCTTGATTAAAGGAGCGCTCTTCTGCTGCCAATATTTCGCAAATACTATTCTGGCTGCCGTAGCCATATAACATAATAATATCCTATTTTCCTTTTCTACCTTATCTTCGTCATCTATCATATTCAATAGAAATAATTCTGATGTAAACATAATTTCTGTTTTTACGACCTTTTGTAGCTCCTCATTTACATGTAGCCAAAATGTTTAGCTTTCCACACAACCACCATAAATGATATCCTTCTTGTATATTACATCTCCAGCATTTGCAACTAGCAGTTTTGTGCATTTTTGCTAATTTAACTGGGGTCAAATACCACCTATACATCGTTTTAAAGAAATTTTCCTTATAATCATAACAACTTGTAAAACTTAGGCCAAATTTCCAAACATTTTCTCACTGTTCTATAATAATATGGGGTGACCCACGTTCCTTGCCCGTTTTATTATACAATTCTTAACCAATTAATCTTCCGTTGTATAATATAATATTAATTTATATAATTTTGCTGTTAAATGGTTGTTTCTTCTACATATTAACTTCCTTAGTTCAGATTCATTTTTTTCAAAATCATACTTATTTTTATCCTCTCTGAATCTTTCCTATAACTGAAAATACTGATAAACACTGCATTTTAATGTCCTCTTCCTCCAATTTCCGAAATTCCTTTAATTTCCAGATTCCTTGTTCATTTTCCAATAAATCTACATGTCTAATCAATTAAAGGTCCTAATTCTTTTCTATGTACAGGAGAAGAGATTTCACCTAAACATCAGAAAGAACTTCCTGACGGCAAGAGCCGTTCAACAGTGGAATATGCTGCCCCGGAGTGTGGTGGAGTTACCTTCTTTGGAGGTTTTTCAAGAGAGGCTGGATGGCCATTTGCTGGGGGTGCTTTGAGTATGTGTTCCTGCATGGCAGGGAGTTGGATTCGATGACCATCGTGGACTCTTCCAACTCTATGATTCTGTGATTCTTAGTTGTAGTCAAATAGAAGACTGGGGTCAATTTCCAGAGAACTGTTTCTATGAGAATTCAGTAACTAAAATAACGAAAGATTCTGGATCAGTCAGGATACTTGTGGAATTTAATCTTTAGGAATATTGATACAATTGGCCAGATCCATTATTCTGAGTCTGTGGATTGGAATTTTGCTTTCATTTGCTTTCATTACTTTAGGGAGGGGCCTTTAGAATTCTCAGCCAGAGAGCTCTTTGGCTTCATTAAACTGCAAACCCCAGAATTCCACAGGATGTTGAAAGGGGAACAATAGCGCTGTAACAGTCTAGTGCAGAATGTCAGGGCATTCAGAGTGTGAGTGCAGTGTAGCCAGGAGAAGTTTTTCTAAGTGGACGAAAGAATGAGGTGATGTGACCTCGAAGGCAGCTGTGAAGGGAATGTTTGGGCCAGCCTGGCTCAAAAGGTCTTGCGTCACCACAGAGTACTCGACATGCAGAGGTTGTGTGCTGTGAAGGCCATTGGGTCACCTCGTTTGGACTAGGGTGTGGTTAAGCCCTTAAAAAGGCTTGGATATGAGATTGTAAGTTGCCTTAGGTTCAGTTGCCTCTGGTCATGCTGCTGTAAGGGTTTTTTTTTGGATTGCATCTAGACATGCTGTCAGTCTGTTTTCTGTTCTGCTGTTTTCTGTTCTGCTGCTGTTCCACCTGACTGTTTGATGCTACTTGGCATGCTGTCGGAAGCCCTAACTTTTATTTTATGTGCTCTGTTGAATAAACAGCATTAAGACTTATTGTTTTGAGTCTGCACGACTTCTTTTTGCCTGTCTGGAGCAATTGGCTGCAGCTGAGTGTTGCTTCCTGATTAGCACTCTGCACATGCTCTGAGGTGCCTCTGTGTATGTCAATGTGTCAACTTTTTGGTGTTTCCACTCCTAAAACAACCTCCCACAGTAACTTCCCCTTGTTTACTAGTTTACTTGTTTCCCCTTACCCTTGTTTACTAGTTAAAGATTTTTAGAGAGTAAGAATGCTGCCAGGAGGGTAATATGTTGAGTTGAGGAATGATGAGCAAGCATGGGAATACACAGCTGTATTTCCATGTAGGTTTAGTATTGAAAATTCTCTTTTATGCCCTAGGAAGCTCATCCATCACCAAGAGTATCTGAAGGAGTGTTTGTAGTGCTTTAGATTCAACCTCTGCAATTTCTAGTTGAAAAGAAACCTTCTTGGTAGCAAAGTTAGGTAAGGCCTTTGCCAGTATCTTTAGAAAGCCACTTTGAACAAGTGACTGGGTGCATACCCACCAAAATTTCACAAATGGAAACAGAGACATAGGTGTCCAAGCAACATCAGGGTATGATCAGTGTGGCGAAAATTATTAGTGAGGAAGAAGACACAAGTTAGGAGAAAATGCAGCAGTTTGCTTTGGCCTGAATCCACCAGGAAGGGCAAAGTTTCACCCCCTCTCCTATTTTCCCTGCTGCTTAATTAATTGAGTACTGACTACTTTTGACTCTGAACTCAGCTTGCAGCAACTGAAGAAAGCTGAGGACAAAGGGGGGAAGGAGGAGGAGGGAAAAACTGGGATATTTTAAAAACAGCTGAAATTGTGGGAGAAGAAAGAGTTAATTGGTAAAGTCCCTGCCAAATTGGAGGGCATGTGGATAGACTCTTGATTTAAACCTTGCATATGGTAGCTTCTTATGTTCTTATGTTCTCTTCTTCCTCTTAGGCCCTTTCCACATGACGGTGCCATTCCAGCATGGGGATGCATTGCTGCCGGTCTGTGATACGTGCCATTGCGTGACATCATTGTGATCCTACTGCTCTTGCATGCTCAGCCATTGCAGTCACATAGTATGCCATTACTGGAAAAAATCCAGTAATGGCCTATTGTCACACAACAGTTACGTCACTGGTGGCTGCGTGGGAAGGGTGGAACTGCAATCGCACTCGTCCTTCCTCAGTGCAGCACAGGAAGAAGTCGGCTGAATTGCGGAAGGAAGGATTGTGTTGCAAACGCTACCCATCTGCCAGCAGCTGGCCGGGTGCGGAGGGGAACGTTCAGGTCCCTCTCCCATCCCAGCAGCCTTAGCTGGGATGATGCTGGGATGTCTTGGGATGCAGGTATGGTGCAGAAAGGGCCTTAATCTTTGAAATCACAAATGTGACTTTGCTATGTTATCAGCCCCAATCCAACAACAACATCAACAAAACAATCACAGACTATATTGATTACATGAGACAAAAAGTAGCAAAAAGAACATTCAAGTTTCTTCAGCGGTGTATATGACATCACCTCAAGCAAATAATTTTTTTTTTTAATTTTATGTTGGGGATGTAATTTGCATTAGAATCTTTGTGAGCTTTTCTTGAATACACACACACACACACATTTGTTACACTTCAGACATGCTGATTGCACGTCTTTAAAATTCCATCCAGGCAAAGAGAGATCTTTATCAGTACCTTCTGAGTGAACAACAAACAGGGACATGTTATGAGGCTTGAGATATCTTATCACCCTTTGTATGAATTACTTTTCTACAGTGTCATGAATTTGAGTTAAAGAAAGGAAGGTCAGAGTCTCTGCAAAAGAAAAGGGTATGTGTCTGCCACTTCAGATGAGGCCTTAAATGGCAGATAAGGGGGAAAAATAGCAAGCATCCAAGATAGCCCATCTTTTCAATAATGCAATGCAAAGAACATCCCAGATGTCATCTGATATGGTGAAAGTGAGCAGGCCTGACATAGCACAGGGCCTTCTGTACAAACACAAAGAGAGCTGGCTCAGGGTCTCAGCGTTATCCCTGATACGTTTGGCAAGAGGGCAGGAGAGAACCTTCTCAGTGGCTGTTCCCAGGCTGTGGAATTCCTTTCTATGGGAGTTTGGGTTGGGTCCCTCTCTGCTCTCTTTCATAGGCCCTTTCTGCAGGATGTTGTTGTTCTGCAATGGGGATGGGAGAAGGAGGGGAACCATGACAATGGTTACGCATGATGTCACAGTCCCATCCTTCTACCCTCCCCAGAGAGCTCAGTCATGGAGTCAATCACTGACAAGTTTTCCCTGTCAATGATCCACGATCAGGCCATCATCCCACACTTACCTGGTGTGCAGAGGGTCTGGAAGCGCAATGGCTGCGTTTCCTGCCCCCACACAGCCTGGGAAAGTACCGGGCTGTGCTGTGGCAGGAAGAGGTGGGGCAATCATGCTTCCTGGATTGCGTAGGCAGCTGAGGTGGAAGGGAGCACTCCCATCACACTGCTGGGATAAGGTAGGGTGCTGGAAGGGCCACAGAATCATAGAGTTAGAAGGGACCACAAGGATCACTGAGTTCAACACTGTTCTGCCATGCAGGAATACATCATCAAAGTATTCCCAACAGATGGCCATCCATCTTCTGTTTAAAAATCTCTAAAGAATGAGACTCCACGATGCTCTGAGACAACGTATTCCACTGTCGAAGTACTCTTACCATCAGGAAGTTCTTCCTAATGTTTAAATGGAATCTCTTTTCCTGAAGTTTGAGGGCACTGCTCCATGTCCTAGTCTCTGGAGCAGCAGCAAACAGGCTTGCTCTTTCTTCCGTATGACATTCCACTGGCAGGCAAAGCCCTTTTTCTTTAGATACACTTTTAGGTCTCAACTCCTGTGGCAGAAGATTGTTTTAATGTGCTGTGCTTTTATCTTTTTAAATTATGTTTTAAATGTCTTTTAAACTGTTTTCACTATGTGCTTTTAATAGAATAGTTTAGTTAATTGGATTTTAACTTTTGTACAGCTGGACCTTGTCTAAATTTGTTGTATTGAATTTGACTCTCACCTCAACACAAAGGAAGAATTTTAAATAAACATATAAATAAACATAAGCAAGCATCCATACCTGGGGGCCACCTAGAAATTGAAGGGATTTAACTAGGGATTCATCAGAAGACCTCCTGTGCTTTTTTGCTTCACCAAAGATATATAGATGACTTTTGGTAAGCAGTTTTGTTGCCTTAGGATATCAACACTAATCAATCACTGTTAAGATCTGAAAGACCTGTTATCACCTTATGGAGCCGTTTGAAAATTTACAGCAAGGGTCATGATTTGCATCTTTCTGGATCCTGTTACATTCTATCATACTCCCACAACAGTATAAATATGTTTTATGCGTGAGGCCTTAATACTATTTGGTACTGCATCTGAAGAAGTAAATTGATGTCCACAAAAGTTCATGCAAAAATAAAAACCAGTTAGTCTTAAAACTGCTGCCTCATTTTTATTTTTTTTTGATCCCTCTTCCTTCCTCCTTTTTATGGTACAAGAGATGAACTCTTTGTAGACCTTAAGATGTGTCTCCCTTTTCTCTTGTGGGTTATGACAATGTATCTCAGAGGCCATTTCTGCACGAGGCTGTTGTAGCACTATGATTCCACTTTCAACATCCTATGGAATCCTGGGGTTTGCAGTTTCGGGAGGGGCCGCCTGGTCCTTCCCAAGACTGCAAACCTCAGGATTCCGTAGGATGTTGAAAGTGGAATCATAGCAATAGCAATAGCATTTATTTCTATACCGCCTATCAACTAAGTGTTATCTAAGTGGTTTACAATGTATTTTTAGCTAATTGCCCCCAACAAGCTGGGTACTCATTTTACCGACCTGCGAAAGGATGGAAGGCTGAGTCAACCTTGGAGCCTGGCAGGATCGAACTCACAACCTTGTGGTCGCAGTACTGGCATTTTAGCCACTGTGCCACCAGGGCTCCATCCACCAGGGCTCCGTATAACAGCCTCGTGTGGAAATCCGATGAATTCTGGCCTACATTTATTTACCTGTACCTTCAATCTATGTTAATAAAGGGCTAAGAATTTTTTAAAAAAATATTTTTAAATGACTAAGAATTTTAACCGCATGACTAAGATCGTTTTAAGGACAAAGTCCTTTTTTAGCTCGCTGTGATCTTTGCTCCATTGGTCTACCAGCTTCATATATGAGGTCCATAAATAGGATGTGATTATTCAGATTATGGCCAGAATCCATTTAGGAATGTAAGTATGCTGCTGATAGCAGTACAAGTGGAGATACACAGACAATAGGATCAGTTGTGCATTGTCTTTGCAAGCTATGCATTGTGTACTGTAGTTGTGTATCTTATACTTTGCAATGCAGTTGTGCATTGTATTCTACTTTATTTCTACTTTATTATTTCTAATTCATACCTATATCAGTATGATGATGCACAATCATTGACGTGTGTTGTGCAATGTTGCTATTCTGCATGGGAGCTGCATAGTGCTGCTGTGGCATATGCCTACATGTGGGTATTTATGCTATGTTATGGGGATGTTGGACTGAGGACAATAAGGAGGCTCTCTGCCCAGTTCTTAGGTGATTGGAAAATTTGACTGTAGCAGAGAGAAAGGCAGCGAGTGGGTATTGCTAATGTACTTTAAAAACCACTCTTTGGGAACTCTCACCCTAGGCCATTTTGTCTAGTTCATTATAGCGATGTGCATTTGGGAAGCAAGAAGGGTCCCATCTCCTTCTCTCTTGCTGTCAATGAGATCTTTTTCCTCTGAAATCAATGGATGTTTGATCGACCTCATAAATCACCATCTCTCCCCACTTAAAATGCTCTCCATGGGTGGGCACCATGATACCTGTTAGGGAGAGGGGGTCGGTGTGTGTGTGTGTGTGTGTGTGAGAGAGAGAGAGAGAGAGAGACTGCTTCAGCAAACTTTCTCACTAAACCCCAATGTGTACAAGGTTCTGAGATGACTTTATTTCTTCATCTTCAGTAGAAATTATTTTTTGCCTTGAAATACTGGAAGTCATTAGTATTTAATGAGACCTGGGGGTCTTTTTGTAAGAGACATATCTTAAAATAGTAAGTGCAAGGTTTTCATAGTGACTGTACTCAGCAGCAAGCAATACACACAGAAAGAAAGACCAACATAGAGACCTACATATATCATTAAGTTGCACAGCATAGAGTGATTTAAACAAAAAAAGTCAGTAAGCATTTTCCTGTTGTTGTTTTTTTAATTATTATTTCTTGTTTCGATCTCTTCTTGGTCAGCATTTCAAAATTATTTCAAGTCATTTGTTTATGAACAATGAATGTGTGAATTACAGTACTTTGATCAGGCTCAACAATTCTGTCCACAATTTTTTAAAAAATGTTGCTAATTGAATTTGAAGCCCTCCTTGCAAGGTGGTCTGTTTGTGTGCGTATGCATACAAACACGTGCATGCATACAGACACATATCCCCTGAGTGTACTGCAAATACTTGCACATAGAGATATGCTGTGTAAATGCAACACAATACCCCAGCAGAATAGCAACATTTTGCAACATATGTCAATGACTGGATCCTGTTGCACAATGCACAATCTTGAGTGTGCAACTGCCATGCAGAATGTACATACACATGTACAATATACAATATATGATGCATATCTGCAAAATGCAATGGGCAGGTGCAACATGCAAAGGCAAGGCACATAGAAACATGCTATCTACATAGCTCTGATTCCTCTCCTAGGGCCAGAATAAATCCTTTGTGCAATGCTGAATTTTTTTGCCACTGCAAGATGTACACATGTGTATCTCCCTAAATGGAGGCCAGCCAATATTCGTTTACTGCTGTTCCACATAGATTTCAAAAGCCATGTAGATTTGAAAATGAAAACAACATCGCAACACTTCAAATATTATAAGAGGCTTTCCTTTTTAAAGTGCACACGCACACACACACACGCACACACACACACACATACACACATACTAGACAACATGAAGTACAAATGGGACTGAAAGAACAAGCAGAACCTTAAAAAAAATTGAAAAGCTTCTAATTTAAAAAGCACAAAAGAAGAGAAAATTCTCAGCCTGCCTGGAAAAATAAAAAGGAGGGAGTTCTATGCCCTTTCCATGAGAGACCATTCCAGAGTTCTGGAGTTACAGGGGAAAAAATACACCTTATGGAGCCCAATCTGGCCTTCAGATATAACAGCATTTGGGGATGGGCAATCAGTTTGGATCCAGTTTGATTCTGGAACTGATTGGTTGTGCTTTGCAGTTGGTTTAAAATGAAACAGAAGGTAAAAGAGCAGAGACAAAGCTGTTGCAAAGCAAAGCTTCATTGTTCATTTACTGAGAGGTATATTTGCCAATGGAGTGGTGCATAATACAGGGTAGGAATTAACTAGTTCAAATACATTTCTTTAAAAATTAACTTAGAAATTGTCTAACCTCTCCCAAAAAATAATCCATTTTTAAAACTCATCTGATTTAAGGTGGGCTGCCATCATTTACTTAACTCCAAAATTAAGTATTTCATTATATTGTTAATGAATTAACTGTGAGTGTAACCAATTTTACATTCCCCAGCTGGTTCTTTGATGAACGCCAATGGCTAAAGAAATGTGTCATCTTTGTTTATTTTTCTCTGCAATAGTTTAGTTAATTCCAAAGTTAGAAGATTTTAATTAGTAGTTAGGGCAGCTTGGAAGAGGTGGTGGTCTTCTTTGCCACCAGGTGGTCCTCCTTTGTTCCACATTAGACACCAATACTTCTCATCTGCCCTAAGAAACTGAATATTGAAGCTCTTAACCTTGGAACTTTTACTGGATCTGTAAGAGAATCAATAAACTA
Source organism: Iguana delicatissima (assembly GCA_948472985.1). NCBI lineage: Eukaryota > Metazoa > Chordata > Lepidosauria > Squamata > Iguanidae > Iguana > Iguana delicatissima. Next base: position 496,466 of record CAOKZL010000692.1, on the reverse strand, counting down.
AGGAAAAGTGGAGATTAAGATGAGGTTTGGAAGGAGTTTATAAGTGGGATGGATGAGAAAGGCTGTCTTCAAAAAACCAAGCAGCTATTTCCTTTCCTCCACAGCTCAAGAAGGGGATAAGTACAAAAATTCATGATTTGAGAAAAAGTCAGGTGCTGTATCTAGGAATGGCTCTGCAAAAGTGAGAAGAGAAGAGACACGACTCACCCTATGTCAGCAGGTAACTGATGTCCAAGATTCAATGATATATTTACACATCCCATGGAATCATGACTTTCCCAATGGCCTCCTGTATAGATGGATTAATGTTTTTGCAAGATGGGAGAATTCATTCATGAAACACATCACCTGATGCAAAATGTGAGAATATGTTATTTAACTCCTTCCACAATCTACATATGATGATGCTCTAATATATCTTTGTCTAGTGCTGTCATCAAAATCTGTCATCGTTGAGGTAGGGTGTATACATTTGTAACCCCCAAACCCAGGTGATTCAGGAGCCTACCGCCATGTGATGACGGGGAATTAATTAGCTCAATTAGGAGGCCTGTGAGAAGAGGGGTAATTTAACAAGATCCACCAATGTTTAAGGGGTCCTCACAGGAACGAGCCATCCAGAGATTCCAAAATAAGATAAAATGAGTTTTATTGAGGGAAATTCAGTCATGCACACAGAAGATTCAAATAGTCAGACACTCACAAAAGGCAAACTGAAGGAAAAAGAAAGGAAAGATTGACAGCAACATTTTTAGGAGTGGGCAATATTTACCTTTCCAGAAGAGCAGTGAAGAAGCAGTTTTGTGGCTTTGACTTGCATCCAAGGGCAATACATAACCGGGAATCAGAGTGACAGCATGGCTACCAGCAAGCAAAGTACTGCATCTGATTGCTCAAAACCAAGGGTTTATGTGCTCTATTTTCCTCCCTGAAGGGGTGTGATTTAATTGCTTTCTTGCACCTTCGCTATATCTTGGTTGGATAATGTGACTGGGGAAAGGTTTTGGTAGGAAATGCACACAGTGGGGGTGCTTGCCTGCACCTGGGCAGTTTGACTAGTGTTTTCTGATGTTGAGCAGTTGAGAGGATTAGCTTAGACCCATTAAGTCAGGCTTTCCCAGCTAATCCACAATGAATTTATGACCTGGCCATGCTGAGGTCACCCGACCTACTTTTGCATATCTTCCCAGCCACAGTCCCTTCTCCACATGGCTTTTCAGCCATAGGTATATATATACCTTAATTTCATGCCAATCAATATTTGCCAGTTAAACCATATCAAAGCATGGGTGTGTATGGCTGCTAAGATATTGGTGGGAAGTGTGTGTGTGTAAAGTGCATGAGAGTAAGACAGAGAAAGAGAGAGTAGAAACCTTGTATCTGTTGGAAGCAAAGAAACATTAACACTGATATAAAGTGATTAGTGGAAGAGGGGAGCCTAGAGAATTCCTGGTCTTTGTTTCACCTCTCTACCTTTCTTTCATCTATGTAATCAGGCCCTTTGCTTTCTTCTTACTTGTTGAGGTCACTTCCCCCTTCCTTTGGAAGTTAGTTTCTTTGTTTCCTTTGTCTAGAAAGGGAGTATTCATGGGGTTCCATCTCAAAGAATGGCTTCTTCTAACCAAGTATAGGTCAACTTCTTTTGTCGTCTCCTTTCCTGCTCTGAAAAGGATTTCCTGAAACAAATCCATCCTCTTGTTTTTACCAACAAGAGCGTCCTGAATGATTACGTATCTCTGCCACAAGCTCATATTGCATTAGTTCTGTAGCATTCTGCTCAAAATTGTTGTGGTGTACTTTCAAGCAGTTTCTGATTCATGGTAATCTAAAGGCAAACTTATCATAGCATTTCCTTGGCAAAATTTGTTCAGAGAGCATTTGTCACTGCTTTCCTCTAAGGTTGAGAGAAGGTGACTTGCCCAACATCACCATGGCTGAGCAGGGATCCAAATCCTGGTTTCCCAGAGTCCTAGTCCAACACTCAAGTCATTCCACGACATTGGCTCTTCTGCTTAATATAAATATTAAATATTCCTACAGCATCACATCCACTGGCATCTGGTGTCTTCCAAGTCAGTGGGACAATGAATTTGCTCTAGGTTTTAGCCTGAATATGAAAGGAGCTGTCCTGAGTGCTGAACTCTATTTCTAAATTAGATTCAGCACCTCGGTTAGCTCCTCCGGCTAAAGGCTGGAGTTGATTCACTGACCCACAGACATGGAAGCTGCCAGCTGCTACTGGACTTCCCTTCCTTCTTTCCCCCACTACAGCCCTCTGTTGGGCAAAAAACCTGTCCCAGGGAGCTTCCCAACTCTTTGAAACAGTTTTATTTTTAAGGCCATGGGAACAGGATGCAGGAAAGGGGAGGGACTGCTGATTTTGGCAGAAACAGTGGGGGCCTATCGAAATTACCAATGGATTCTGGCCCCTTTGGCATGCAGGGTCTCTCTCTCTCTTCTAATCATGTATGTTCTTAGACACATGTATACAAATTTCTTAACAATGTATATGCTCTCAAAACTAACTGGTCAATTAGTACCAGACAAAACTATGCAACCGAGAGACTACTCATCATATATAGATTTGAGAACTTGTTAAGTAATATTGTGTAACATCCTCACAGCTCACGTCTGGTGATATTTTTCATCAATGATTTTTTTCCATACTGCAAACATATTCCCCATCTGGCCAGAAGAAATATGCATACCCTAAAATGATTTCATAAATTTAAAAACAGGCATATAAATGAACAGGAGTGGCGGTAATGGGCAGTTTTAATTACCCAAACACAGACTAGATTACATTAAACAGAGGAAATAAGGCAGGAAATATATTTTCAGATATGGTCTGAGAGTGGTTCCTAATTCAATCTGTGTAGCCATTTGTGGAGGGGAGGACAAGGCAGGAGAATGAAGTACGAAGGGGAAAAATCGAGTAATGCTGAAAGACAATCTGAACATCAACCTGTTAGCCCAAATCACCAAACCACTAACTCTAGGACTGAAATAAAATCAGAAACGAAGAAAAAGGAGTGAGAAAGAGCAATCAGCTAGCCCAAAGTGCCACATAGTAATGGGACCCAGAACATAATGCAATACAGTAACTGATTAGTATGAACAGACATTTAGGACATGGAGAATATACAGCAGTTTATCTCTCACCAAACAAACATGTCTTGGGTGAATTCATATGCCATGTCAGAATTTGGACAAGTGACATTTTGGACTACAACCCCTCACCAATCCCCCATGTTCAACGGTGTGTGGTGATCTTGATGTCAGGTGTGTTTTGAATGCAATCTAGGTTTTATTCCAGACTTTAAAGGAGATTTCTGAGATGCTCAATTCCCCCCAAGAGATATTGCACTTTGGACAGCTGTTTGAAACTCTACAATGAAACCTGGAACATATTCATTCACCTCTGAAATGGAAGCTTCTGGCTTCCCTATTTTAAGTCCCCGAATCTGCCCCATCTTGTGGGGAGTATAAACATCTACTAAGACACTGGGGGGTGGGTTGCAGTGAAATGAACTGGACTAGATCGACTTTTGGTCTGATCCCATACAGCACTTCTTGTCTTGTGTATACAGTCATGCATTGTTTTGGGCATTGGCTTGCACTTTCAGTCACACAATGTTGCCAGATAGCAGAAATGGACATGTAACTGTGTGAGGACATGCAACCCCACTGTAGAATATCAGAAACAAAGAAGTGCTGCACAGAGCTGTGGATTATCCCAAATGCATTGTTCCTAATCTTCTGGACAAGAAAGCAAATAGAACTAGGGAAAGTGCTCTGAGAACTGTCTCACACATAAGAATGACTCTCTCCCCCTACTTTTCTACTTAAAACATTAGGCAGGAATGCACATCCTCCCCCAATCTTCTCAGCCCTCACATGTCTAGCTGTGCACTTATACCACTGAGTCATGCTTTGAAGTCCATGGCTCAGATGTTGACACAACTACAGTCTGCCCTTGGTGTATGCTGGGATTCTGTTCCAGAAACCCTTGTGTAAAACAAAAAAAGCAAGTGTTGTGTCCCATGGTAGCCGAAGGATGCAATATGCGTGTGTTTGCACCTGCCATGTCCATCTACTATATAAAAGTAAAAGTCTGTATGTTTGTCTGTGTCAGACGAAGACCTCATATGATTGGCTGCCTGAGAAGATTCTATGGAATCCTGGGGTTTGCAGTTTAGGGAAGGGCCTTTAGAATTCTCAGCTGGAGAGCTCTTGGGTCTGGCTGGTTGCTATGGGGATGAGGCCTAGCAGCAAGGAGGGCAGTGTATTTCCCTCAGGAACTCAAACTCTGTATGTTAATAACTCTGAATACAGATTGGATTGGGGAATACAGGAGAAAGTTACAGGTACTGGACAAGACAGCTTGGGTAACAAGTATTACCTACGAGAAAATAAAATCGCAAGCAATGCCAGGTATATCAACTAGTTGACTATAATGGGAGCAATTCTTTGTGCTCCTTCACATTCGTGTATGTGGAGTTCATAGCAGAAGAGGGCATACTGTATCGCACTGTGATTTCACTATAACTGCCATGGCAATATTCTATGGAACCTTTAGGTTTATGAGACATTGGACTTCATTGGCTGAGAATTCTAAAAGTCCCTCTCTAAACTGCAGATACCAGCATGCCATAGGAGGGAACCATAGCACTAAAAATGGAGTATAGTATTATAATTGAGTAGTGTGCAAGGGCTCCAGGTCTTGTGTTATGACTCAGCCTTTGGGATGCAAGGCATTTGGCAACCTCTATAAACTTTTTTTTTCATGTGAAGCTTTCACCAGAGAGCAAGCATGGAGTAGAGGTTTGGATGTTGGACTAGGGTGCTTTCCACACGAGGCTGGGGAACTGGTTCATGCCATTTCTTACTGGATTTTCTGGGCTCGAAACAAGGCCGACTTTCCCTCATTTCCTTCTGCACAGCTACTGCGTATGTTCCATTCTGATTTGGAGGAGTGCGAGTTCATGAATCCACACTGCCTCCACCGTGGCCACTCCTGCTACTCTCTTCACCCAACCCCGTTGGCTGTGATTGACCTTTTTTTTTTTTTGGCATGGTTTAGTACATCATTGCGTACATGTGTACATGCAAAAGTCCATACTACCCCCTGGCCCCTCTCATGAGCCCTCCCCTGACCACCGATTCGCATTGGCGTGAATGTACGTGTCTGCACCACTGTGAAAGTATGAATTGGATCGATCTGGAAAATTGGAAAACCCGATTTCTTCCGGTTTTCAAATAGTGCACTCTACCACCACATGGGGGCGCATTTAGTCAGAATTACGTGTTGAATGAAGGTAAATAAACCAAACTTAGTCCACTCCAAGGTGCAGAAGACCTCCGTGGCAAGACGCATTGGCCTGCCTTAATAACCGTGTGTGAAAAGGGCCTAAGACTCTGGGAGACCAGATTTGAATTCCCACTTAGTCATGGGAAACCATGGGGCACATCACACCCTCTCTGCCTCAGAGGAAGGCAGTGGCAACCTCCTCTGAACAAATCTTGCCAAGAAAACCCCATGATGAGTTTACCTCTCAGAAATGTCTTGAAGGCACACAACAACCACAAATGAAGCCAGTCACGTACCCATTAAAAAAAAAAAGACAGAAAAATCTGTATAAATGGTGTATGGTAATTTATAAAGGAGGGCCAACATCTAAGTCAGAAACAACTTGAAGGCAGACAACAACAACACTTCATATAGACAGATGCACATTTAGAAGTGATTTCATAAAATATTTTAGACAGAATTTCAAGTCACCTTCCCTGAGTGGGGAAGACTGTAGCCTAAAGCTGACAAGTTACTAGGAGGGGCATAGAATAATAGAGTTGGAGGAGACCACAAAGGCATCAAGTCCAACCCCTGCTGTACTGGAATACACCATCAAAGCTTACCTGACAGATGGCTGTCCAACCTCTGTTTAAAAACCTCCACAGAAGGAGACTCCACCACACCCTGGGGCAGTGTATTCCACAGCTGAACTGGTCTTACCATCAGGAAGTTCTTCCTAATGTCTAGATGGAATCTCTTCTCCTGAACTTTGAAACCGTTGATCTGTGTCCTAGTCCCTCAAGCAGCAGAAACCAGGCCTGTTCCATCCTCCATACGACACTTCTTCAAATATTTAAACATAAAGATAAAGATAAAGCTTGGAATAATTACAGATATAGGAGAAAATGATAGAAGAGTAGGACAGTTTTATTTGGACGTGGACCACTCATAAGGGAAAATGATAAAGAGGAATGAGGTATAAAACCTTGAGTTAGAGCTGGACCTTCATCATTTTAGCAATTAGGAAAACAAATAAAGGTGAATTTTTTTTCTCAGAAATACATTCCCTTTGATGATTTATTGTCGGTAAACACCAGTTAGAGAATCATTAATGAAAACAGGAAAGAAAAATAAGGGAAGATACGACTTAACTATATTTTGAAAGTGTGTTTTATATGGTCGACTTGAATATTTGAAAAGTTTTGTACTGAATATTTTTTTTGTGTCTATAAGTAGTTAATATGGAAAACCTGTTAGCGAAAATACGTGAAAAGATACGTGAGATGTGATAGTGTTGGGATGTATGACTATTTTTTGTAATTTGATGATGTTTGTTTTTTTATGTTACTATTGCTAAATAAAAAGAATACAACAAATATTTAAACATAGCTATCATGTCACCTTTTAACCTTCACTTCACTAGGCTCCTCATATGGCATGTTTCCAAGCCTTTTTCCATTTTGATTGCCCTCCGCTGTGCATGTTCCAGAGCATCTTCATTATTTCTGGTTTCCCGCCTTATGATTCTTTGTCTTTAAATCAAGACTTGAACAATTCTTCAGTCTGAAGACACCTTCAAAAAGAGGGCTGTCCTATGTAGAAGAGAATACATGGCTACTCTGAGTGAGGTGACCATAGAGAGTGGCCTTATCCTGAGTAAGGTCAGTGGTTTATCTGGCCCTGAGTTCTCTTTCTTCTGCAACTTGTGATGACTGTTGACAATCCTTGACTTAAGGGTACAGACCAAAAGGCAGGTGGAGCCTTGCTGAGAAAGTTCACTGTCATCATTAAAAGTCTTTTCTTGTTTTGAAAGTCCTGCCGAAAGAGAAACACCCAAATATGCCTCAGATTTTTGGTTTAGGAGAAACTCATTGATGATGGAGGGATGTGAGGACCGTGTATTCAGAACTTTCTTCTTCCTCTTTTACTCCTTTCCCTCTGACCTTGTAGAAATGTGTTGTCCACCCTTCAAGTATAACTAGATGTTTTGTTTGACAGCATAGTTCTAGATTTCCTTTGCAAGTTGTCTTACAGTGAGATTTAGTTGTAACGCTGTGCAGGAGTCTTGCTGGGCAGAAGAAAACCTAAGGACTCTATAAATAAGAAACCAGGTTCATGAAGTCATTCGGAGCCCTGAATAGGAAGTTGAGAAAGAGAAAAGCTAAGAATATTACTGACAGCTTGAAAGATTTCCCAGCCTCAGCCATTCACAGAAAGATATGAAGGTCACATCTAGGATGCATTTTCCTGAGGGGAAAGTGAAAATGTTAAAAGACTTTATGATTAGACTGGAGTAGAAAGGCAATTAGAACTAGTAAAAGGTGACAGGCATCAGCTACTGATGATTTATACCTCCAGATTCAAAAGGAAAGCAGCAATTAGAAATAAGGAGAACTTTTTATGAGAACTCTTTTGCTAGGTCAGTAAGGACACAAAATCAAAGATACAAAAAAATTCATCCTCAAAAAACCACTTGTTTGGCTGAAATTAAGCACTTCAGCCAAACAATAATGCACCATCCTTAGGCCAAACTTTCACCATCCTTAGGCCAAGCAACTCCCTGTGCTTGTGGCACTGCCTCTCTCTCTCTTAGCTGCCAAACCCCATTAAATGACTGTGGAGGAGGAGATGACCAGGCAGTGGGTACTGTTGCTCATCGACACTGCAGTTTGCTATGGAGAACTGCAGCAGGGGCAGGAGGCAGTCCCTGCTGCTCAACCACTTCCTTTCCTTCTCTCCTCAACAGTGTCTCAACAGCTCTAGCATCCTCCTTCCCAGATTGGCAGCTTCAGGTGGGAGGGTTTCAACAGACCATAAAGGGTAAGTGAGTAGACTCTTGTACTCCTATAAAGCAAGACATCGGCCATTTCCACACGATGATGCTCTTCTGCGTAGTCACGCTGCAGTCCTAGGTCCACAAGCATCAGCAACCCTCCCCTCTCCTCCCCACCTGTTCTGTCCATGCAGAAGGGAAGACAATGGCACCACCTCTTCCTTCTGCAGCACAGCCAGGCATTTTTCATTGCTGTGCTACAGAAAAAAGTGTTGCCAATATGTTTCTGTAGCTTCCGCATGACCAGAAGTGCCAAGAGCACGGTGTAATCACAGGTGCAAAACAGATTTTTTCTGTTTTGCAAAAACTGTGTAAGTGCAACACTTGGGGATGGAATGGCAGTGGGCCAGTGGTGATGTCATGTGGAAACATGACCTGATGACCACTGCCATCCTGTTTCCAGAAACGGCTCAGCCCCGTCGTGTGGAAATGACCATGGTTCCTGTGTGCCTTCAAGTTGTTTCCAATGTATGGTGACCCTAAGGCAAACCTATTATGGGGTTTTCTGAGGCTGAGAGTGTGTGATGTGCTCAAGGTCACCCAGTGGGTTTCCATGGCCGAGTGGACCCTCGTCTCCAGGTTCATAGTTGAACACTCAAACCACTAGACCACACTGGGTCTCAAAGCAAGATATATCCACATATACTCACAAATTATGCAGCTATATATATATATATATATATATATATCACTAATGGGACTCTTATATCTTGAACAGTTGTGCAGAAGAAGGAATTTCAGTAGGTGTTGCTTCTTACTGGGTTGTGTGATAAGCAACACCTGTTAAAAGTCCTTCTTCTACGCAACTACCCAAGGTACATGAACCCTCTCCAGCTTTCACTCCAGAAACCTTAGGTCCAGTGCAACCTCTGAACCAGAGATAGGGCCTCCTTGGTTGTTCCACCGTACAGAAATTGGAAACTTCATTTTTTTGTCTCCAAGTACTACTCCTGGAATCCCTCAGTTAGTGTAACTAATCTGCCATGCTTCTTGGGAAATTCTGGGTTTCCATGAAAGCTCTGGTGCTGTAACAAGTCCAGGAATATCCTCCTAGTGGAGATCTGCTCCCTTTTATAGTCATTTAGGAAGAAAGTAAAACCATTTTTTTTATTTCAAATGGGCTTTTAATGTGTAATCTCACTGAAGTTTACAAACCAGTCTTTGAAGTAACCATTGCTTTTGATTGGGACGGTTTGTAAACTGATATTTTACAAGATGATTTTGTTTACTTTAGCCGCACTGTGTTCTTAGATCAAGCTAAGCTGCTCTGAGAGCCCATGAAGAATCATTATCCATCATCACCCACTAACATCAATCCACATCCATCATCATCATTGTGATGAAGCCTAGAAGTGTGGTAGGCCTGAGAAACAGGCTGGCCGTAGCAACAGGTTGCTAGGGGACCCAAAGGGGTTCTGGTAAGGGAAGAACTCAGCCCATTGCTGTATGGGAGGAGCCCTATATAAGGGCATGACTTGCAATTTTGAGGCAGATTCCTTCTGAAAAAGGGAAGGAAGTGGTTTGGTGATTGAGAATTTGTTTTTCTTAGAGGCCTAAGAAGAAAAACCAGCTTACTCCTGCACAGGTTAGAAAGGGAAACCCTGATTTAAGGCTTAGGACTTTGAGCTAGGGCAGCCAAAGGTCTGGTTGGGTTAGAAAACCTAATACCTGAATACTGAGTTGTGCTGAGGAATTTACTTAGATGTTTTGGAAATTCTAGTTTGTCTGTATATACTTATAAACCTCAATACCTTTTCCCTGCTTGTTATTTCAATAAAGACAGCATCCTATTTTTATAATTTCTGATTATAAGCAGAATACTTTTCTTCAGTTGGAATGGTATAGAGATACACTACCACAGATATTCAAATCTTTTTCAATAAGATCAGAAGGGCTTTAGTACTCTTCTACTAAGGAGAGACCGGGAAGGCAGCTCCCCTCTCCAGTCTAAAGCCATTTCCACAATAGACTGTTATAGTGCTATGATTCCACTTTCAACATCCTATGGAATCCTGGGGTTTGCAGTTTCGGGAGGGGCCACGCGGATGTTGAAAGTGGAATCATAGTGCTATAACTGTCTAGTGCAGACATGGCCCAAGTGAAAAGAAAAGTAGTCATGCCTCTCCTCACAATCATCATCACCACCGCCTTTATCATATTCTCTCTAGCATTACACTGATGATAACTGGGACATATTTGGCCAAGGAACTACGGAGGGTGGTCGGAACGGCAAACATTACTAATGAGGAAGAAGACACAAGCTAGGAGAGGATGCAGCAAGTTGCTTTGGCCTGAACATTCAGGGAAGGGCAAGATTTCATCCTCTTCCCCTCCGGAGTTCACTGAGTACACATTACTTTCCACTTTGAACTCAGTTTCAGCATCTGAAGCCATCTGAGAAAATATGGGGAGAGTGGGAGGAAAAGGGAGAAGCAAGCCCATGTTAAAAGCAGCTGAAAAAGTGGGGTGACAAAGGTTTAATCGAGATTGCCCTTGTCGAATCAGGATATTTAGAGGGGATGTCATCATCACCATCACTCCCGAACACCATTTCTGTCTTTCACTGCCTCTAGTCATATAAGAATTTGTTTAGCATCCCAGAGCTAAATCCATCCTGCTTTTCACCTCTTGATTGCTTTGCCTGCATGACATGGTTGTTAGCGTGCAGGGCGGCTTTCCATCTTCCAAGACATATGTCTCTGGTTTCCAGCTGAACTGAAAATGTGCTGAAAGTGGATCCTAGTTCCCCCACCCCTTTCTACGTCCTGCAGAGCTCTGCCAAGGTTTGCAAGGACTGACACTCAGCTCATCAAGGAAGAAAATCTTATTTAGGCTGGAGCAGAGTAAAATTCCCCTGTATTCGACACTGGCTGGTTTGCCTGCATAATGGCTTATTTAATAATGTTTTCCAGCAGTCCAGATGTCCTTTTAGCATCCATAATACAGTGCGTCACCACGGATGCAAAATAATAACTGAGACCAGAAATAAGATTTAAGTGTGATCATTTAAAAAAGAAATGGAACAAAACCACAGAAAATGAGTCAAGTGCCTGCAAATGAGGATCTGTGAAAGGCATGAAACAATAACAAATGTCTCTTAGACAGAGAATAACAGAGTTGGAAGAGGCAATGAGGACCATCAAGTCCAACCTCTTTCCATACAGGAATACACCACCAAAGCATTCCTGACAGATGGCCATCCAGCCTCTGCTTGAAACCTCCAAAGAAAGAGACTCCACCACATTCTGAGGAAGGGTATTCCATTGTTGAACTGCTCTGACCATTAGGAAGTTCTTCCTAATGTTTAGATGGAATCTCTTTTCCTGAAATTTGAAGCCATTGCTCCATGTGTTAGTCTCTGAAGCAGCAGAAAACAGGCTTGCTCCATCCTCCATATGACATCCCTTCAAATATTTAAACATAGCTATCATGTCACCTCTTAAGTTTCTCTTCTCCAGCTCCCTAAGCCACTCCTTATAGGGCCTGGTTTCCTGGCCTTCTACCATTTTGGTTGCTGTCCCCTGGACACGTTCTAGCTTGCCAATATCCTTCCTGAACTGTGGTGCCCAGAACAGGACACAGTATTCCAGGTGGAGTCTGACCAAAGCAGAATAGAGTGGTAACATGCACTTAGTTTCTCCCATTGGGATTTATGATCCTTCAAACGAAGTCTTGTGTCTCCCTATGTTAGGTAGGCATGAGTCACTTTGGAAGACCATATTTGTTTAGAAAGAGAAATTAAAAGACAGAAAAATAAAAACTCTTTTGTATCTGAGTAAACATTACAAATGTGACCCTGATGAATCATTAGTCAATGAAAGTCATTTTTTGGTACAACCCCCCCCCCCAAACTGACATAATCTGATGCCAGCGTATATCATACTCTCCAAGATTTCACAGATGAAAATAGTGAAACATGTAGTTATGCAAGTTCAAGGGGGTGGTGAAGAGACTATGGCCAGATAAAAAGACAGCAAAAATTATTACTGAGAGAAAACACACAAAACTTTTATTCTATACCTTCCACAGTTTCACAGGTGACAACTGGGACAAATGTGACCAAGCAACATAAGAGTCAAAACAGCAAAAGTTATTGATATGAAACAACAGATAAGCTAGGAGGAGGCTGCTGCTGTTTGCTTTTGCCTGAGCCTACTGGGAAGGGAAAGTTAATTGAATGGAAACTACTTTTGTACTTTGAACTCAGTTTGCAGCAATTCAAATATGTTGAAGACAAAGGGGTAAAATGGGAGGCAGAGAAGGAGGGAAACTGGGACATTTTAAAAGCAGCTTTAAAAAACTCAGGATGACAGTGTTGCAATGGGGATTCTTCCTTCCAAACTGAGACAGTTGGAGTGTATTCTGTATTAGACCTTTTCAGAGGGGCATCTTATATTTTCTGCTGTGGCTAATAAATTGACATGGAGGTAAGGTTGTCACAAGGGCCAAGGATCTTGCATCTTTAAAGTTGTGCTGAGGGGGAGATTTCAGCAGTTGTTGCTTATGTGACAACCCACCCTTTTCTACACAACCATTAAAGGCACAGGATCACAGTTCCTTATGAAATCTGACAACCCTATGAATATTCTAGGTTCTTTTTTTAATACCACTCTTGACATATAGCTCCAATACGCAAGAAGAATGATCTCAGAATCAGCCCCTACTGTGTAGGAGTAAGTTTTGGTACCTGATCCTGGGCACTTGGATAAATGGGAGTAGATGTTTGAACACACTGGCCAGAGCATTGTGGGAACAGCAGTCCAAAGTCAGAATTTGATTGTGACACTATGCTAGTATTCAGATTCTTGCACAAGTGGTTGATTTTTTCTTACCAATTGCATAAGTGTGTGTCCCTAGTCTAGTCATTTATCATGCTAACACACATCCATCTCTCTCACTTTTGCCTAGTGAGGGAGAAGGTAATTGACCATTACACAGTGGGAGAGCACAGGGCCACAAAAGCCAGCTCTTAGATTTGACATGGCTCTGCTGGCGTATATTTCCGACATGCTAAAACAATATAGGAACTTGGCCCCCAAAAGCAATTTTTTAAGGCAGTGCACCTGTTACCATACTCTATCATCCCTCCTACAAGATATATGATTTTCATAAACTGGTACTTATTAATGATTGGAAAACATGATTGGGTTCATGCTGACTGGAGAAGTGTTTGGGTGATGATGGTGAGAAATGTTCAGAAAGAATTATGTGAAAACCCTTCCAGTGATAGGTTTGTACTAATCTTTTCATTGCTTCAGGCTCTTGGCATTTTTGGACACAATCGAAGACAAACTATCCAAATAAAGCAATCAGAGGCCAACCTTTGATTTTATCCTTAGGTGATCTTCCCTATACACCCTACTTGACAAACATTAAGGGACTGTCATAAGTCCCATCAATGTTTTGACACTCTAGAGCAGTGGTTCTCAACCTGTGGGTCCCCAGATGTTTGTGGACTTCAGCTCCCAGAAGCCCCAGCCACTATGGTCAATGCTCAGGGCTTCTGGGAGCTGAAGTCCAAAAACATCTGGGGACCCACAGGTTGAGAACCACTGCTCTAGAGTTAAAGCAATCAGCCCATTCCATACCCCTTTGTCAGTTGCATGGGAAAGCCATTATAGCTTTGTCAATGCACAGAATATGAAATAGGGTATAAAAATCCTAGCTTCAACTGCAGTCAATTGTAATATGTAGAATGTACATAGTGCCCTAGACTAGCATTCCTCTATGCTACCCTCAGGTGCTCTCTGAGCTCATCCACTGTGACGTCCATCTTCAAGACTGGTCACTGTCACAAGTGGCGGGGCTTGGAGGGGGGAGGGGGGAGGGGGAGGGGCTTTGGCATGAGGGATGTGGCCACTGTGCATGGGGTATGGCTGCAGTGCATGGGGACATGGCCAGGGTGTGGAGGCGTGGCCAGGGCATGTGGGGGTAGGGCTATGGGCTGGGACACCCCAAAATCATCAGTGAGTGGGGCGAATCATCTCCCCTGCCCCACTTCCCTGTGCAACTGACTATCACCCTTTCCACCCCTAATCTCTTTATCCAACCTTTCTTGCCTCACTTTCCGATAGCCTTGTGAGCCCTGGTGGCGCAGTAGTTAAACGCCAGTATTGCAACCAAAAGGTTGTGAGTTCGATCCTGCCAGGCTCCAAGGTTGACTCAGCCTTCCACCCTTTCGTAGGTCAGTAAAATGAGTACCCAGCTTGTTGGGGGCAATTAGCTAAAAAAAATACATTGTAAACCGCTTAGATAACACTTAGTTGATAGGCGGTATAGAAATAAATGCTATTGCTGTATTGCTATATTGCTTAAAAGTGTCTGATTTCTTGTACATTTGTCAATTCAAATAAAATACCTTGTTTAACTTTAACCTGGAGTCCTCTCTACAGTTAGTACTGGTATACATAAGTGAAATGATCCTGCTGTTACCCTCCTCTTGCGGGCCTCCTTTGAGCTATAATTCCCCCAAATTCTAAGGAGATGCTGGCATTACGGGTGAACCCCAACATCCCCCACCTCCGTATTCTCTCAAGTGGTTGGCATATCCACTTTTCCCTGGTTTTGCAATTTCAGTAAGTCAACAAAACCAGGAAGTTCTATGATGTACTGCTGGACTACCAAATCTGACTCTAACAGGAATGACTGACTGCTAGGGTTTCCAGATTTCAGGGCCTGGATGCTGTTCTCTGGTCCATACCTTCTGTCAAGATACCACTTTATGTCAAGAGCAGGACCAGAGAGATCTCTTGGGCAGAGGCAGGCCTATGACACTCAAGGTCTGCTATATCTCCACCTTCTTAGAGAATGCAGCACCCTTCTACACTTTTGTCCCCCCCCAGCTTTCTCTCCCAGTCTATCTCCCTCTCCTGCTTCCCTAAATCTGCATCCTTTCAGAGATAGGGCAAAGCAAGATACTCTATTTAGACAGCTCTTATAACAATATAAACAATTCTTTATTTAATAATGTCAGGGCAAAAGGTAATTAGTAGAGTGAGGATTAACAACCAGCACAACATGGGTATATGTAAAATAGCCAACGCCTTCTTTTCTTTCTCACACACATTCTCTCAGATGGATCTTTCACTCTCTCTCAACTCCAAGCTCTCTCTAATTAGATCCTCCACTCTGTTTCAGTTAAATTTCAGTTACTCACTTTTCCCATCTAGCCCCTCCCTCAGGCTATCCTGGATTCCATTTCAACAGCCAATCACTTTTAAATACTCTTAGTTGCTAAGGTGGCTCTGTTACTAAGCCCCTGCTCATTATTTGTCACACTTTCTCACTCTCCCAATTTGGCAGGGGCAATCCTGATTAATCCTCTGTTGTTCTATTTTATCAGCTGTTTTTATAATGTCACAGCTTCTCTCTCACCCTCCCACTTGCTCCCTTAGTCCTCAGCTTACTTCAGTGGCTGGTGAACCTACATTATGCTGTATAGTCAGCCTTCCACATCTGCGGCTTTCACTTTTGCAGATTTGATTATCCACGGATTATTTGCTGTCACCTCTGCTTCCTCCCTATGTCATGCAAACCTTGTGAGACTGAGAAAACTGCAAATGAGGCTTGTAAGTCCTTATTAATAATGGTATGGGGCAGCAGTGGAGCCCCACCAGCCCCACCACCCACCCACTTCTGCCTTGTGAAGGAACCCTGATGCCTCAAAGGAATCCACGGTGGATTCAATATGGTGATCATACTTTTTTGTGTGTGAAATATAGTTTGGGAGAGCCTAGAATTATTTATTGTTTTTCCACTTTCACATGGGGCCCTGTGCCCCTAACCCTAACCCGAATGTGGAGGGATGACTGTATTTTTCTAGGTGAGACAGCAGTTGTACAGGTCTGGCCAACAGGAGATGTTGTTACTTGTTTAACTCTGCTCTCTTATTCTGTCATTTTGCTGCCAATATTTTGGAAAATATTTACCAAAAAAAGGAAGGAAGGAAGGAAGGAAGGAAGGAAGGAAGGAAGGAAGGAAGGAAGGAAGGAAGGAAAGAAAAGAAGAGAAGAGAAGAGAAGAGAAGAGAAGAGAAGAGAAAAGAAAAGAAAAGAAAAGAAAAGAAAAGAAAAGAAAAGAAAAGAAAAGAAAAGAAAAGAAAAGAAAAGAAAAATAGAACAAACATGGAACAGGAAATAGAAAGCTGACATAAGAAAAGATCAACCTTGACATTGTTTCCCCATAGTAACTGGCATGCCAATGAATAATAATAAAAAGAAATATTCTCAAACAAAAATGCCATTCTGACACCCTCCTAAAGTGTCATCCCTATTACTAAGTGACAAGCAATGGATAGCTCTCCACTGTAGATTATAATGACTTTCCTTCCCCTCGACTAGACTTTCTTAGGCCAGGAATTGTGCGATGAATTGAAAAACAGTGAGGCTTGCTTAAAACAAGAATAAATCAAATGGGAACCCTCTGAGTTTCAGCCCATGGTGCATTGCAGCCTCAAAGTCAAGAAACACAAAGGTAAAATATGGGTTTTATTTTCTTGTATCAATTGTGTTTTCTTAATCTCCTGTCTTTTCCCCATGAAGCAACAGTATCTGAAGTGAATAAGTGTCAGGTTTGTTTTGTACCTTCCAAGTTTTTGTGGTAATAAATTACGGCTCCAACCTGACGTCTTTTTGTGCATTTATATGTGAAAAAGATAAAGGAAGAAAGGGGAATCCAGCCCTTGTCTATAGCTTTCTAATCTCATGAAAGTGATTCAGTAACATAAGACAGTATTGCACGGTCAGAAAAACAATGCAACTCAGTCATCTTCTGTGATATCAGCCCAGAGTTTTTAAATGTTTAAAGATGCCATGAGATGTAATTGGGTTATTATCATAGCACTGTTCTACTTGGCTGAGGTGTGTTTTTTTCTATTAGCCAGAACACAATGTGTAAATAAAAATAGGTGTGTAAATATTGAACGTATCTGCAGTCGGAGAACAGTGTAAATTGCCGGCATCATCCATGACATAGTTTTAGGGTTGATCATTCAGAATTGTTAAAGGCCTGAGATTTCTGGGCAAAAACTTGAGGCCAAGGTGAGGTCTCTAAGTGTTAGGCATTATGTATTAGCTACAATGTGGTGTAGTGGCTTGAGCATTGCTCTGGATACCAGAGTTTGAATCTCCACTCAACCATGGAAACCCATTGGGTAACCTTGGCAAGTCAATCTCAGAGGGAGGGACTATATTTTTCCACCTTTGAAATTAAGACAGAAACCCTAGCTAAAGGAGTCCGTTCCTAGATTGAGATGAAATGAGGAAATTATTCCTTCTCACCTACCTAGGGAGATGAGATAAAGAACATTTTTCCAGTATACAGTTGGCCCTGCATATATATGGGTTCGAATTTCATGAATTTGATTATTTGCACATTTCTCCAACTCCTACCCCCACACCTCACACATTTCTGTTTCAGGGGTACCTTCCTTCTTGGTGGCTGCAATCAGGCTGTGCAGCTCTTTAAAAACTCATCTCTGGTCCTCCTCTTTCACCAGCCACTGAATGGATCGTAGCCTAATTTATCAGCACCACAACCCCTCTCCCAATGCTCCCTCACACCCAAGGAAGGAGTGGGTGAGGGGAGGAGGTATAGGGCCACTATGCCGACCCACCTCCTTTCCCTCTCCTTTCCCTCACCTGGTTTGGACCTGGGTGCCTGTTCCCCTCACCATGCCTCAGCCCCTTCCCGTAGACACACACACACACACACACTCTTTTTGATTTTTGTGGGTTTTCCACTTTTGCAGAAGTCCTGCACTCATAACCCTAGCAAATGTGGAGAGCCAACAGTATTTCCTTCTAGCCAGAAAGTAGATGCAAAACCAAGCAAAAGGTGAACCCTGGTGTCACAACATCTGGGAGGGAAGGAGAAAGACAACTAAGTTAATACTCCCTGGGGGGTCTTGGCAATTTGCAGCAACAAATCAATTAAGCTGTGCAAATTTGTAAAAAGTTACTACTCTATTAGTTGAGATGGCAATTTGTAGAGCCCTTTTCTCTTACCTGAAGGTAAGTCCACCAAAGTTGGAGAATTTACACCTTCATCTCCCTCATGGAGATGACCAATGAAAACTAGAGATTTGGAATGACCCTGAGCCACAAGCTGCATAGTAGAGTCTAGAAGGTAACCAGTGCATGAACTAGCTGCAGACTGTTGGATTAAATGGGTGCTTGGTCTAAAAAATGATCCAGCAAAGACAGAGCTCCCCGCTACCTCCATCTCCCCTTGACACTCTGGTTTTCTTCTCCACACCTGACATTCCACCTACAACGAACAGCAACTCAGCATGAATATTCCTGCTCATTTCCAATTCCTCTACATTATTTACATAGCTACTTTTTAAAGATGGGCTTAAGGCTCTGCCTCATAAGTACACTCTAGAAACTGCTTTTGAGATATCAAATGGAGAATCTCTCTCTGGGTCTTCACTTCAATTCAAAACTGGAGGAAAAGACTTAGAGGTCTTAGTAGACCACAAGCTAAACATGAATGATGATAAGGCAATGAAAAAAAGGCAACACAATTCTAGGCTGTATCAACAGGAAAGTAAGTAAACAGATCAAGAAAAGTTATAGTACTGCTGTTTTCTGTTTTGGTCAGAGCTCATCTGGAATATGTATTCTATGCTGGGCATCCCAGTTAATGAAGGTTATTGACAAGCTAGCCAGGAACATATAAATAAATATATAAATACTTAAAAGCAATGGCTGCTTTTCATCCTGGAGAGAAGTGACTAGAGGGGTGCCACAGGATTCTGTCCTGGGCCCAGTGCTGTTCAATATCTTCATCAACGACTTGGATGAAGGAATAGAGGGCATGCTCATCAACTTTGCAGATGACACCAAATTGGGAGGGGTTGCTAATATGCCAGAGGACAGGATCAAAATTCAAAAGGAACTGGACAGATTGGAGAGCTGGGCCAAGGCTAACAAAATGAAATTCAACAGAGAGAAGTGTAAGGTCCTACGCTTAGGTAGAAAAAAGGGAATACAGAAATATAGGATGGGGAACACGTGGTTGGTTAGCAGTACGTGTGAAAGGGATCTAGGAGTCTTAATAGACAACAAGCTGAACATGAGTCAGCAGTGTGATGCAGCAGCCAAGAAAGCCAATGCAATTCTCAGCTGCATCCATAGGAGTATGGTGTCTAGATCGAGGTAGGTACTGGTACCACTCTACTCTGCTTTGGTTAGACCTCATCTTGAATACTGTGTCCAGTTCCGGGCACCCCAATTCAAGAAGGACATGATCAAGCTGGAGCAAGTCCAGAGAAGGGCGACCAAAATGGTGAGGGGCCTGGAAGCCATGCCCTATGAGGATAGACTTAGAGAGCTGGGGATGTTTAGTCTGCAGAAAAGAAAGTTAAGAGGGGACATGATAGCCATGTTTAAATATTTGAAGGGATGCCATGTAGAGGTGGGAGAGGGCTTGTTTTCTGCTGCTCCAGAGACCAGGACAAGGAGCAATGGATTCAAGCTGCAGGAAAGGAGATTCCACCTGAACCTCAGGAAGAACTTCCTGACGGTCAGGGCTGTCTGGCAGTGGAACATGCTGCCTCGGAGTGTAGTGGAGTCTCCTTCCTTGGAGGTTTTTAAGCAGAGGCTGGATGGTCATCTGTCGGGAGTGCTTTGAGGGTGTTCCTGCATGGCAGGGGGTTGGACTGGATGGCCCGTGTGGTCTCTTCCAACTCTACATTTCTATGATTCTATGAAAATACATTATTTCATTCTTTTTTTAATGTTTTAGCTCAAACTTTTTAAAATTGTTACAAGCCATCTTGAATCCAAGCTCAGGAGAAGGGCAAGATACAAATTCAAGAGCAAGCAAGATGATCAAAGTTCGGGAAACCAAGCCTTAAGAGGTGCTTAGGGTGCAAGATATGTTTAGGTTGGAGAAGACTGAGAAGTGACACGATAGCCATCTTTGAGCATCTAAAGGGGTGTCATGTAGAATATTGAGCAATCTTGTTTTCTGCTCCCATAGGAAGTAGAACATGTATTGATGGATTCAAATGGGAAGAGAAGAGATTCCACCTAAAAATTAGGAAGAACTCCTTGAAGTTAAGAGCATTTTGACAGTGGATTACACTGCCCTACAGGGTGGTGGACTCTACTTCATTGCTGGTCTTCTAACTGATTGAACAGCCATCTCTTGAGAATGCTTTAGCTGTGTTTTCTTGCACAGAATAGTCTTGGATTAGATGGCACTTGGAGTCAATTCCAACTCTATGATTCCATGACATTGGTCCAGATATGATGGCCCTCCCCATAATGTCCCAGTGGATAGCTCTCACCTTCCAATGTTCCTCTGTCGTCAGATCCTGATGGCCTCAACCACAACAACTTTTTGCATGCTAGAGCCCACCTCTTCCATTCCTGATTTCCACATATCAATCAGGGGGACTGAAGAGATGTTCAACTCACATTCATATGAATGAAAGAAGAACTCTTCACATGACAAAGCAAGCTTTCTGATCATACAGATGATTCACTTTGAATAAGACACTGAGGGCATCACTGCTCTGTGCTGTCATTTCCCCATCCCAGGACCCAGACATGACCCTTCCCAACAGCCACAACACAGAGACATGAACAGGACAATACTTATGGCAGCCAGCAGAGATGAAAAAAGGGAGAGCCCAGGAGACTCTGAGCATTTACCAGTATATGGTAAGGATGCATCAATCAAGCAAACAGCTGGGGCAGGCTGTCCAGCTATACAAACAGGTAAAGGGATGGGAAGAAGCCATTGCAGACAACTGATCTCACCGGTGGAAGCAACACACCTCATGTTCAGATCCCTTGCAGAAGGTATTTGCTTTTCTCTTCCTCTGAGGCTGAGGAGTGTGACTTGCCCAAGGTCACTGAGTGGGTTCCCATGGCTGAGTGGAGATTTGAATTCTGATCTTCAGAGCTATCATCAAATGCTCAAACCACTACATGGCTCTGGCTCTCATTTCTTCCCATATACTGAAACATCTTCAAATGTAAGAGCAAACAAATAATCCCTTAATACATTAACTGTGTGAAGGACATCCTGTGCCTTCATAATTTCAGCAGAAATGTTCAGTTGGCTTGACTCCTTCATCATACAACTTTCCTTCCCCACCTCATGTACTGAGTATGCTGTACCTATACCGAGGAAGGTTAGATGAGTGGATGTTTACAAGTGTATGTTTCCATATCAGATGGAACATCTTGTATGGAAACTTATGCATGTAGAAATCTCCATGCACAGCCTACCTCTGCTTGCATTTCAGTTCTTAATGTGTCAGCACTGGGAGTGTTGCTAGAGAAGGCAGATGAATGAAGAAGGAGAAGGGGCAAGGTCCTGCTGCCTTATCAGATTTGGAAATTGCAGAAGTGGAGATTTTGCTGAGCCTTAGGAGAAATTCATCCAGGCCATAGTATTTCCACTTCCTATGTATAGAGTATGAAAAACGGATAATGAAGGATGCTGGCAGCAAGAAATTCAACTCATTTGAGATGTGGGGCTGGAGAAGACTCCTACAGATGCCTGTGTTGTTGTGTGCCTTCAAGTTGTTTCCAACTTACAGCAACCCTAAGTCGAACTTATCATACAAGGTTTTCTGGAGGCTAGGTGTGTATGACATATTCAGGTTATCCAGTGGTTTCCATGGCCAAGTGGGAAACTGAACCTTGGTCTCTAGAGCTGTAGCCACTCAAACCACTACATCACACTGGCTCTCTGGAGACCACACTGGCTATCTGGATACCTCCAGATAACACAGACTGCTAAAAAGAATGGGTTTTAAAGGAAATCAAGTCTGAACTCTTACTAGGAGCAAAGATTACAAGATTGAGGCTGTTGTATTTTGGACACATCTTGAGATGATGAGACTCACTGGAAAAGACAATAATGCTTATTAAAATGGAAAACATTAGGAAAAGAGGGAGACCAGACTACAGTGGTCTTGATTGATTCAGTCAAAGAAGCCACAGTCCTAATTTTGGAAAACTGGAGCAGGGCAGTTGATGAGTGATGATTTTAGATGTCCCTCATTCATGGGGTCACCATAAATCAAAGTTAACTTAACAGCATAACAATGTAGGAGAAACATACCAATAATCAGAGCCATTCAATGGTAGAACATTTTCTCAGGAGGTGGTGGCTTCTGTTCCGCTGAAGATATTTAAGCAAAGCCTGGGTGGCCATCTGTAGCTGCATCCAGCATTGCAGAGCAGAAGTGTGGACAGCGGGTTGAAAGAATGATTGCCAATGAGCTCTGTTTGTATTTAATGCAGGAAGGAGAGACCATCCTCACTCAAATTTGTGTCTAAGCTAATGAGAGATGTAGAGATCTTATATCATGGAATGAAGAAGACCAGCCAGTTTATCTGAACCAGCCCCTGATACTTTATATTTTTAGAAGTAAAAAAGTGTATATTTAAGATGTTTTAGAAATATAAAGATGTAAAGTGGATAGAATCATAGAATCATAGAACTGTAGAGTTGGAAGAGACCACACGGGCCATCCAGTCCAACCCCCTGCCATGCAGGAAAACCCTCAAAGCACTCCCGACAAGTGGCCATCCAGCCTCCGCTTAAAAACCTCCAAAGAAGGAGACTCCACCACACTCCATGGCAGCACATTCCACTGCCGGACAGCCCTGACTGTCATGAAATTCTTCCTGAGGTTCAGGTGGAATCTCCCCTCCTGCAGCTTGTATCCATTGCTCCTTGTCCTGGTCTCAAGAGCAAGAGAAAACAAGCCCACTCCCTCCTCGACATGACATCCCTTCAAATATTTAAACATGGCTACCATGTCCCCTCTCAACCTTCTCCTCTGCAGACTAAACATACCCAGCTCTTTAAGTCTGTCCTCATAGGACATGGCTTCCAGGCCCCTCACCATTTTGGTTGCCCTCCTCTGGACCTGCTCCAGCTTATCCATATCCTTCTTGAATTGGGGTGCCCAGAACTGGACACAGTATTCAAGATGAGGTCTAACAAAAGCAGAATAAAGTGGTACCAATACCTCCCTCGATCTAGACACCATACTCCTATTGATGCAACCAAGAATTGCGTTGGCTTTCTTGGCTGCCGCATCACACTGCTGACTCATGTTCAGCTTGTAGTCATTAAGACTCCTAGATCCCTTTCACACGTACTGTTAGCCAGCCACGTGTCCCCCATCCTATATTTCTGCATACCATTTTTTCTGCCTAAGTGTAGGACCTTACATTTCTCTCTGTTGAAATTCATTTTGTTAGCCTTGGCCCAGCTCTCCAATCTGTCCTGGTCATTTTGAATTTTGATCCTGTCATCTGGCGTATTAGCAACCTCTCCCAATTTGGTGTCATCTGCAAATTTGATCACCGTGCCCTCTATTCCTTCATCCAAGTCATTAATGAAGATATTGAACAGCACTGGGCCCAGGACAGAACCCTGTGGCACCCCGCTAGTCACTTCTCGCCAGGATGAGAATCTGCCATTGGTGACCACCCTTTGGGTACGGTCAGTCAACCAGTTACAAATCCACCTGACAGTAGCCCTGTCCAGCTCACATCTTACTAGCTTCTTTGCAAGAATGTCATGGGGAACTTTGTCAAAGGCCTTACTGAAATCAAGATATACTATGTCCACGGCATTCCCTTCATCTATCAAGCAAGTAACTCTATCATAAAAAGAGATAAGATTAGTCTGGCATGACTTATTTTTGAGAAATCCATGTTGACTTTTTGTAATTACGACATTGTTTTCTAAGTGATTAGAAACCGACTGTTTGATGATCTGCTCCAGGATCTTTCCAGGTACTGATGTCAGGCTGACTGGGCGATAATTATTTGGGTCCTCTTTTTTTCCCTTCTTGAAGATGGGGACAACATTTGCCCTCCTCCAGTCTGCTGGAACTTCGGTCCGCCAAGAGTTTTCAAAGATTATAGCAAGAGGTTCCGCAATGACCTCTGCTAGTTCTTTTAAAATCCTAGGATGCAATTCATCTGGCCCTGGAGACTTGAATTCATCCAGAGTAGCCAGGTATTCCTGTACTACCTCTCTACCTATTCTGTGCTGCATTTCCCCCACTTTCTCACCTGCTCCCCAACCTCCAGGTTGAATGTTTTTATCCTTTTGGGAAAAAACTGAGGCGAAGAAGGTGTTGAGGAGTTCTGCCTTTTCTCTTCCTCCTGTTATTAATTCACCACCTTCCCTGCGCAGTGACCCTATCGTCTCCTTCTTTTTCCTTTTGCTGCGGATATATTTAAAAAAGCCCTTTTTGTTGTTTTTAACGTCTCTGGTCAGCCTAAGTCCGTTCTGTGCTTTAGCCTAGCCTTTCTGACCTCCTCCCTACATCTCCGGGCCACTTGCTTATAATCTTCTTTGGTGATTTCCCCCTTCTTCCATTTCCTGTACATGTTTTTCTTAACACTTAGCTCAGCTGAGAGTTCTTTAGTCAACCATTCCGGTTTCTTCAGATGCCTTCCACTTTTCCTCCTTAATGGCACAGTTTTAGCCTGTGCCTTCAGTATCTCCCTTTTAAAGAACTCCCATGCATCCTGAACTCCTTTCTCATTGACTATTCTTGACCACGGGATTTCAGCCAGCAGCTCCTTCAGTTTACAGAAGTCTGCTTTTTTAAAATCTAAGACGAGTGCCTGGCTACACTTGTCTTCTCTTCCCCACTGAATGTCAAATTCTAATAGGGCGTGGTCACTCTCTCCTAAAGATCCAACCAGTTCTACGTCATTAACAAGGTCTTCCCTGTTGGTCAGGATCAGATCCAGAATGTTTGATCCCCTTGTCGCCTCTTCCACCTTCTGGACCATGAAATTGTCTGCAAGACAAGCAAGAAACTTGCTGGACCTTGCCGCCTTTGCAGAGTTTGACTGCCAACATATATCCGGGTAGTTGAAATCTCCCATTATTACTGTATCTCTCTTTTTTGAATGTGCAGTCATTTGGTCTACGAAAGCGCCATCGAGGTCCTCAGTCTGGCTTGGAGGTCTGTAGTAAACCCCCACTATAATATCCCTATTGTTTCTCGCTCCCTTAATTCTTACCCAGATGCTCTCAACCTGGCTTCCGGTGTTCAAGTCATGGATCTCTTCACAGGTGAAAACATCCTTGACATATAAGGCTACTCCTCCTCCTTTCTTATTTGGTCTATTTCTATAAAATAGGCTATACCCCTCTATTCCTACATTCCAATCGTGAGACTCATCCCACCAGGTCTCAGTGATGCCTATCAAATCGTATTTATTTTGTTGTACTAGGAGTTCAAATTCATCTTGTTTGTTTCCCATACTCCGTGCATTAGTGTAGAGACACTTAAGTCCCCGTGCCCTTCCTGCAAGTCCCATAGCATTGTTTCCATGCCTCCCACGATTGGATGCTATTCCTACTTGGCCAATATCATTTGGGCCTTTTTTCCCTGCACTTGCCGAGTCCTTGTCCTGAGTAATCTTGTCTCCCTCCCCAGCTGTACTTAGTTTAAAGACCTCCTAATCCTCCTTGTGAGACTGTTTGCAAAAACGTTCTTGTGAGACTGTTTGCAAAAACGTTCGTGAGGTGCAGCCCATCCCTTGCCAGAAGCCCATGTTCCTGGAATTTCAAGCCATGATCCAAAAAGCCAAACTGTTGCAGGTAGCAAAATGTGCGGAGCCAGTTGTTGACCTCTACTATTGTCCTTTCCCTTCGTGCACCATATCCTTGAACAGGGAGGATTGATGAAATGACAACCTGCGCACCAAGGTCCTTAAGCTTTCTCCCCATAAGCTCGTAGTCCTTTGTGATGTGGTGAAAGCTGCGCCAACGTGAACCAAAAGGAGGGGCTTACAGTCAGTGGGCTTGACCAGCCTGGCTAGCCTCTCTGTTACGTGGTTTATCTTGGCCCCAGGAAGACAGCAGACCTCTCGATTGAGCTTGTCCAGTTTGCAAACTGCCGGTTCGGTTCCTCTGAGCAAGGAGTCCCCAGCCACCAGAACTCACCTCCTCTGAGGCCTGTCCGGGGTTCTTCGACAAGCAGATTCTTCCAGGATTGCCTGGGCATTGTGTTGAGGCTGGGAGTGCTGGTCTTCCCGATGTTGGATGCTGTCCTGTTGGTGTTGAAGTTCCAGTTGCCGAAGTTGGATTCCTTCTTGCTGATGTTCTGTTCCCTCCTTCTGGTGTTCCTCATCTTTCATAGCACCAAGAACGTTGAAGCGATTCTGTAGTTTGAGAGTCTCTGTTTCCTTCCTGGCCCTTCTACTTCTCCGTGTGACATTCCTCCAAGCATCACTTTCCTGGCTCACGGAACTGATTTCCTCATCTGGCAGCTCCTCCGCATATCTGGTTTTTAGGAAGGTCCTCTCTGCCCTAGCCAAGAACTCCTCACCTTCCTTAATAAGACGAAGATTAGAAACCTGTGCCTCCAGCTGCCGAACCTTGTCCTCCAAGAAGGTGACCAGCTTGCACTTCCTGCAGGTGTACCCGACAACATCTTGTGGTAAGAAAAGGAACATGCCACAAGTGCTACAGGATGTGGGAAAGCACCCTTTTTGCAAACTGATGTATCACATTGGGTAAATTCAAAATTGGGTAAATTCAACATTGATTGGCTTCAGTTCCCTTGGCAACTTCTTCTTTGCAATGTGTGAATTGAATTAGAAATTTATTACTTAAAAAAAATCTCAATGAGATTGTGTCAGAGATAGTGTGTGCAGTAGTTTGAACAGTAGACTAGGATGTAAAGTCGAAGATTTTCACAGCCAGAATCCATAGGTTGTTGTGGGTTTTCCGGGCTTTGAGGTCGTGTTCTATTAGCATTTTCTCCTGACATTTTGCCTGCATGTGTGGCTGGCATCTTCAGAGGATCTGGTGGCATGAAAGTCATTTCCATGCCACTAGATCCTCTGAAGATGCCAGCCACACATGCAGGCAAGATGTCAGGAGAAAATGCTAATAGAATATGTCCTCAAAGCCTGGAAAACCCACAATAACCTATGGTAGACTAAGACTCTGAGAGACCAGGGTTCAAATCCCTGTTTGGCAATGGAAAGCCACTGGGTGATCTTTGGTAGGTCATACTCTCTCATCCTCTGAAGAAGGCAATGAAAAACCCAGTCTTAATAAGCCTTGCTAAGAAAACTCTGTGATAGGGTTGCCTTAGGGTCACCATAAGGTGGAACCAATTTGAAGGCACACAATAAAACAGTGTTTCTTTGAAGCCACAAGTTTTCTTAAATGTTTATGAAGTCAACATTAAAAACCAGCTTTTCATTTTGCATCTCTATTTTTTTAAAAAAAACTTAATTAAACTTTTCAGCCTACTGCAAAATTCATAGCCCATACCTACATGATACAAATTCTAATCACCGTGATCTCATATTTGTTTCTTCAATAACAATTACAAAGCCCCACCCCCTTTCCAGCTGTTACTGGCCCACATTTTCTTGTTCAAATCATCCACGGAGCAAACTTCACATCTGCATCAGGTAACATTTGGCAGGTAAGACAAGTGACCTCAATGAGTTGAATGTCACAGGAGGTGAAAGTTCAAAGGTTATCATCCCTTTATATTTAGCAGATGTCATTCAGAGTGAAAAACACAAGAGTACTTTAGTTCCCCTTTCAGAATTCTGTTCTGACTTTGAGACACAGTTGGTTATTGGCTATTCACATGGGAATTTTAGCAGATAGCAAAAATGGACAGGGAGTGGGCATGTTCTTCAGAAAAAGCAAGTACGAACCATTGCCCGTGCTAAATTCTTATCAAATATTACCAGATATTAAAGGTATTTTACTTACTTATTTTTCTTCTCTTAGATCAGACACCTGCAACAACAAGACTAGTCCCAACAGAACTGCTCCATGTCCTCCAGCATTTCACAAATGAAAAGCAGGACCTATGTGGCCAAACAATATCAGAGCGGGGTGAAGAAGGCAAAAGTTATTATTGAGAAAGAACAGATAAGCTGGGAGTGACTGCAGCAGTTTGCTTTTGCCAGAGCCTATCGGGACAAGCAAGATCTCACTTCTTTCATTGTCCAGAAGGTAGAAGAGGCAACAAGGAGATTAGCTATTTTGGACCTGATCCTAACCACCAGTGATGACTTGATTAATACGGTGGAAGTGGTGGGATCATTAGGTGGGAGTGACCATGTTCTCCTGGAGTTTGTTATACAGTGGAAAGGGGAAGCAAAGCATAACCAGATTCGCATTCTAGATTTTAAGAAAGCTGATTTCAGTAAAGTTAGAGAAATATTAGGTGTCATCCCATGGTCAGGCATACTAAAAGAGAAAGGAGTTTATGATGGATGCAAGTTTCTTAAAAGTGAGGTATTGAAGTGACAGTTTCAAATAATTCCATTGAGGAGTTAAAATGAGAGGAATCTAAAGAAACCAGGATGGATGTCTGAAGAACTTTCAACTAAACTAAGATTTAAAAGGGCCATGTGAAGAAATGGAAAAAGGGAAAAATAAACAAAGAGGAATTCAAACAAATAGCCAGTATGTATAGGGAAAAAGTCAGAAAAGCTAAAGCGCAAAATGAGCTCAGGCTTACTAGAAAGATTAAAAACAATAACTGGAAAGAAGTGACTAGAGGGGTGCCAGAGGGTTCTTTCCTGGGCCTAGTGCTATTTAAATGACTTGGAAGATGCTCATCAAATTTGAGATGACACCAGATTAGGAAGGATAGCTA
The DNA here is from genome assembly GCA_948472985.1 of Iguana delicatissima. Lineage (NCBI taxonomy): Eukaryota > Metazoa > Chordata > Lepidosauria > Squamata > Iguanidae > Iguana > Iguana delicatissima. Next base: position 467,696 of record CAOKZL010000692.1, on the reverse strand, counting down.
ATACGCCAGAGGACAGGATCAGAATTCAAAATGACCCTGACAGATTAGGGAACTGGGCCAAAACTGACAAAATGAATTTTGATAGGGAGAAATGTAGAGTACTACACTTAGGAAGAAAGAATGAAATGCTCAGATGTAGGATGGATTGCTTGAAAACAGTATGTGTGAAAGGGACCTAGGAGTCTTAGCAAACCACAAGCTGAACATGAGTCAACAGTGTGAAGTGACAGCTAAAAAAGCCAATGAGATTCTAGATTGCATCGATGGGAGTACAGTGTCAAGATCAAGGGAAGTAATAATACCGTTCTATTCTGCTTTGGTTAGATCTTACCTGGAATGTGTCTGGGAACCAGTTCTGGGCACCACAATTCATGAAGGTTATTGACAAGCTGGAACATGTCCAGAGGAGGGAGACCAAAATGATGAAGGGTCTGGAAACCATGCCCTATGAGGAGTGGCTTAGGGAGCTGGGTATGTTTAGCCTGAAGAAAAGAAGGCTAAGAGATGACATGAAAGCCATGTTTAAATATTGATGTCATGTTGAAGATGGAGCAAGCTTGTTTTCTGCTGCTTCAGAGACTAGGGCACAGAGCATTGGATTCAAACTACAGGAAAAGAGATTTCACCTAAATGTCAGAAGAACTTCATGATGGTAAGAACCATTTGACAGTGGAAGATGCTGCCTCAGACTGTGATGGAGTCACCTTCTTTGGAGGTTTTTAAACAGAATCTGGATGGCCATTTGCTCGGGTTGGTTTGAGTGTGTGTTCCTGCATAGCAAGGGGTTGGACTCGATGGCCATTGTGGTCTTTTCCAACTCTATGATTCTACAATTCTATGACTTTTCCTAAAGATGTCTTTTCTTGGTCACAATGAAAACTGCTAGAACTGATTTGTCAATAAAGGGCAACGTTAGTGTTCCCAGAAGTCAGGGTCTCATCCTGAGCATCCAATTTTCATGAGTTGTCTCTAGCTCTAGTAAGTCTCTAGCTCAGCTAGTAGAGCAATAGCTTGCTGCAGTTTCCAAGGCCTAATGGATTTCTAGCTGCAACTTGCCAAGATTATCCAGGAGTCTGCATTTTTACTTAGGTAGGTTCTTCCTTCCTTCCCAGTCATTATCTCACCTAGGGCTTACCTTTGTCCTGAACGCAAGTCAGCAAGTGCCCACAGCTGCAGGATGGGTTTAGGAGTGGCTGAGTAGTCAGTCCAGTCCAGATAGGTCATAGGTTATCTGAGCAAGATGCAGGAAGAAACACCAGGGTGGTCTTTAGCCAGTCCAAGAGTTGTATCGAAAGATCAGAAGTCCAGGTACATGAGCCAGCAAAGAGTAAGCAGAATAGTCCAAAACATAGTCAGTCCAAGATCAAGACAAAACAAGAACAGGAGAGAGTACTGGTAGGCAACTTGATAAGACAGTTGTCAGCACTAAGGCTGGGTAGAAACTACCATGATATTTATAACCAGCTCCTTCAATGCCACAGGTGTCACAGTAGTATAATGAGATCAACCTTTGTTATTTAAACCAGTGCTGGGCTTGTCAGCATCTGTAACCTCTTCTATGACCTACTGTGGAACAGGATCCTCTACTGCAGTGGTTCTCAACCTGTGGGTCCCCAGATGTTCGTGGACTTCAGCTCCCAGAAGCCCTGAGCATTGACCATAGTGGCTGGGGCTTCTGGAGCTGAAGTCCAAGAACATCTGGGGACCCACAGGTTGAGAACCGCTGCTCTACTGCCTCAGCCCCCATCTCCTCAGAGGGAGCTGCAGCTTCCTGGTAATCTGCCTCCTTGTTGTCTGAGTCCTCCAAGTGGTGAGTTATGATAACCTTCCCTTTTCCTCTGCATTCACTTTCTGGCTAGAAACAAATCAGCTTGACTAGATGTTCCTTAACCCTTCTGGGAACAGCTCCTTTAACCCAAGATTCTGTTTTAATTTGCAAACAGGAAAATATGGTGTGCGTCTGCAAGTGCCCACATGCGTTGGAATGAGAAACTGTAAACAACTGTGGTTGGTACTTAATGCAAGCACTTAATTGCATCACCAAGGACGTCTCCTAAGTCTTAGTTTTGGTCTGAAATCTTAACGCCTGGGATGATCTTGAACTGGCAGCTTTAGTCAACATGACTGCTTCCTCAATTCCATTTTTCCTTCCTGTTGTTCATCTGCTTATGGTGCAAGAATAGACACATAAATTGCATTACATTCAATTTGAAACACTCTCAAGCGAGTATAGATTGCAGTATTACTAACTGAAACACAGAGTTTCAAATGTGGGTAACTACATCTGTGAGCATAACCATGCTTTTAATTATGTATATTAAAAATGATACTCTACTTCACCTTTGAAAAATAGATACCTGTAACAATGCTTGTAAATAGAAAGATCAGACAATATATAACATTCATCCCTCTTTCCCTTGCATTTCTTTCTCCCCTGTCTCTTGTTTTCCCCAGATCTGTTTAGTTTTCAAGTTCCTCTGAGACAGAGGACAGATCTCTTTTTGTCTAGGTAACTCTGCAAGGTGGCAAGTATAATGATGGTTCTGCATGAATAAGAGAACAAATTAATACAACAGTTCTTATCTTGAGCTTCACATTTGCTCACTGCTACAAGAACAAAAAGGAGCAATAACCAGCAAATAGAATGAGACACATTCCTAGAGACTGCAATTTGAATTAATCACTTTTTTCCTTACCATATTATATAACTCTTTTTTTAAAAAAATTATTTACAACCCGGGAAAAACAATGGGAATGACGAGAAATGTTTTCTAATGTCATTTGTGAAAACAGTTTCTGTAACATCTGAGACTTGATTTATTATTATTTAAAAATAGCAAATAAAGCACTGTAAAGGCTAGTTATAAAATCTGCATAGTGCCTGCATCTGGACCTGAGAGAATTGAATTGTTAGAGAATCGGGGTGGGCAGAAGGCAGGATGGGGGGGGATGTGTTTGTGCTTAGCTGGTCTATGATCTTTGATGTACTTATCAGTGCCTCTCTACAATATGTTCTGCTTACCAAACGGCACAGCTTGGCTATTGATGGCTGTAAGAAAGAGAAGATAAAGAGAGCCAGCAGGCTGATTGGGATTCTACAAATGATATTACACAGGTTGCACAGGACAAAGGCAATCCACAAGCAGAGAGAGAGAGATAATTCTGGTCTTTGGAAAGAAAGTTTATTGGGGAGGGGGATATGCACAGTGCATCATGCAAATCAGTTCTCAGCTACAGGGCAGAAAGCAGGGGCCAGTCTGCAAATGTTGTTTCTTACTTATTTTAGGCTGCATTTTTTAGGCTCTCCAAGGTCTGGATTTCAGAGGTCAGTTGTTAATCCGTTCATGGATTGTGCCACTAGAGCCCTTCTTTTGTATATAATATAACATTTCTCTATCCACAGTGGCAGGAGGCAAGTAGAATAGTTTTCTACAAAGGCTTTAGGGCTCTGCAGACAACTTCCATGCAAATATTAATTAGCTCTAGCACATAGGAAAGGGGCTAATGTTAGCCCAAAACATGGGTGACTCAGGGGTCCACCTGCAGTGCCAGTATCTCCATTCAAAGGTGGGAAATTAGGAGGCTTGTAGGAGGGGGATAACCTAATGAGATCTTTAATACCAATGTTTATGGAGCCTCTTGCAGGGAAGAACCAGCTAGAAATTCAAAACATAAACTAAAATGTATTTTATTGAGGGAAGTTCAATTGCTCACAGACAAGATTCAAACAGTCATGCACGGTTAACTGAAGGTAAGGGAGGAAAGGCTGATACAGAGATTTCTGAGAGTGAGTGATAATTACCAATCTAGAAGAGCAGCGAAGAAGGAGTGATGTGACTTAGACTTGAGTTTAAGGACAGTACACAATCAGGAATCAGAGTGGTAGAGTGGCTACCAGCAATCGGCATACTGCCAGCTAGTTGATCAAAGCTGAGAGATTTTATACACCATTTCTACCTGGAGAGCATGAGTTTGAATGGCTCTGGCCAAGTAAACAATGGGGTTCACAGAGTGAACAATACAGTCCGGAATGAGTTGAGGGTTTTAGCATTAGGTGACAAAGGAGCTAATGGTCATTCAACAGCTCAGTGTTTGTGGATGGGTTTGAGGATAATGAGATAGGTTGTAGGGTGAAAGGAAGAGGACATGAGAACATCAGCAGGTTGGTGGGAATCTCCCAATCGCTATTGTTTAAGAAAAAATTAAGGCAGCAGCCTATTATCTCCAGAGTATCCTAGTGATTTCCTGACTATGACATAGCTATGCCTAGGAGGGTTCTTCTTGACTTTAGATAGTATATGTGTTTGGCCAGTTTTCCTCTTATCCAGCAAGGCCGTCCAGCCATATCAGGGTATAATCAGGGTATATTTTAAAATCTAAATTATAATATAATTTTGATGTTTGCCAATTAAACCATATCAAAGCATGGGAGGTATACAGCTGTGCATGGAAAAGGGAAGTGCAGCTATTTTTGTGACTCCACCTGTAATGCCACACACGCTGCTCATTTATTTCCAGGATCCCAATGAGTGTTATCACCTGCAAAGGGAAACCTATGTAGGAATCACTGGATGAGAATGGATAAGTCAATCCTCTCTCTGAAACTCCTTGCTCAATTCAGGGATATTGAGGATGAGGCTAGCAACAAATGTGATGTAACACCAGTTATGTTTGCTCCAACCAGCATGGGGATTCTGGGAGTTGTCATTCCAAAAACTAAGTTTCCTAAATTCTATGTGAAATGCAGGGGCATGCAACAGCACAAGCACTCCATCCCTACAGCTGAGCCCTACAAACATCTAAGTTGCAAGTGTAGGCCTTTTATTAGAGGAAGCTGTTCTTTCCTATCAGATTACCACCTTTCCTTATAGCCAGGCAAGATTAATTAGAGGGAAAACTTGCAGCTAATATGGGATCATGTAACAACTTCAACACAGTTAATGAAATTGGAGAATGGATCCATGAAGTGTATATGCATAAGGCAGTTTACTCTGTTCTGAGGATCACTAGGTAGCAAACTTGTCATTTAAGATTAAATGGAAAACTTCTGCATTTGAATGATATGTTTGAATGATATGCTTGCAACTGCTTCTATCAGCTTCCAGCAATAATTCTTCATGAGGTTGCCACCATTAATTTTTATGCCAGGGTGCATGTCCTAAGCCTAGACACAGCAAGTGCCAGGAAAGACAGACTTTAATAGGGGAAGCTGTTACAGGTAAGTCAAGCCAGTCCAGGTTATACACAAGTAATCAAAAGAATTCACTAAAGTTGAAAGGAGTCACCATAGCAATGTCAGCACGATGTAATGCAGAGGTGTCCAACCTTTGGTCCTCCAGGTGTTTGGGACTTCAGCTCCCAGAAAACCTAGCTACTTGGTTAACAATCAGGAATTCTGGGGGTTGAAGTCCAAAACACTTAGAGGACCAAAGGTTGGACACCATTGGTGTAGTGGTTTGAGTGTTGGATTACAACACTGGGGACCAGGGTTGAGTTCCCTGCTCAGCAATGGAAACCCACTGGGTGACCCTGAGTCTGTCACATACGCTCAGCATCAGAAAACCCCATGATAGGTTTGCGTTAGGGTCCCCATAAGTTGGAAATGACTTGAAGGCATACAACAACAACAACAATGTCTCAGCTAATCATTTATGAGAAGGCAGTAGTCACAATAACAAAAAAAAAAAAAAAGGAAAGAGGCAAAAGAAGATGTAAAACTTACGCCAGTTCAGAGATCAAGACTCCAAAATAAATCCACAAGCTTTAATATTAGAAGCCTGCTACAAAGAACCGTTGCAAACAACAAGTACCCTCCACAGCTGCTGGGAAATTTATAGCTGACTCACCTTGCTATGCCAGGAGGTTAGTTGCTCAGTATTTCTCAGTTAAGCTTCTGCAAGAGGCATTGGCTCTTCTGACACTGCTACTCTTCTTACCAATGCCCTGCAAAGAATGGCAACATCTTCTCTATTGTCCACCAATTCTAGCTGAGGTAAGTACCCATCTTCCTGTATTTCCTCATCATCTGTATTCACCATTACTGCTCAGAATCAGTGAGGAAGTTGTCATCTTGTGATGTACAGGATTGCTTCATGTCCCAGTAACAGGCTTAGAGGTTTCAAAAGCTTTATTCAGGAACACCAAAGAAAACAGCTGTATATCTTGGCAACTGCCAGGACTAAAGAAACATTGAATTTGCGGCACCTTATAAACAATCCCATCATCCCCTCACAGCACAGCAAAGCTGATTTAAGCCTGTTTAAGCATCAAAGCAAGGCAACTACTTAAAAACATGGCAGGGAAAGCAATGCCAACCTGACACATCTGAAGCCAAGAGACCTTTTAAGGTCTGACTCCTCTACATCAAGATTCCCCAGATTCCAGAGGGTGAATTACGATCATTTCAGGTTGCCAAGGTACTGCCCAAGGTGCTGAGCCTATTTTGGAGACAGACTTCAGCACCTTGGATAGTTCCTATAAAGCCAGAGATAAAGCCAAGAGTGGCTTCATCATGTCCCTGACCCAGAAACCATCAGTCGCCATTCTTCGTTAAAGTTTTTCTTTAATTGGTTATATCTAGAACTTGGGGGAGGAGGGGAAGCAAATTCCATTGGCAGTCCATATTATATTATTACCCAAATAAGCAGGTGCATACCTTTTTTGTTGTTTTTCAAAGAAGTTATTAAAGAAAGGAAGCCAACGAACCTCTTCCTGTTGGGCCTTTTATTTCTGTTGTGTATAAAATTACAGGTGATGCCGGAACTCATTGTGAGAATGTGTCAAAAGCTCTGCCCTGGCGAGACTGGAGAAAGACAGGAAAGAAATAAATGACTCCCACAGAGTATTTGGATTACCACTGCTCCAGTTGTGATTGGGAGGGTGAGGGAAACAAAGAGATCTTGGAGGTTTAGCTTGTCCCTCATTAACTCTTGAAGTGTCAAGCATAGAGCATGATTAGCAGTGCATGGAGTCTGTCACTTGCTTTGCCCTTTGTTTAATCTAAAGAAAATATACTGGTGCTTCATTCCATTAATAAATTTGACCCAGAGTCTAAACTGTACAGGTTCTCCAGAAAGAGAAATAATTACAACTGATTTCTTCTTCTGGAGGGAAATAATTTCTGTCCCAAACAATAACATCAATCCTCCCTCCTTGTTACTCTTTTTTAAAAAATGTTTTGCCTAATTGTATGACATTAATACCTTATTAACCTGCATTCTCAGACACACAGAAGCTTGTCATAACAAATCTTTTTTGTTCTTACATCTAGAAAGGCTAGGTAGGTGGTCTCAGGAGGTGGACTTTTGGATACCATTAAAGGACAACGAATTATAAATTGTTTCATTTAATATTTTACTTTTAGACCTTTTTGAATTTTCTGCTTCAGGCACTGAGACATTATCATCATCTCCCTCTCTCTCTCTCTCTCTCTCTGTGGTTCACAAAACATGACAGTAGTTCCACCTACTTTGCTGAAACTTCAGAGGGAAAATGAAGAGGAGAAGCAAAGTCACTGCCCCTCATGAAACAGAAGAACTCTCTTCCACAACACAATGAGTCAAAAAATTTTATGCTATCATGCTTTTCAGAGAACAGGTGGTATGTTAATAAGGGGGAGAGGAGGAGGAGGAGGAGGAGGAGGAGACAAATGCTATTATTACTATTAATATTAGCAATAGTATTAATATTGCATATGAATTCACATATGCAATATTCTAGTTACTAATTGCCACTTGCCAAGATGGTATAAAATGTCCCGGAATTTTCCATTATTAAATGAGTGGCTGTGAAGTATCTGTGGAAAGAGGAAAGGCAGATTTCACATACTGAAACTATCAGGGCTGGCTCTACCATTAGACAAAGTGATCTGGGGTGTCATGAAAAAGCTGAAAATCCTAGCTAATTCAGTATTCTTTATTTGAATCCCTAGGAGAGACATGTGTGGGGTTTGAGTCAGCCAGCTTTTACTACTTCTATGCCTCTTGATTGAAATGAGTGAGTGTTTGCTGTTCTGTCACAGGCAGCAACACGTCTTCACCTCCTCTAGCATTGTCAGGTTTTCAAAACAGCAATAAGGGACTGTTGAAATTCGTGACATGCAGGCTTGACAGTTAAGAGGTAGCTATTAATGAGTTTGTGTTCTCCTAAATATCAAATGAAAATATTGATTTCCATGTATTTCTCAGCAAAATTAACATACTGCTCACATTCATAAATAACATGGTATACATGCTTCTGTCTTACGAAGGACCCATACTCAAAAATATGGGAATTTTTGTTATCTTGTTCAGTGTAAAAGGAAAAGCTTTCCAACCTACAAACAGAAGACATCTCTTCTAACAAGTGACAGTCCTATAAAGAACAAGCTCAAATGAAAGGGTCATTCCTTACAACAAGAGACACCTGCCATCTCTATAAGGGACAAGCTTTCTGGTTCTTAAATAAAGAATATCACCTATAATAAGGAATACATGTCAACTTTAGTCATCTTTATACAAGTCGCCAAGGATACCTTTGTATTTATTGGGTTATATTGCAGGTGGGATGAATTGCAACATTGCACAACCAAATGGGCAACCAACTGTACATGTGCAAGTATATCGACTATGTATGGACATAGGCAAACCTGTGCAATCATGTGCATTGTGTATGCCCACCCTTGCACTGTGTTGCACGATGCACAATATGTTTCCATGAGCAATGGTACCACACACAGAACCTGGAACTGAATATGGCTGACCAGCATTGAGCAAAAATGTCCAATCTCTTTCCTAAGGAAGTTTAAGCATGCACCATGAATTTCTGAGTCATTCTTTCTTTCATTACTTTTATTTAAACCCTTTCTAAGCATTCATTTTTTTAAGCCTCAAGTTCCAAAATCAGTCTTGTCCTCAAATCGACAGACTATTTATTTCTGCATAACATTTCTGTCCCACCCTTTAATGAAATGAGTTCCAGAGCAGCCTATAAATAGTAACTTTGACAGTCAGCTTTCAGGTTTACAGTTTAAGTATGTATCCACAAAGAGGGGAAAATGAGCAGGGAGAAGGGTGAAATTAAAATGAGTAACTATTGGGGCCCAGGTTTGATCAGTGTGCCGAGCTGTTCTTCTTCTCAGTTTGTTTGGCCCATGACAGTAGGTACCAGGAGAGACAGGTTATCAGCGGCAACTTGCCCAGGCAGGTGAATCTATGCAACTTATGTGAGTGTCGACTTACCGAGGTCCTGTTGACCAACGGGGGCCCTTTCTCACTGCGCAGCTATAGGGCTATGATTCCACTTTAACTGCTATGATTCCATCCTATGGAATCCTGAGCTTTGAAGTTTAGGGAGGAGTAGAATTCTCAGCCAGAGAGCAATATTGCCTCCCCAAAGTACAAACTTGGGAGGAAGAAGGCATGGCAATTGAAAGTGGAGTTGCATGTTGGCTTAAAATATACATGTTAGAAGATTCTCAATTGCCCTCTCATTAGTATGATTAACAAGAATATTGAGTAACTGCTTCTATTGACTAATTATATGAATAACCTCTGTTTTGTTAACTCCTGTATGAAACTATTACTGCTGAAATCAGGAGTACATTTGTTACATCAGTGATAGACTTGTTTGTGAACATTATGATAGTTACAGATAGTTACACACTGCTCTGTTCTTCCAGACAGCTGATAGAAGAGTTAGGTAAGAAATAACAAGTAGTCAGTCTTAAGTGAAATACTCATTTTTCCGATGTTTGTTTTATTCTGCTTTCCTAATCAAGAAAATAGTATAAAAACATGAAGCCTGAAGAATAAAGTTATCTTTCTGGATCACTACTGCAAGTAGGTTAGACTGAATGTAGTTCTGATTATCAGCAGGATCCTTTGGCCAAAGAAATTCTTTTGTTTGTTTTATTATATTGCATACTTTGTATTCTGTGTTGCTGCCTCACTTCCTACCTGGCTTCAGAGCTCATCCCATCTCCGTGTCCAACCCATTCGGATACGGTGGGTATGAGATTTCGACCTGCTCAGTGGGTACTAGATTTCAACCTGCTCATAGCAGTGCAATAATTGTGTAGTGTGAAAAGGCACCAGTTTCTACTCTTTGTAGAGGCTAAGAAATGGATTTATTCCCAATTTCATTCTGTCCCAAACATGATGAAATGTGTGAACTTTGCTAAATTCCTATGTATTCTGAACTGAAACAAAATTTTCACCCTCCTGCAGTGGCCAAATTCATGGCATGGAGATGACCCAGTTGTACCTGCCTGCTATGTAGGTACAAATGATAAGGAGCCTCACAAGAAAAACAAAAACCCTAACCAAAGCAAACATGATTTAATATATAGCCATTCAAATCTGGACTTTTAAGAGTTCAATCTGAGCCAAGATGGATGAATCTGTCAATTTTGGTTTCTCCTATGCAACAAATTTCAAAATCACAATTCTTTCTCCACAGGATAGGAAGAAACGAGTCAATAACTTCTCATGAAAAATGAAAATCTCACTCATATCTACCTGGACTTGCTTATGTTCTGGATCAGGTAGGTAGAAATTTCAGCAATAATGTTGTCTTTCATCGGTGAGACCAAAAACAGCTGACTGCTCACATCCACTACAGAACCATTCTCAGATCTGGGGCACTTCTTCTAGCTACATCTCTGAAAGTGGTGTCAGCATATTTTAAGTTTCGTGTTCTTAGTCCAAATAACTTAATCTTAGGAGGGTCATTTCAACCTTTTGGAATGGGGAGAAACCCATATCAAAGCTGGGAAACGATGAAATAGTGGTGTCATGAAGAAGAGAGAGTGACCATCACCTCTATAACCTTTCTAGAGGGCTAGACTAGAACTATAGACAGGTGAATTTGGCCACAGTGCCTGAAGGTCTCTATCCCTGCTCTATATCTGTGTTTGGGAGGAGGTTGGGACTGGAACTGCCAGGTGAAATACAGGCTAGGACTCCTGTACCTTTAATACTTTCTGAAATCCCCTCTTCTACACAACTGTTAAAGACACAGAAGTCTTGTCTTGTATTACACCTGGCAAACCTGGTAGGAGTGCAGGCATTGCGTGGTGGTTCTATGGGAACAGATGCAGTGCAGAAGAGCGAAAGCTGCTGTGTGTCATCACCAAGGCTGTGGAGGGATTCTAACTTTGATTTCAGTCGGGAGGTGAGCTAGCTCAGCTCCTAATTCAAAAACCATTATTTGTCAGAGATAATGAACTGCCAAGATTAAAAAAAAAAAAATTTTAAATTTTAAATTTAAATTTTGGGGAAAATTTTTTTTTTTTGGTTTTTTTTCCCCCTTTTTTCCCCCCCTTTTTTTTAAAAAAAAATTTTTTAAAAAGGGTTTCCCACCTTTTTGCCCCCCGGCCGCCCCAAAAACCCCCCCCATTTTTTTTTTAAAAAAAGGGGGAACCCCTTCCGGGGAAAATTTTAAAATTTTTTTTTAAAAAATTTCCAATTTTGGGGAAATTTTTTTTTTTTTTCCCCCTTTAAAAACCGGGGGGGGGGGAAAAAAGGGGGAAAAAAAGGTTTTTTTTTTGGGTTTTGGGGGTTTTAATTTTTTTTTTTTTTTTTCCCCCCCCCCCCAAAAAACCCCCCCAATTTTTTTTAAACCCCCCAAAAAATTTACCCCCCTTTTTTTTTTTGGGGGCCCCCCTTTTTCCCCCCAAAAAAAATTTTAAAAAAAAAAAACCCAAAAATTTTTTTAAAAGGGGGTTTTTTTTCCTTTTTAAAGGGAAAAAAATTTTTTAAAAATTTTTTTTTTTTTCCCCCTTTTGGAATTTTTTTTTTCCCCAAAATTTTTCCCCCTTTTTTTGGGGGAAAAAAAGGGGGGGGAAAAAAAAGGGGGGGAAAAAAAATTTTTTTCCCCGGGGTTTTTTAAAAACCTTTTTTAAAGGTTTTTTTAAAAAGGGGGGGTTTTTTTTTTTAAAAAATTTTTTTTTACCCCCCAAAAATTTGGGAAATTTTTTTTTTCCCCCCCTTGGGGGGTTTTTTCCACCCCAAAAAATTTTTTTAAAATTTTTTTTTTGGGGGGAAAAAGGGGAAAATTTTTAAAAAAAAAAGGGCCTTTTCACCAAAATTTTTTTTTTAAAACCCTTTTTTTTCCCCCTTTTAAAAATTTTTTCCCCCCCCTTTTTTGGGGGGAATTTTAAAAAAAAATTTTTTTAAAAACCCTTTGGAAAAAAAAGGAAATTTAAAAAAAAAATTTTTTTTTTAAAAATTTTAAATTTTTTTTTTTTTAAAAAAAAAAAACCCCCCAAAAAATTTAAACCGGGGGTTTTTAAAATTTTTTTTAAAAAAACAAAAAATTTTAAAATTTAAAAAAAAAAAAAAAAAACCCCCCCCAAAAATTTTTAAAAAAAAAAAAAAACTTTTAAAAAAAAAATTTTAAAAATTTAAAAAAGTTTTTTTAAAAAAAAAATTTCAAAGGGTTAAAAAAAAAAAATTTTTTTTAAAAAAAACAGAAAAAACCCTTTAATAATTTTTGGGGGGGTTTTGGTTTTTAAAAGGTTTTTTAAAAAAAATTTTTTTTGGGGTTTTTCCCCCCCAAAAAAAAACCTTTTTTTCCCTTTTTTTTTAAAAAAAAAAATTTTTTGGGGTTTTGGGGTTTTTTTTTTCCCCCCCTTTCCCGGGGGGTTTTTTTTTTTTTTAAAAAACCCAAAAAAACAAAAATTGGAAAAAAATTTTTTTTAAAAAATTTTAAAAAAATTTTTTCCCCAAAAAACCAAAAAAGGGAAAAAAAAAAAAGGGGGGGCCCAAAAAAAACCCCCTTTTTTTTTTTTTCCCCGGGGGAAAAAAGGCCCCCTTTTCCCCCAAAAAATTTAAGGGGGTTAAATAAAAATTTTAAAAGGGGTTTCCCGGAAAAAAATTTTTCATTTTTGGCCCCTTTTTTAATTTTTTTTAAAAAAATGGGGGGAAACCCCCTTTTTTTTTAAAAAATTTTCCTTTTTTTTTGGGGGTTTTTTTTTGGGGGGGAATTTTTTTTTTGGGGGGGGTTTTTTTTTTTTTTGGGTTTTTGGCCAAAAAAGGGGGGGAAACCCTTTTTTGGGGCCCCAAAAAAAAAAGGCCCCCCCCAAAAAAAAAAGGGGGGTTTAAATTTTCCCCTTTTTTAAAATTTCCAAAAAATTTTTCCCACCCCAAAAAAAAAACCCCCCCAAAACTTTTTTTTTTTTTTTAAAAAATTTTAAAATTTTTAAAAAAAACCCCCCCCCCTTTTTTTTTTTTTAAAAAAAAAAAAATTTTTTTTCCCCCCCCGGAAAAAAATTTTTTTAAATTGGGAAATTTTTTTTTAAAAAACAAAAAAATTTTTTTTTTTAAAATTTTTTTTTCCCCCAAACCCCCCAAAAAAAAACCCCCCCTTTTTTTTAAAAAAATTTTTTTTTTTAAAAAAAGGGAAAAAAGGGTTTCCCCCCCTTTTGTTTTTTAAAAAAAAAAAGTCCCTTTTGGGGAAAAAAAAAAGGGGGGAAAAAAGGGGGGCCCTGGGGGTTGGGCCCCAAACCCCCAAAAAAGGGAAAAAAAAAAAAAAAAAAAACCCCTTGGGTTCCCCCCCCCCCCAACCCTTTTTTTTTTTTGGTTTCCCCCAAAAAAAAAAAAAAACCCCCCCCCCAAAAATTTTTTCCCTTCCGGGGGCCCCCCCCCCCTTTTTTTTTTTCCCCCTTTTTAAAAAATTTTTTTTTTTTTGGGAAATTTTCCCGGGGGGGTTTAAAAAAAATTTAATAAAAATTTAAAAAAAAAGGGGTTTCCCCCCCCTTTTTTTTTTTCCCCCCCCCGGGAAAAAAATTTTTAAAAAAAGGGTTTTTTTTTTTAAAGAAAAATTTTTTTTTTCCCCGGGGGTTTCCAAAAAGGGGTTTTTTTTTTTTTGGGGGGAAAAAAGGGAAGGGGGAAAGGGGGGGAAAGGGGGGGGAACCCCAAAAAAAATTTTTTTTAAAAAATTTTTTTTTTTTTTTTAAAAAAAAGGGGGGTTTTTCCCAAAAACCCCCCCCCCCCCCCTTTTTTGGGGAAATTTTAAAAAATTTTAAAAGGGGGGGGAAAAAAAGGGGGGGGAAAAAAAGGGGGGGGGAAAAACAAAAAAAACCCCCCTCCCCCTTTTTTTTTTTTTTCCAAAAAAAAAAAAAAAATTTTTTTAAAAAAACCAAAAAAAAAATTTTTTTTTAAAAAAAGGGGTCCCCCCTTTTTTTTGGGGGGCCCCGGGGGGTTTAAAAATTTTTTTTTTTTTTTTAACCCTTTTTTTTTTTTTAAAACCAAAAAATTTCCCCCCTCTTTCCCCCCCTTTTTTAAAAAAAAAAAAATTCCATTCTTTTAAAACCAAAAAAAAGGGGGAAAGAAAAACCCCCCAAAAAAAAGGGCCCCCAAAAAAAAAAATTTTTTTTTTTAAAAATTTTTTTTAAAAGGGGGGAGGGGGGGGGGGGGGAAAAAGGGGAAAAAATTTTTTTTTTAAAACCCAAAAAAATTTTTTAAAGGAAAAAAGGGGCGTTTTTTTCCAAATTTAAAATTCCCTTTTTCCCCCCTTTTTGGGGTAAAAAAAAAAGGGGAAAAAAAAAACCCCAAAAAAGGGGGGTTTTCCCAAAAATTTTTTTTTTTAAAAAAAAAAATTTTTTTAAAAAAAAATTTTTTTTTTTTGGGGAAAAATTGGGGGGAAAAAACCAGGGGAAATTTTTCTTTTTTTTAAAAATTGGTTTTTTTCCCACCCCCCTTTTTTTCCCCCCCAAAGGGGTTTTTTTTCCAAAAAAGGGGGAAAAATTTTTGGGGAACGGAAAAAAAGGGGGGGGAAAAGGGGGCCCTTTTTAAAAAATTTTAAAAAATTTCCATTTTTTAAACCCAAAAAAAAGGGAAACTTTTTAAAAAAAGGGGGGGGTTTTTTTTTTTAAAACCCAAAAAAAATTTTTTTTTAAAAAAAAAAAAAACTTTTCCCTTTAAAACAGGGGTTTTTTTAAAGGGGGAAAAAAAAAAAATTTCCCCCCCCCCAACCCAAAAGGGAAAAAGGGGGGGGGAAAAAAAATTTTCCCTTAAAAAAATTTTTTTTTAAAAAAACAACCCCAAAAATTTTTTAAAGGGGGAAAAAAAAAAAAAACCCAAACCTTTTTAAAAAAAAAAAAGGGGGTTTTTTTTTTTTTTTTTTTTTCCCCCCCCCCTTTTCCCCTTTTTTTTAAAAAGGGGCCCCCCCAAACCCCCCTTTTGGGGGGGAAGGGGGGGGCCCCCAATTTTTTAAATTTAAAAAACCTTTTTTTGGGTTTTTTTTTTACTTTTTTCCCCTTTTGGTTTTTTTTTCCTTTTTTTTTTTTTTTAAAACTTTTTTTCCGGGGTTTTTTTTTTTTAAATAAATTGACCCCCAAAAGGGGGAAAAAAAAAAAGGGGGAATTTTTAAAAGGAAAAAAAAAAATTTTTGGGGGGGGGGGTTTTAAAATTTGGAAAGGGGGGGGGCCCCTTTTTTTTTCCCCTTTTTTTTTAAAAAAAAAAGAAAAAAAGGGGGGAAAAAAATTAAACCCCCCCCCCCTTTTTTTTTTTTTAAAAATCGGGGAAAATTTTTTTTTTTTTTTAAAAAAAAGGGGGGAAAAAAAAAAATTTTTTTAAAAAAACCAAACCCTTAAAAGGGGGGAAAAAATTTTTGGGGTTTTAAAATCTTTTTAAGGGGAAAAAAAAGGGGGGGGGGAAAAAAAAAAAATTTTTAAAACAAAAATTTGGGGTTTGGAAAAAAAATTTTTTCCCTTTTTCCCAAAAGGGGGAATTAAAAAAAAAAAACCCTTCCCCCCCCCCAAAAAAAAAAAAGGGGGGGGGGTTTTTAATTTAAGGGGGGGGGAAAAAAACCAAAAAAATTTTCCCCTTTTTTTTTAAAAAAAAAACCCCCTTTTTGCCCGGGGTTTAAAAAAATTTTAAAATTTTTTGGGGGTTTTAAAGGGGGTTGCAGGGGAAAAGGGCTTTTTTTTCCCCCCCAAAGGGTTTTTTTTTTTAAAAAAAAATTTCCCTTTTAAAAAACCAAAAAAGGAAAAAAAGGAAAAAAAAAAATTTTTAAAAAAAAAAATTTTTCCCCGGGGGGGGCCCCCTTTTTAAAAACCCTGCCCCCCCCCCTTTTAAAAAAAAACCCCCAAAAAAAAAAAAAAAGGGGGGAAATTTTTTTTTAAAAAACTTTTTTTTTTAAAAAAAATTTTTCCCCCCCAAAAAAGGGGGGAAAACCCAACCGGGGGGGGTTTTTTTTGGGGGGGGGAAAAAAATTTTTAAAAAAAAAAACCCCAAAATTCCATTTTTTTTTTTCCCCCCTTTTTCCCCTTTTGGGGGCCCCCTTTTTTTTCCCCCCAAAAAAGGAATTTTTTTTCCAAAAAAAACCCCCAAAAAATTTTTTAAAAAAAGGGGAAATTGGTTTTTTTCCCTTTTTTTGGGGTTTTTTTCCCCCCAACCCCAAAAGGGGGGGGGGGGCCAAAAAACCCCGGGTTTTGGGGAAAAAAAACCCTTGGGAGGGTTTTTTTTTTTTGGGGCCAAAAATTTTTTTCCCTTTAAAAAATTTTTTTTTTCCTTGGGGAAATGGGGGTTTTTTGGGTTTTAATTCCCCCCCAAAATTCCCCAAAAAAAAAAAAGGGGGGTTTTTTTTTTTTGGGCCCCCCCGGGGGATTTTCTTTTTGGGGGAAAAAAAATTTTTTTAAAAACCCCCAAAAGGGGGAAAAAATTTTTCCCCCCAAAAATTTTTTTTCCTAAAAAACCTTTTTTCCTTTCCCCCCAAAAGGGGAAAAAAAGGGTCCCGGGGGAAAACCCCCGGGACCAAACCCCCCCCCTTTTAATTTTTTTTAAAACCCTTAAAAAAAAAAGGGGGGAAATTAAATTTGGGGCCCCTTTAAACAAAATTTTCCCGGGAAAGGGGGGTTTTTCTTTTTTAAAAAATTTTTTTTTAAAAAAAAAAAAAAGGGGGGGGGGGGGAAAAAAAAAAGGGGGGAAAAAAAAAAAAATTTAATTTTTTTTAAAAAAAAATTTTTTTCCCCCTTTTAAAAAAAACCCCCCAAAAAACCCCCCAAAAAATTTTTTTAAAAAAGGGGTTTTTTTTTTTTTGGGGGGGGGCCCTTTTTTTTTGGGGGGGGAAATTTTAAATTTTTTTTTTTTGGGGGTTTTTTTTTCCCCTTTTTTTTTTTGGGGGGGGAAAAAAAATTTTCTTTAAAAAGGGGGGGAATTTTTTAAAAAATTTTTTAATTTTTTTCCCCCTTTTTTAAAAAAATTTTTTTTTTAAAAGGTGTGAAAAATTTTTTAAGGGGGAAAATTTTTAAAAAAAATTTCCCCCGGGGGGTTAAAAAAGGGGGGGTTTTTTTTTTTAAAAGGGGGTTTGGGAAAAAAAAAACCCCCCTTTTTTTTTTCCCCCCCGGGCCCCCCCCCCCCCAAAAAAGGGTAAAAAGGGGGTTTTAAAATTTTCCCTTTGGGAAATTTCCCTTTTTTTTTTAATTTTTTTTAAAAATTTGGGGGGGGTTTTTTTCCCCAAAAAAAATTTTTTTCCCTTTTTTTTTTTTTTTTTTTTCCCTTTTTTTTTTAAAAAAAAAAAAAAAACCCCCCAAAAAACCCCCCCGGGAAAAAAAAAAAAGGGGGGGTTTTTTTTTTTAAAACCTTTTTTTGGCCCCCTTTTAAAAAATTTTAAAAAAAAAAACCCCCCCAAAAAATTTTTTTTTTAAAAATTTTTTTTGGGGGGTTTTAAAAATTTTTTAAGGGGGGAAAAATTTGTTTTTTTTTAAAAGGGGAAAAAAAACCATCTTCCCTAAATTGAATTTTTGGGGGAAAAAATTTTTTTTTTAAAAAAAATTTTTTTTTTTTGGGGGGTTTTTTTTTTGGGAATTTTTTTTTTTTGGGGGGGCCCCCTTTTTGGGGGTTTTTGGGGAAAAAAAAAATTTTTTTTTTTAAAAAAAAAAATTTTTTTAAAGAAGGGGAAAAATTTTTTTTTCCCCCCAAAAAAATTTTTTAATTTAAAATTTTTCCTTTCCCAGGAAAAGGGGGGAAAAAAGGGGGTTTAAACTCTTTCCCCCCCCGGATAAAAAAAATTTAACCCCCCAAAAAGGGGGGGAAACCCTTTTTTTTTTAAAAAAAAAAAGGAACCCCAAAAAACCCTTTTAAAAAAAAAACCCTTTCCCCAAAAAAAAAAATTTTTTTTAAAAATTTTTTTTTTAAAAAAAAAAAAAAAAAAATTTTTTAAAAAGGGGTTTTTCCCCCCCAAAAAAAACCCTTTTTTGGGGGGGAAAAAAAGGGGGGTTTAAAAAATTTTAAAAGGGGAAAAAAATTTTTAAAAATTGAAAAAAAGGCCCCTTTCCAAAATTTTTTTTAAAAAAGGAAAAAAAAAAAAAAACTTTTTAAAAACAAAAAATAAAAAATTTTTTAATTTTTAAAAAAAAGGAAAAAAAAATTTTTTTAAAAAGGGAAATAAAACCCCCCCCCTTTTTCCCCCAAATTTTAAAGGGGAGGGGGTTTTTTTTTTTTAAAAAAAAATTAAAAATTTTTTTTTAAAAAATTTTTAAAAAAGGGGTTTTTTCCTTTTAAAAAAAATTTTTTCCCCTTGGAAAAAATTGGGGGTTTGGTTTTTTGGGGGGGGGTTTTTTTTAATTTTTTTTTCCCCCCCTTTGGGCCAAAAAAAAAGAAAAAAAACCCGGAAAACCCGGGCCCAAATAGCCCAAAATTTTTTTTTTAAAAAAAACCCCTTTGGGGTTAAATTTAAAAAAAAAAATTGGAAAAAATTTTTTTAAAAAAAACCCCAAAAGGGGGGGCCCCCCTTTTTTGGGGGGGGGAAAGGGGGGGGGGAAAAACCCAAAAAAAAAAAAGGGGGGGGGTTTTAAATAAAAAAAAAAAAAAAAAAATTTGGGAAATTCATCCAGTAGTCAGATTGTAGATGGAAAAGAATTTCTGTGGTTTTTCCCCCCACTGAGAGTATCCATTTTGCATATTCTGAGACACATTATGAGAGAAAGTGCAGCTTGCCTCAAAAGTTCAAACAGTTGTGAGGCTTGCAGTAAATTTTGTCCACATGAAATCATAGATACATTCTTAAAATGTGAATTGCTACAAATGAATATAATTGAAAAAGACACGCCAATACGCTTTAGCCAATGAATCAAATGTCTGTACCAGGAAAGGAGAATAAGTAAATGTAAACGTTATTGAAAACATGTGTGAAAAATGCATACAAATTTCCATTAGTCAGTGGACTAATCTGAAAGGAACAAAAGATCTAATGTGAATACAGGGTAAATACAGAGTGACACCATGAAATCAAAATACAGAATTTTACATAGCGCTGAGTAAGCCTCTAAGCATGATTGTGTATGTGACTGGGCCACAGGAATGCATACATTATTTTTTTTCAAATGACACACTGTTTTCACATTAAAAGGATTTTGTGCACATTCAACACTTTGCAGATTGAGATCATTCAGTGGGTCCATTGTAAGACTATGAGATCTCAGGAGCTGGATGTTAACTTATGGCCACATTTCCTTTTCCAGTTGTTACAACCTTCCTCCCAAGATTGGGACTCAATGTATTTGATGACACTATTAACACAGGTACCAGTGAAAACAAGTGCAAATAGAAACAGTCAAAATGTTGCAATGCTAAAAGTTACAAAACAGATTCTAGCACTTAAGCACTAATGAGTCAGTAAATTGCTGATAAGATGCCCGAACAAAAAGGTTTTGCCATTGGAAATAGGACAACAAGTAAGGGGCCGCCCTATCTTCTCTTGGCAGTGAGTTCCGCAGGCTGGGAGTAGCTGCAGGGAAGGCCCTCTCTGGCATTCCCACCAAACAAGACTGAAGGGGAAGGTGGTGAGATGAAGAAAAGATTTCCAATACCAGACAGGAATACCTGGAAGAATACAGTCTTTGACATAGCTTGGATACAAACTTCATAGTTCTTGTCATATAGCTCAAGGTCCTTGTACCTCGTCATTTGTTCTTTCTCTTTGGATTGTACTGTTTGTCAGTGTTGATGATTAGCCTTCTCCATGTGGGAGATCTTAGGTCATTTCGCTCACTGAGACCTCTGCTGGGACCTGGCTTACACTGATTTTACAGCTTCCAGTAGGGTTCAGGCAAGGTCCTATGGAAGGATGGAGGCTGTGTCTTGCCACCCAACTGAAACTCAGAAGCCAGCCGCACAAATCAAGGAAAGCCCCTGATAATAATCAGCCAGAGCTGCTTAGATGACTTCTCCCTGTGATTTCTCCAAAGCCTTCCAGGTCAGTTTTTTTCCCACCAGTCTGAGCAACGAGAATACCTGCTCCTACACAATACAAATGTCTTCCTTTTGTCTCTGACAGCTTCTAGGGAAAATGAAGTTTAAAATCTCAGCTCGAGGTCACCCTGCTTCTTTCAGTCTCTCCTGCCTCCTCATTCATTGTATCCTCCGAACAATGGTAGACAACAAAGAATCTCCTGTCCAAACCACAATGCATTCACAATTGGGAATTCAGAGATTGTGAGAAGTCTGCGTTCAAGTCTTCTGACACATGGTGATTTCTAGTAATTAATACAGACATATCCTGACAATCTGTGTTAGCTTCCCCCACCTCTACCACCAGATACACCAATGCTCCTTTCTTTTATAGACCAAACACATGCTTGCATACTCTGGGAATTAAAAAAAAAGTGTAAGACTAGGTGTGACCCCACCATCTGGTGCCTCCTCTCATAATAAAAATGTACCGTGTTGTGTGTTAAATAGATATCATGTGAGTGACAGAAAGGCAGCCTGGCAATGATGCTAGAGGCTTCCCTTCCAGCATGCCTCAGTCTGGAAATGCTCCTCCAAAGTCAACGCAATTAGCGTGCCTCAGTAAATGAGAGGACATCATGCTCCCTTTTGTCCCTCCCATCCCTCCCTCCCACCCTTGCAATCTCTTTATATCTGATATGTACTCTATACGGCACAAGGAGAACTCGATCATAGATATAATAGATGTGCCTGCTGAGCAATTTGTGTTGCTTGCCAGGCTTACCGTCGCCCCCATGCTGGGTGGTATTTTCTGACTGTTAGCTCACATATGCAGAACTGCCATTTATTTGGTTTTCCTTGCGTGCAATTGCACTGGCTGGTGGTGAAGCAGAGGGGAGAGAAGTAATAATAATTGAAAGTATTCATACAGTATTGCCTAGGGATGACGATTATGAGGGGAACATGTTTTCTCCTGCCAAACAGACGCCGAACAGGCCGGCTCACATAACATTGGAGGAACCGTTCAGCACCATCTTGCTCCTGGATGATGATCAAGAAATTTGTAGGCATGGTTTAATTTGAACCACAGCAAGGGTACTATGGCTTAGCCTGTTATTTTGTGTTCTGAAATCAGGCAAGGGCAGGCAGCTACTAGAGTGTGGCAGACAGAGGGGCCTGGACTATGCATCTGTAAACATTTTTTTCCCCTCTCTGGAGCCATTTCCGCACTAGGCTGTTATAGCACTATGATTCCACTTGCAATATCCTATGGAATCTTGGGGTTTGCAGTTTCGGGAGGTGCCGGCTAGCCCTTCCCAAAACTGCAAACCCCAGGATTCCATAGGATGTTGCAAGTGGAATCATAGCGCTATAACAGGTCAGTGCGGAAATGGCCTGGGACTTTCACCAGCACTGAACTTCAGAGTCTTGGAGGTTCCCTTTGAGCCCTCTATAATGCCAACGTGCCATCATTTGTGAGCTTGGTGGAAAATTAGCATGGCAGCCCCAACTGGAAGATTGGAAGCTGCCGTTTTAATTTTCTATCATGTTTCTGATATTTTATTGAGGGCATTTAGAATTCTCAGCAGCGGCATATCTAGCATAAACTGCACCTAGGGCAAGCATGAAAACGCCCCTACCTTCTTACTCCTATCCCCTGCACTGCTTTTTTGCACCCCGTGGCACTGGCACCCAGGGCACGTACTCTACTTGCCCCACCTGAGATATTCTTCTGATTCTCAACCAGAGAGCTCTAGTGCTTTAACAAACTACAAAATCTAGGATTCCATACCATGTTTCCATGTCAGTTAAAATGAAATCACAGTGCTATAACTGTGTAGTATGAAAGGGCCCCAAGATGGCAATTGTCTGTACTGGGGGGGGGGCAAGTGGTGCTGAAGGTGAAGATAAGTGCTCAGAGTATATGAATGCCAGCCTGCCCAGGTTTCCCGAGATCCTGCAGAGAAAACAGTAGGAAGAGAGAAAGTCTAAAGTGTTCTCCTGCAGCTAGAAATCAAATTCATTTTCTGGCCTACACATGCACAGAGAACTCATGGACTGCTTTGGAAAGAAATGTGAAGAGTCAATCCAGTCTTTGATTTCCAGTATCTAATCTGGTTTGCTGCTAACATTAAATATATTTCAGATTAATATAGAATATTAACAAGCTGTTTCAATTTCCTACATAGTTGAACAATATGAAAACTGTACTGATGGAATTTCGTTGTATGATGCAAATAGACAGTAAGGTTGCATAATAAGATGGTGAAAGTTAGACTGGATAGAAAGTGAGAGGGCAGAACTTTGACAATTTTTGAAGCCTCCGTCAAGTAGGCAGAACTAACTCTGAACCCATTTGAACCAATGCCTAGATCGTAGAAATGAGCCAGGTTGTCTGTACAACTGATCCACAGTTCATGAGAACCAAAATGCAGATAGGTGAGCATAACCATGGGCCTTTTCACACCACACCTTTATAGTGCTATGGTATCATTTTAAATGCCATAGCTTCATCCTATGGAATCTTGGGGCTTGTATTTGGTGAGGCATTAAAGCTCTCTGGCTGACAGTTCCAAATGCTGCTCCATAAACTGCAAAGCCCAGGATTCCATTGGGCGAAAACATGGTAGTTAAAGCAGAATCATAATATTATAATTATGTGGTATCTCACAGGAACTAACCGTATATTATGCTAAATATGACAGCTCTGATACCCCTGCAATAGATTCACTGCCCACTGAGAGCCTTTCCACACCACACTATTATAGTGCTATTATTCCACTTTCAGCATCCTATGGAATCCTGGGGTTTGCAGTTTTGGGAGGGCCATTTAGAATTCTCAGCCAGAGAGCTCTTTGGCCTCATAAACTACCAACCCCAGAATTCCACAGGATGTTGAAAACGGAATAATAGTACTATTAACAATATACTGCAGAAAGCCCCAGGTATGGAAGGCACCAATTGCCCCTGAGTTAGGTTCTATGTGCCTTCAGGCTTGAAGCCTGGCTACTTATAGGAAAGTTCAAACTTGCCAGCTGAGTCTTTGCTTCCTGTTCCCAAATGTTTTGGCTCACCTCCAAAGTGAACCAGTAAAGAATCACCAGGTCAGGGCTATTCCAGTTCCTGAGATTTCAGCACTCAGACCTGAGACTTTTAGAACAACCCCTTGTGATCCTCTAAGCTGCAGCCCCTGGTGACCTCATTCTGCATGATACACTAGGTGTTAACTAAAGGAGAAAAGTCAAAAAGTGTCCTAAAGGCCTAAATGAAGTAGAGCCATGTTGAAGAAAAAAAATTGGTGTAGATAGATGTAAAGATATAAATGTTGTAAGTTCTGAGTACATGCACAAAACATCCTGAGCCATGTTCTGAAACTTCTTGACATGTGCTGTTGATATAACTACACCTAGAAAACTGAAATAAGATAAAAAGAACAATAGTTTGGAAGTAGCATTTGTTCCTTATTGTTTAATTTGCATGTATGTCACAGCCTTTTGTTACTCAGTTGTTGCTACTGAATTCTATGTAAAACTGTTTTCATTGCTTGCTTGGTGTGGAAAGCTTGGTCTAGCAAGCCAGAATCCACCTAGTACTGTGTTGTTGAATAAACTGAAGAGCTCAGTGCACTATCAGACTCCATTCATGAAACTTAAAAGGTTAAAAAAAAATCCCGTTTGCACAGAGTATGACATTCAAAGAAGTCTAAAAGACGAGAAAAGTATATACACACTCTTTTCAAGGCTGCATTCTTGCCCTGAGATTCCTCTCCTTCATTCTGAGAAATGGAGAGGATGGTCTAGACCAGTGGTTCTCAACCTGTGGGTCCCCAGATGTTTGTGGACTTCAGCTCCCAGAAGCCCCAGCCAATATGGTCAATGCTCAGGGCTTCTGGGAGCTGAAGTCCACGAACATCTGGGGACCCACAGGTTGAGAACCACTGATCTAGACCCTGTAAATCAGAGCTCGGCCCTGAGATCTGGGAAACTCAAACAAGTTATAAGGCAATAGACCCTCTGTGTGCAGCACAAGAGAAAACATTTTCCTCCTGGGGCCTACAAATTTCTCCGATTTTCTTGCAACCAACAGATCATCAATCTGGCCATTCTTTAAAGGGCCCCACGGGAAGGGGGAAAATAAACTTTTCATGCCTTTACTTTATGCTTCCATTCTTCTGCCATCATTGGGGCAGGAACCCAATGGGAAAAAAATGTAGAGGGAAATTCTCGCATGTAACATAGCAGCCCTAGATCAAGCTTTTCCTCTTTTTTCAAGTCGCAGCTTTACAGACCTCACTGAATGCTTTCCTTCTTTCTTTTCCTCTTGTCCTCTCCTGCCATCAAATCCCATAAAGCTGTTTAGCTTCCATATGTTGGTAGTGCCAATAGTGCAACAATAGTCATAATGTTCCCCTTAAAAAAAAAAAAAAAAAGGCCCCACAAGAACTTGTCAGTCTACAGACAAACGTGGCTTGCCTTCCAAGCATTTCTAAATCAAAGACTGATAAATAAAACATGGGTTCAGTGTTAAAGGGCTGGGGGCTGGTAGGGAGAAAGAGCCCTCTTAACAGATTAAAATGCTCACGGCGCCTGACATGGTGAAATAAGTGTGCAAAGCCGTGTGGCTGTTAAGATGTAGAAGTGGCTCTTCCTGACAGTTACAGGCTGAAGCATGAGCATGAGTCTTGGCAACAGCTGCCGTCAGCAATGATGAGGTCTGTGTAGGCTGGAGACCCCTCAGGACTGAGATAATGTTGCTACAACCACCTTAGATTAGATCTGTGCACAAATGGCTTCTCAAACTTCTTTGGTTGTAGGAAGAGAAACTTGGGGTGGTGGTATGTATATTCAGGGCTAATCATATTAAGCAGAGGCTGGATGGCCATCTGTCGGGAGTGCTTTGATGTGTGTTCCTGCATGGTAGGGGGTTGGACTGGATGGCCCCTCTGGTCTCTTCCAACTCTATGATTCTATGATTCTACATTGGCCATGCAGCAAAATACAAAAAAATCCCAAACCCACCAAACAGTGATTACTTTCAGCGAAAAATACACCATGCAAGCTTTTTAAAGCTTCTCCAGCTGCTTCATCAGGCAAAGGTGTTAAAAATCATACAGGAAAAGAAAAGTGATGATGTTAAAGTCAGAGGTCTACATTTTGACTCAGATGTTTTGCTCTCCATTGTCAGTTAAGATGGTCTAAGCAGTGTTTCCCAAACTCTGGTCTTCCAGGTGTTTTTGGACTTCAGATCCCAGGGTCCCTGGTCATTGGCCAAGGCACCTGGGAGTTGAAGGCCAAAATACCTGGAGGACTAGAATCTAGGAATCATTGATCTGGGATATCAATGCAAGCAGAGACCTCTGTCCTGCTTAGCCATGTTGGGACTAGGGACCAAGAGCAGTAAAATAAGGGGTGTCTGATTTCACCAAATTTCTTAGGGGCAGAGAAATTCACCAATCATTCTCAGGACTGTGCTTCACCATTAGCAGTGGTAATATAGGGGCCTGGGGGGGGGGTTGCTACAAGTGGTCATATCTTGGCAACCTGATAGCCATTTTGCATCTTGTACAGAGCTCTGGACCTAGACATGGAATTCCTTGCTCACTCTTGAAATCAGCGATGAGTAATATTCACAGTTGTGTATCCACTGCAAGAACATCTTTGAAAACTGCACATTGTTTGCAGTTCAGGACTTATTCTGTGCAAAATTTACATGTGAGCCAATTCTCAGACAAATGCTACATTCTGTGCAAAGAAAGGTATGATTTTTCTGTAGAATACATGCACGCAAATAATATGATAGAATTTAGAGCATATGCTGCAAAGTGTCTTTTTTCCAGGAGTGGGGCTGAGAAAAAATACCAGAAATGTTCTGAGGAAAAAAACGGTCAGGTTTCCTGGCATTATGATGTTAATTATGACATTGTCATAGGCTCACAGCAATGTTATCTGAATACTTTGGAAAACATATCTGAACAAAAGATAGGAACTTTTTTTTCCAAACTTGGAAATTTACCTGGCATTGCCAATCTATCTAAATGTTTTGGAAGATGGAAGCGGGGACATGTTTCTTGCCAAATTAGCAGATGACACCAAATTAGGAGAGGTGGCTAATACTCAAGAGGAAAGGGTCAGAATTCAAGATGACCTTAACAGATTGGAGAGACAGGCCAAAATTAACAAAATCAGTTTCAACAGGGATAAATGTACAGTATTCTATCTTGGCAGGAAAAATGAAATGCAGAAATATAAGATGGATGATGCCTGGCTTGAAAGCAATACATATAGAAAGTATCCAGGCATCTTAGTAGATCACAATCAAAGCATGAGTGAATGGTGTTATGTGGTGGATAAATGTAATTCCAGTCTGCACCCACTGAAATACAGTGTCCAGTTCAAGGGAAGTAACAATTCTGCTATTTTATTTTGATCAGACCTCACCTAGAATAAAATGTCCGGTGCTTTGTACCAAGCTAAAACGTGTCCAGAGAAGAGCAACCAAAGTGGTCAAGTGTTTCGAAATAAAGCAGTATATAGAAAGGCTTGGGGAGCTGGTTATGTTTAGCTTGAGGAAGAGAAGACTAAAGGGTAACATGACAGTTGTGTTTAAATATTTGAAGGGATGTCACGTATCTGATGGAGCAAGCTTGTTTTCTGCTGGTCCAGAGACTAGACAAACTGATCAATTGAAATCATAAGAAAAGAGATTCCAACTAAACATCAGGAAAAATTTCCTGATGGTAAGAGCTGTTCGAAAGTGGAAAAAAATGCTTTCAAGAGTGGCAGACAGTCTTTCTTTGGAGGTCTTTGGAGGCTGGATGGCAATTTCTCTGGAGCACTTTAGTTGTGTATTCCTGGATAGTAGCAGGTTGAACTAGATGGCTCTTCATTCCCTTCCAACTCTATGATTCTATGAAAAGACAAATACACACACACACACACACACACACACACACACACAAGCATGAATACGTTCTGCCCATATATCATGCCATTAAGGTATTCCTTCAACTATATGCAAACCCTTTATTCAGGAGCTACTCCCATGTGGCTGGGAGAATGTTCAAATGATCTGATCACATGAAAAGGAGGCAATGGAATGATCAGAATGCAAGAAAGGTCCATTTAAGTTGCCCCCACCTACATCTTTGGTTTCATTCGCATATTCTGCCAATCATATTGAAGCTGTCCAAGGCAAAGCCCATTCTGTGTAACTGACAAAAGATTGAATGGGCATGCACCTCTTGCTGTGATATTTCATTATGTATCACTTGTCGGGACTGCAAATTTACTTTTTAGTTGTAGGC
This sequence comes from Iguana delicatissima, assembly GCA_948472985.1. Taxonomy (NCBI): domain Eukaryota; kingdom Metazoa; phylum Chordata; class Lepidosauria; order Squamata; family Iguanidae; genus Iguana; species Iguana delicatissima. The sequence continues at coordinate 440,240 of CAOKZL010000692.1, read as the reverse complement.
ATAAGAGATGCAGACTGCAAACAACTGAGTGTTTTTTTTATGAATGGGAAAAAATGTGCATGAACTGATTTTTTTTTTTAAATGTACCCAGTTCATGTCCTGTGACATTATGAATACAAGTGATCCTATATTTTTCAGCTTGGAAAAAAATGAGAATATGATTTACCCCCTTCCTTTCTCTTTCTGAAATGATACAAAAGTAAATACTCAAGACTAAAACTGTATTTATTTGAAAAAAATGTGAACGAATATACTTTAATCAAGAGACAAAAATCCATTAGAAAGTGTACATTAAGAAAAAAAGTATTAAGAGTGTGTATATTCGGATATACATCAATTTCCAGCTAGATTTTTTTTAGAAAAGTTTTGTAGTTTTGTATGTGACTTGAAAGGAATGAAAGTGCTCATGGTATTGTGGAAAACTGCAAAAAAATTAAAATGACAAGTCTTCACATCTTTTTTTGGAGTGGGTTACCTTGGTTATCTGTTTGTCCCTCTCCTTTCAATACACACTGAGAAATTTAATCAACTTTGCCCGTATAGCAATGGCAGTTAGCAGTTACATTTCTATACCGCTTATCAGTGCTAAGCACTCCCTAAGCAGTTTACAATGTGTGTCAACTAATTGTCCCCAACAAGCTGGGTACTCATTTTAACGATCTGTGGAAGAATGGAAGGCTGAGTCAACCTGGAGCCCTACAGGATCGAACTCACAACGTTGTGGCTGCAGTACTAGGATTTAACCACTATGCCACCAGGGACTGATGGTTATTTTGCCTATGATTTCTATGAAACAAGAGTTTGACTAATTACATTCCTTAAAATTTGTCTCACACTGAATGCCATGAAAAGCCACCAAATTTCTGATGGGAAAGGAAAGGCAGTTTGCAAGTCAGTCCTGAATTTGCCTGAAAATGTTTAAGTTTGCACAAAACTAGTTCATAAATAAATCTAAAGTGTTTACTCTGAAGGTACCTGGTAGACACAAGAACACACATGCATATATACACACTTAAGGATTTGCAGATATGGCTGACTTGTTTGTACTTCTCTGCTTATTGTCCTTTAATACAGGAGAAACCCCTAACAGTGGAGGTCACAGAGCAATTCTCTTGAATATTTTATCAGCTCAGCATCTTGGTCTTTTGCCTACAAAGACAACTACAGTCTGTGAAGGGCAAAGCAATGCGGGTGTGTGCGTTGGAGGTGGGGGTTGGAATAAGTAGCTGATGTTTCTCTCACGGATCCTTGTTTGCACTCAAAGCATATAAGCCATGAACAGAGCAAAGGTTGAGAAAAGATACGGTTGTCTAATCCTGCCCAATAATGGGCAGAATCACCATAGCTATGGTCTTCCTAGCCACAGGATTCTCCATTGCTTCATCATTTTGTGAAGTAACGTTATGACCCCTGTTGGTGTCACAGAAACATTAAGACTCACTCGTGTGCTGCTTCTTTCTGCGGCCATCCAAGCAACATTAAAGTCGAACCATAAATACGCAAACAAAGCAATCATCTTTCCGTCATTCAGCAGTGTGCATCGAATTATATGACCTGAGAGTGTCATAATGCAATACCACATTACCATTAGCTATTTAGCAGGATCTTTTTCTATCACACAGCCTTTCTTCAAAGATTAACAGAACAGCATGGCAAAGAATCAGAGGATGTTGAAAATCCTACAAAACTGAACAGAGTCATTTAGCAAGAAAGTGCAGATACAACTTCCTTCCAGAACACATGACCTGCCTCTTCATTTGGGCACTCATATTAGTCTTTCCCACTTGAATAATCACTTGCACCATTTCCATAAATGTTGATCTTTAGATACATTTATGAATTGCCCATAAAGAAGGACAGCTCAAGGGATGCTGCTGTCTGAAGCAAAGGACAAGATGGTATCCATGATGGAGCCCCATCCAGGTTACATATTTGCCTGTCAACCTAAGCTTCTGTCACCACTTTTCCTCTCTTTGTAATTCCTTCCCTGGCCCTTATTATCAGAAACCTAAGACAGCTCATGAGAGGGGATTGGTCTGGATTCTTTGAGCCTCTGATGATGCATGACTGAACGAATAAATTCAGAAAAGTTAGCAAGAACATTTTTTTAAAAAAAAAAATCTTTGTAACAAATACGCATCAAAGTTGCTAACCTCTAGGGACACAGTTCTTTGTTAATTTTCTTCTTGAAGGAAGCAATGAGTAAATTTAGCAATTTTCCTCTCACTGTGAGAAATTCTTTGAAAACTGCATAGTTTTCCAAAACTATTCACAGTTCAAGATTTATTCTGCACAATATTCTCATGTATTTTTTTTGCCCTGAAAGTAGCATTTTCTGCTTGAAATGCTGTTTTCTGTGCAAAACAACCACCTACAAATTGTGTGTAGAAGAAGCCACAAACTGTGAAGATCTTCATCAGTCTAGGATTCTTCTTCTTGTCCTCAGTACTTCAGAAACACATTTTTCATCCATTTTCCCAAAATTTCTGCATTGTCTTCCCATCCTTATCTGTCAGTGTTACGATTTGTATCTATTCTCTACTCTTCTCACTCTTTCTGAACTCTAATCTCCTCACTTCCACCTCCTAGCAACCCCAAACCTCCAACTACAACTTCACCCCAACTTAAACTGTCAGTTAAAGTGTCAACTCTTTCCTTATCTTTCTCTCCCTAAAGATCTACAGGACAGATAGGCCATCTAGCCCCACCATTTGTTACAGTGCTCCCTCTGTTTTGTTCATTAAAAGCCCACTGGACAGGCCACTAAATCTTATTTCAGCACTGGCAAGAGAATGGTACCTTCTATCACACTTGGGATCAGTGGTCCAGTTTAGGGCATGCAATATACGCAGTATAGGCTATGTGATACAGGAAAAATGAAATGAACAAATAGGATAGGTGACACCTGGCTTGAAAGCAGAACATATGAAAAGGGTCTAGGGTAGTGGTTCTCAACCTGTGGGTTGTGACCCCTTTGGGGGTCGAACAACCCTTTCACAGGGGTCGCCTAAGACCATCAGAAAATAAGTATTTCCGATGGTCTTAGGCTCCATTCCCTCCTTGGTGGTGGTGCGCAAGCGCGAGCCACGTGCTTGTGTCCTCCTGCCCACTGTTCAGAAGGGACTGAAATCGCTCCCCTTCTCCGCTATCTGGAGAACCTCTCATCTGACGAGTCGCTTGGGGGGGCGGCGGCAGCACGGGAGGCAGGCCCCCTCCTCACCACAGCCCCTGCCCCACTCACCACAGAGGGGGGCACTGCTGAAGGGCCGGGGGGCTGCAAAGTGGCACTTTTCGGGGGGCGAGCTGCACCCGGTGCAAAAGACAAAGGCGCTAGGATTCCTATCCCTCTGGCCAGGGATGACACTCTGGAAAGTTTTCCCACACTGCCCCCCAGCAGAAACGAGAGCGAAGCAGAAGCAGAGCCTGAGAGGGGTTCTTGGAGTTTTTTCCTGGGGGAGACGTGCGGCTCCTCTTTCCTCCCTGCCCGCCACCCCCTCTGTTCCTGGCCTGCAAGGCAGCCTTTGCCGGGGAGGAGGCATTGTAAATAATAAATAAATAATTTTATGGTTGGGGGTGCCACAACATGAGGAACTGTATTAAAGGGTTGCGGCATTAGGAAGGTTGAGAACCACTGGTCTAGGGTGTCTTATTAGACCACAGGCTAAACCTGATTCAACCGTGTGATGCAGCAGCCGAAAAAGCCAATGCAATTCTGGGCTGCATCTATAGGAACACAGTGTCCAGACTGAGGGAAGTAGTGATATCACTGTATTCTGCTTTGATCAGATCTCCCCTGGAATACTGCATCCAGTTCTGGGCATAACAGTTCAAGAAGGGTATCAATAAGCTGTAATGTGCCCGTGGCCAAGATGATGGAAGGCCTGGAAACCAAGTTTTTGAGGAGCGCCTTAAGGAGCTGGGTTTGTTCTGCTTGGAGAAGAAAAGACTGAGAGCTACAAAGGGATGTCATGTAGAAGAAGAAGCCAGCTTGCAACCACTCATTTTCTTCTATTCTTTGAAGCAAATGAGGTGCTGCGTGTGTACACGTGCCTTCAAGTCACCTGTTGACTAAGTTAATCTATACGGGAAAGGGAACAATAAATTTTGTAAAGATTGGGACTGGGCTAAGCAATATCTTCAAGTTAAAATTGGGGACGCAAATACAACTAGATTTGATAATCGCATATCCGATAAATCCACAGTTCTGACTGATTAGATGTCGGGCCTAAACTAATTTAACCTGTAATTAATGCTTCTTGTATAAGTAGTAACTATTTACTAAGAGCAATAACAATATTGGGAAAAAAAAAATTTCCTTTCCTAGAAGTTATAAGCTATATTATTATTTATAATATATTTATTGTTATAAGAATATCTTTTTTACTTTTTCAAACCAACCTTGGTGATAACATTAATCTGAAAGAGGCAAGGAAGAAAATATGCCTTGTATGATAAAAATTCCCACAGTGAGGAACAACTTGGGGAAAAAAAGAAGGAATGAGCAACAGAGATTATTATTATTTGTATTGCTTTGGGAATTTATTAAGTTCCTTCTTTAATGTTATTTTTTTTTCTTTCTCTCTCTACTTTTCCCTTATCATTCCTTTTTTTAGCTTGTGGAAGGCTGAAATGATATGCTGTTTTGGTTTAGCCTGCAACCTCTTTGTATGAGGAAGTCACCTTTCTTTCTTTCTTTCTTTCTTTCTTTCTTTCTTTCTTTCTTTCTTTCTTTCTCTCTTTCTCTCTTTCTTTCTTTCTTTTCCTTCCTTCCTTCCTTCCTTCCTTCCTTCCTTCCTTCCTTCCTTCCTTCCTTCCTTCCTTCCTTCCTTCCCTCCTTCCTTCCTTCCTTTTCCATGTGTTAGCATTCATATTTATGTAAGTTTAATGTAGTATAAATTAGGTACAGTCTAAACTTTTTCATCACTGTATTACTTACATCTTTCCTTCTATATTTTTTTCTTTTCTTTTTTGAATAATTTATAAATACTTGTATAATATATATTTGTTCGAATAACTCTTTAGTATTACTTTCTATGCAACAGATCTTATTGTTATCTGGGTTTTGTATTTATAACACACCTTTATAGATATATTTCCTTTTTTCTTACTTATAAATAATTTAATATTAATAAAATTTATTAAAAAAATCACTTGTTGACTTATGGAGACCCTAGGAATTCCATAGTGTCTTCACAGGCAAGGAGTACTCAGAGGTGGTTTTGCCAGTTCATTCCTCTGAAATATAGCCTACTGCATGTGGTGATATGTTGGTTGTCTCCCATCCAGTACTAACCAGAGCTGATCTTGCTTAGGTTCCAAAATCAGATGGGATCTGGGGGCTTTACAGTATTTAGACCAGACCTAGTGAAGTACTAGAGCAGGGGAATAGGGAAGCAGCAGAAATGGAGTGTGGCGTAGTTGTTTGACTGTTGAACTACAACACTCAATAGGAGACCAGGGTTTGATTCTCCCTCTGCGTGGAAACCCACTGGGTAACCTTCGGCATGTCACACACTTTCAGCCCCATGATAGGTTTGCCTTCTTGTTGCTGTTATGTTTATTCAAAGTTGTTTCTGACTTATGACAACTCTAAGGCAAACCTATCACAAGGGTTCCTGGGGCTGAGAGTATGTGACGTGCCCAAGGTCACCCAGTGGGTTTCCATGGATGAGGGGTGAATTAAACTCTGGTCTCCAGGGTCACAGTCCAATGCTCAAACCACTACTCCATGGTGAGTCTCAAGCCATTTCTGCACGAGCCTGTTATAGCTCTATGATTCCACTTTCAACATCCTATGGAATCCTGGGGTTTGCAGTTTTGGGAGGGGCTGGCCGGCCAGTCCCTCCCGAAATTGCAAACCCCAGGATCCATAGGATGTTGAAAGTGGAATCATAGAGCTATACAGGCTCGTGCAGAAATGGCCTCAGTTTGGTCTTAGGGTTGCTTTAAGCCAGAAATGACTTGAAGGCACACAAGAAGAATAACGAGGAGGAGCAGAAAGAGGAGGAGGAGGAGGAGGGAATGATGATGATGATGATGATGATGATGATGGAGGCTATTGTGGGTTTAAGAGTGCTTGAGTGGGTGTTAGCAACTGTGCTGAGTCTGCACAAGCAACAAAACAAGTAAAAAAAAGAGTGGGTCTTTTTCTGTTAAACTACATTGACTCTGAAAAGAAATGGGGATTGTCAGATACCATGCAGATACCCTGCTAGTGGATCAAGATATGAGAGGAATCTGCTCCAGCAGTCTTTTAATGCTGTTTTTTCCAGTCTGCAGTGTCCAGATTGGATGTGGGCTGGATGCACTTTGTGGATTGGAATCCACAAAGATGGCTGTGCACACATGTGATAAAATTCAGTCCTCCCCCAATGTTTACAGATCTGACCTTTGCAATTTTGATTATTTGCAAGAGGACTACTTTCATCCCTCCCGTTTTCCCCCTTCCATTCCCTGGCCTTTTGCCCAGGTGTACTACCTTATGAAAAGGCAAGCAAATGGGAGGGGAAAATGTTTGTGGGCATGCAAGACTTTCCCTCTTAATTCTCCAGCCTGTCATCATGCTGGTGCACAGAAAGAATGCAGTACACTCAGGGGAAATGCAGGTGAGTGCAGGGGGAAGGACCTTCACTCCCCTCCACTTTCCTGTCCCTCCTCCATGTGGGCATGCAGAAAGAAGGCAAGTGCTGGTGGAGACAGCTAGGACAGCACAGGGGGAAAGGCCTTCACTTCCCTTCTCTTTCCTGTCCTTCACTCATGTGGGTGCACAGAAGAAGGAAGGCAGCGCTGGCGGTGGCAGCCAGGATAGCACAGGGGGAAAAGCCTCCCCTCCCCTCCCCTCCCCTGCCTCTTGTCCACATGTATGCACAAAAAGAAGACTGCACTGGCAGCAGCAGCCAGGAGAGTGCAGAGGGAAAGACCTTCCCTTTCTTCCACTATCCTGCCTTTCGTCCGTGCAAGCATGCAGGAAGAAGGAAGGTTATTCTGGCAGCTGGCAGGCAGGAGAGTACAGGGGGAAAGTTCTTCCATCCCTTCCCTCTCTTACCTGTCACTGCAAAATGAAGGCAGGGCATGCGGGCAACAGGCAGGAGACTGGGGAGGGGGGAGGTTTTTACCCATGCACTCTCCTGCCTCTCCACCCTGTGGGCTGCAGAAAGAAGGAAGGAGGGGAGAGAGCTCACAGTGTGTGGGGGGGAGTTATTCATGATTTTTTAACATTTGTAAGGGTTCTGTGCCCCAAACCCTCATGCAAGTTGAGGGGCAACTGTATAAACATTTGAAAAGTGTACAGAGAAAAAAACTGCACATTTCAGATTCTATAGAACCACAGCATAGGCCCTTTTCACACAGCGTTTGCCATGCGAAAGGGCCCCTCGAGCGTCACGCGAATCTGAGGAGTGGTCCACACGATGCACTCACAATTGCATGACGCTCTAGGGGCTGGTAGGCACCGACCACGCACTTTTTCATTTTCAGCTGTGAACCAAAAATGGTGTGCGATCGTGCCGTGCGTGTGGAGCTCTGGAGCCACAGCGCTTGTGCTTCCTTCCCCAGCGCAGCCTGGGAAAGTCCCATGCTGCACTACGGAAGGAAGAGGCAGGGCTCCCGTGCAAGCAGGCAGCAGCTGCAGAGCTGAAGGAACCAGGACACAAGAGCCTCTCGCGAGAGGCTGCCTGCGCAATCCCCGCACCCCAGGTGCTTTGCGGAAAGGCCCAAAAACATGCTTAAGTTGGTGGTGGGGAGGAATGCATGCAAGTATTGTGTACAACTTGAAAAATGTGCATATAAATCCACACTTTTTGGCCCACTTTTATAAAATATCAAAACTGGGTGGAAACAGGCACAGACTAGATGGTGAGTCTAGAAAAGGAAGACGCCCCTAGATGAAGAAGTGATAAACGTGAGCATGAGCTTCACTTGGTTTGGTGGATTTCACAACTTGTAAAGTCTTGCTGCTGCATTTTCCAGCCATTGTGAGCTTAGCCACAGCTCATCCATATCATGCAGGAGCATTAGGATTCCTTCCCCCTTTATTTATTCATTCACTGTTTGATTGACAGGCCTGGGGGAACTGAGGTTTTACATTTCTCCACTGAAAGGGCCCACTTCAGCAGCGCTCCACATTTCTGCCCTTCCTTTCCAATGTGCCTCAACCTTGACATCTGTGGGAAACCTCGCGTCCTTTTCTGACACTGGCAATTATCTCTGGTTGTGGGGGAAGGTATGTGACATGAACCTTTGTGCCTGCCAGGACTTGACAATGGACTGGCTCATTTCCCCAAGGGGTAGCAAGTAGCTCTCAGAGAATAATGACTTTTGGGAATGACCGACCTAAGCTGGACTCAGCATGGTTCCCCAGATTTCAATGGTATCCCCAGAGACATTCCAAAATTGGTCTCTGCAAAAGTGTCTCCTAACACACTGTAATTCCTCTCTCTTTCAAAATAGTATACTGCAGTCCATATGTTCTCTTTCACACCCATCAAATGGAGTAGAGTGGCATATCAACTTGAAAAATATCACATGTTTTCATTTGGGCTGAGTTTGAGTAATCTAGGACCTATCCTTTTGAGAAACCTCTTGTCAAACTATTTCTTTTTAGTCTATGGCCCTTTCTGCATGTGGTTATTAAGGTGGGCCAATGCATCTTGCCACAGAAGTCTTCTGCACCTTGGAGCAGACTAGGTTCAGTTTATTTACCTTCGTTCCACACATAATTCTGACTAAATGCACCCCCATGTGGTGGTAAAGCACGCTATTTGAAAACCGGAAGAAATCAGTTTTCCAATTTTCCAGATCAATCCAATTTGTACTTTCACAGTGGTGCAGACACGTGCATTCACGCTAATGCGAATTGGTGGTCAGGGGAAGGCTCATGGGAGGGGCCAGGGGGTAGTATGGACTTTCGCACGTACGCACGTACGCAATGACGTACTAAACCATGCAAAAAAAGGGGGAGCCAATCACAGCCGACAGGACAGGGTGAGATGAGTAGCAGGAGTGGCCATGGCGGAGGCAGTGTGGATTCATGAACTCGCACTCCTCCGAATCAGAATGGAACATAAGCAGTAGCTGTGCGGAAGGAAATGAGGGAAAGTCCGCCTTGTTTCGAGCCCAGAACATCTGGTAGGAAATGGCATGAACCGATTTACCAGCCTCATGTGGAAAGGGCCTATATCTTTCATAAGAACAATGAGATGTTCCAGATTGCATGAAGAGATCATGTAGAGCCAAATAGACAATCGATCTCACTATGAGGCCTGGTGCCCTTTATCCTTTTCCGTACAACTTATGGACTTTGTGGCCGCACGACGCAGCATAAATCCACAAATCTATGTTGCTTTAGAAGAGGATACGACAAATTCATGAAGGGTGGACCTTTCAGTTATGGCTATATCCTAAACTTAGGGGCAAAGTAGGGTGATAAATCCGTTCTGGTATAGCTCTTTTGAAGTTCAGACTGGAGCCATTTCTGCACTATATTGTTATAGTGATTTTATTCCACTTTCAACATCCTATGATATCCTGGGGTTTGCAGTTTAGGGAGAGGCATTTCGAATTCTCAGCCAGAGAGCTTTTTTGCCTCATTAAACTACAAACGGCAGAATTCCATAGGAGGATTTATTCTGTTAAGTTAATATCTCTGATTGCGACAGGTGGGGACAGGATAGCAGCGGGACTGTGACAACGTCATACAAAAGCATGAACTATGGACTGCTGCCATCCAGTACCCATTGTGGGACTGTGACGCCAGGTGGAAATGGCCTTAGAGAAGAATTACATTCCTAGAAAAACACCTTAAAGGCACCAGATCCTTTCTGATTTTAGAAACTAAGCAGGGTCAGCCCTGGTTAGTACTTGGACGGATGACCATCAATGAATTCCAGATGCTATAGGCTATACTTCAGAGGAAGGAACTGGCAAAAGCACCTCTGAGTATTTCTTGCCTAAGAAAACCCCATGAAATTCATGTAGTTGGAATTAGTTGACATGTGAGTTGAGGGCACATGCACACATCTCCATACCCTTCCTTAGTGGAAGGGACAATGTTTAAGTGATGGAAAATTCTTAAATAAATAATGCATAACAATGTGCATGAATATCTACATGGACATTCCCCCCACACCCAAAGTCTTGCAATGTGATACAAAAGAAGGATGAGAAGAAAATGCAGGTAGGATTGAAGAAATGCACTCAAATAGAGACTGTGAGATTTTTGTATCCTTCTGTCCGGCCTGTTGACAGTGATGTATTGAAGTCTTTTACTCCAAGTCTCAAGTCAAGTCTCAAGTCTCTACCTTCAAGTCTCAAGTTGAGTCTCAGGTCCTTGCAAGATACTTTCAAGCAAAGTCTTGAGTCAAGTTTCAAGTCTGGGAGCCAACTTTATACCCCAACCTGTATTCCAGAATTTCTGGACAGAGTAGAATAAATTCAGTTTTAACAATTTAAGTGAGTCGGCCCTCTATTTTTGTGATTTTGCCATCTGCAGGTTTGGAATTGGGGAATAGGATCCTTCTTTCTTCCCAGTTGCAAAGTTGGAGGCTATTTCAGAAGTGGGAAATAGGATCCTTCTTATTCCCCATTATTGAAGCTTTAAGAGTTTAGAAGGAAGAATCCTTCTTCCTCAAGTCCACTGCCTAACACATTTTCTGTTCCCCTCTGAGATACGTGCCCTGCACTTTGGGCACGAGTCTTGCCTTCTGTTCTTAGGAAAAGTTTTAGAAAGCTCCTCCTATATGTAGCAGAGACAGGCTGCTGAGCAGATCCCAACCCCACCTCAAGCCCATTGTCAAACCCATTTGCTGTTCCCTCTGAGAAATGTGTCCACACTTTGGGCTTGAGACAGATTACCATGTGACCAGTAAGTTGTAAGGTTTCTGGATGAATGTGTCATGTTACTGAACCAAGTGTAGCAAGTCAGTCACTAAAAATATGCAAGTCTCAAGTTGAGTCAAGTCAGTGTATAATTTTTGCCGAGTCAAATCCGAATTAAGTCACTGAAGTGACTTAAGTCTAACTTGAGTCCGAGTCAATCAACTTGAGTCTACATAACTGCCTGTTGACAACACTAAAACACTGTAAATGAAATAGTAAAGTTTGCTGGTGTCATGACATCACTAAAGGCAGCAGAGACAACTGAGAAGGAAGGCAAATAAGAGCACTTTCAGCTTAATTTTTTTTTCTCACAAAGGGGATTTTTTTGTTGTTGTCAAAAGTAGATATAATTCACCACATTGTAGATATGGTAGGGGAAAAAAACAGAAAACAGTGAGCCATTGCGTTGCTTCAAACATCTGAACAGCTGCCATCAGGAGAATGAAGCAAACTTGTTTCTGCAACTCCAGAGAATATGGTTTGAACCAATGGATTCAATGGACAAGATAGGAGATTCTGACTAAACATTGAGAAGGACTTCCCGATGGTAAAACTGCTTGATTTTAGAAAATGGTAGTCTCTCGTTTATTTGAGATTTTTAAACAAAAGTTGGATGGCCACCTCTCGGGATGGAGTCCTGTGTTAGGAGGAGTTTGGACAACCCTTGGATGTACATTCCACCTCTATGATTCTACAAAACTTTAAAGATAAATGGTGGGCCTGTGCCTCATGGAAGAGAAGATAATCTATTAAACTGAGATGTAAACTCACATGGATAGACAAACACAATAGACAATTGAGTGGAGCTTCCAATCTGTGTACCCGAGAAAATCAATATTTTAATGAACCAAACGGCTGAAAGAAAGGAATCCGTCTTGCTCTGGGGGGTCTACCCTTAGCTTGCCTACTATTCATACTGTCTTCTAGTAGCCTGCAACTCTTTGTTTGCTTAGCTGTCTCCTCAGACTCCTAATCACCCGTTGGTTCAATATTTTGCATTTTGAAGTAAGCAATCCATTGAAAGGTGCATACAAACAGACTGATTTTTCAGCTGGGCTCGGCACAATAGCAGCTTTCTAATTGTGTTTGTCAGTGCTAGTAATGGCTTAGCAGCTTCATGCATAACACACATTTTAATTGTACCTGTAAAGCAGTGATAACACTACAGGATGGTAATTCTCTCTATCTGTTGCCTGTGAGAGCTCATTCATTCTAAGGATTTCAATGCAGTTTATTAACTGGGTAAGACCCGGTTGCTGGACCCTTCTTTATTAAATTTATTGGCTGCTTCGTAGGGACTGAAAATAAATTGTGATAATAGCCAGGACAAATTAGCTTGCATATGAATTAGCACTTTGAGAAAAGGAGAGAGAATGCAGCCCTTCAGACTATGTGTAAAACATACCTTTATTGAAAGAGGGAATACAATTAAACACCACAATTTCAAAAGGACAAAATAAGCTTTGATTATCACAGTTAAGTACTTAATTTTCCAAAAATCACTTGTCAAACAGGGCGACGTTTGCTGGATGTGCAGAAAATCTGGAATCCCTTGCAGAAATGCTATACAAGCTCAGGAACAGAATTATAGAAACATAGAGGCCATTTCTGCACTAGACTGTTATAGCGCTATAATCCCACTTTCAACATCCTATGGAATCCTTTCAACATCCTATGGAATCCTGGGGTTTGCAGTTTCAGGAGGGGCTGGCTGGCCCCTCCTGAAACTGCAAAGCCCAGGGTTCCATAGGATGTTGAAAGTGGAATCATAGCGCTATAACAGTCTAGTGCAGAAATGGCCAGAGTTGGAAGAGACAACAAGGGTTATCCAGTCCAACCCACTACCATGCAAGAACACACAATCAAAGCACTCCCAACAGATGGCCATCTAGCCTCTGTTTAACAACCTCCAAAGATGGAGATTCCATCACACTCTAAGCTAGCATATTCTATTGTCAAATTGCTTTTACCATCGGGAAGTTCTTCTTAATGTTTACATGGAATCTCTCTTCCTATAGTCTGAATCCATTGCTTTACATCCTAGTTTCTGTACCAGAAAACAAGTCTGCTACATTTTCCATGTGACATTGTTGTTGCTCTGTGCCTTCAAGTTGTTTCTTATAGTGTCCCTAAAGTGGGTCTGAGATTATGTGATGTCCTTAAGGTCACACAGTGGGTTTCCATGGCTAAGTGGGGAATTGAACTCTGGTCTCCAGGGTCATAGTCCAATGCTTAAATCACTACACAATGCTGCCTCTCTTCTGTATGACATCCTTTCAAATATTTAGACATGGTTATTATGACACATCTTAACTTTCTCTTCTCCAAGCTGAAAGTACCTGCTCCCTCAGCTACTCCATATAAAGCATGATTTCCTGGCCATTGTGGTTGTCTTCCGCTGTATATGTTCCAGCTTGTCAATATCCTTCTGGAATTGTGGTGCCCAGAACCAGACACAGTATTCCAGGGAAGGGCTGAACAAAGCAGAATAGAGTGGCACTATTACTTCCTTTGACTTAGGTCCTTTCCGCACCTTACTTTCTTCCGGCGCTGGGGTGCAGGGATTGCACGAGCAGCCTCCGGCGAGAGGCTCTCACATCCAGGGTCCTTCAGCTTCACACAAGCTGCCTGCTCGCACGAGAGCCCCACCTCTTCCTTCCGCAGTGCAGCCTGGGAGTTTCCCAGGCTGCACGGGGGCAGGAAGTGAGACCGCCGTGGCTCCAGAGGCTCTGCATGCCAGGTAAGTGTGCGTGGGGCCCGGGAGAAATGCGCAATCATGCACCATTTTTGACTTCCAGCCGAAAATGAAAAGGTGCGCGATCGGTGCCTTCCCTACCCTGGAGTGCCGTGCGATTGTGAATACATCATGCAGATCGCTCCTCACAATCGAGCGATGCTTGAGGGGCCCTTTTGCATGGCAAAGGGCCACAGACTTTATACTCCTATTGATGCAGCCTAGAATTGCATTGGCTTGTTTAGCCGCTGCATCACAATGGGAGCCTTGGGAGCCTTTGTAGTCTGGGAATACACACACACATATATACACACATGTACAGACAAAAAGGAAGGAAGGAAGGAAGGAAGGAAGGAAGGAAGGAAGGAAGGAAGGAAGGAAGGAAGGAGCCTCATAGAAAAAAAGAGATAGCCTACTATATAAATATGGTCCAGTTGTTACCAGCCTGCACACACCCCAGATTTGATATGGTTTAATTGGTGAAATATGATTTAATTGGCATACTATATTAATTAGCATTGATATAAAATGGACCCTAATATGACTGTAAGGCCAAACTGGACAGAGGAAAAACATTGGCTGAACACATGTGCTGCAAAGTAAGTCAGAGATCCCCTTTAGGCATAGCCAGGTAATTGTCAGGATACTCACCAGGTAGCTCTGGAGATAACAGGCCTAAACTAAGCTGTAACATCTCTGCTGTCAGACAATAGTAACAGGAAGTTCCCACCAAACCACTGATTGTTTCAGCCCTTCTTCCTATCACCTGGACATCTCCCTATTTGTCCCCACACCTATCTACTATTACAGAGCTATCACAAGAGACATTAACTCTTTGTCACCTAATACTAAGCCCATCAACCCTTTCTGGACCTCATTGTATTCATTGTGAACTTCTTTGCTTGCCTGGCCAAAGAGTCATTCACACCCTTGCCTACAGGCAGATTTTGAGTATAAAAACCCTTCATTTTGACCAATACCTCACATTATCTCATTTGCTGAATGCCATGCTTTCATTCTGATTTCTGAATGAATACTCTCCTTAGGTGCAAGTCTAAGCCATATTGCTGCTTTCTTCACTTCTGTTCAAATTGGTAATTATTGCTCATTCCCTAAAACTTTGCTTTCAACAACTTTCCTCCCTTTTCCTTCAGCTAGCCTTGTATGAGTGCTTGGATCTTGTGTTTGCATGATTGAATTCCCCAATAAAACTCATTCTAGTTTACTTTCTAAATCTCTGGCTGGTTCTTTCCTGAGGAAACTCTGCAAACATTGGTGGAGTATCTTGTTAGGTTACTCTCCTCTTGCAGGCCTCCTAACTGAGCTAAATAATCCCCCAATGTTATGTGGAGGTACTAGCATCACTGGTGGATCCTTGAGTCACTCACATTTTGGGGTAACACAGTAATATAAACAGTAATAGATACAGTAATATAAACAGGGATGCTAAGTCAAATCTTCAAGAACTGAGCAATCAAAACTCTGACCCTCATCGAATGAATCTGTCATTTGTGGTTTCTCCTACATTCATCTCTTTCAAAACATAATAAGAACTTGAATGAAAAAGAAAGAAAGGAAAACTTATCTGCATTTTGGCAAATCCTTTTCAAAACAGTAATGAAATTCTTACCCAGCTGTGGCAAACAACAGGATTTTGCTTGAGAATCAGGCATTTAGTAACTTAAAAGTATATGAGCTGAAGCCTGGCTATGATGACACATCGTCTTTAAATCTTTAAACTCACTTTCTTTCTGCGATGAAATTTTTTAAAAGAACAAAAGCCAGATGCCAGAAAAGAATGGTGCAAAACCTCTGCACTCTTCATGCAGACAGATTTGCATTGACTTGTAATGCCAAACACATGGCTGGTCACACTTTCAGAAGAATCAAAAGGGATTACAGCAACCTCAGACGCTGACTGAAAAGAGTCATTCCACCCCTATGTTGCATCGTTTAGCTTCACAGCAGAGTAGATGCCTAATCTAACATCCAGCAGGCCATCTATAATTGAAGCTTTTTTTTCCCTGCTTCATTCCTTCTGGGAAGGTTGCACGGCTAGGGAGTCCAGATGCATGACAGGAAAGGCCTCCTGCGTCATGAACAGGACTGTCAACGAAGTCTAGCTTGCATGGAGTGATGTAAAACTTACATGTAGTGAAAGAAAGAATATTTACAGATTTATTTATTTATTTATTTTTCATCCTTGAGTAGTAGGAACATCTTTGCCTGAATCCAAAGGATAGTTCCTGGAAGAATGCGCCAGCTGATTGATTGAGATTTCCTTACTCATCCAATTAGTCCAATGGGCCTACTCTAAGCAATAGACTTCAGGTCCCAATCAAAATAAAAATTGTCTGCTGTGAAATATTTCACTGCTGTGTGAAAAAAATTAGTCTTTTTGATATTACAAAAGCAATAGTATCAAAAGAAAAAAAAGAAAGAAAGAAAGAAATCCTTCCCAGTTTTGAATTCATTTCATTCCTCTAACTCCCACCTGTATTCTTAGCTTATCCCTTGTTCACATCCCTCTGGGAGAATCCCCCCAGCTGGAAATCTTATGCATTTTGCATAAGGTACATATTTATTTCTGCAGTTGTCCTAACAGAAGCATTTTTCTTACACATTTCCCCCAATGACTAAAATGTGTGTGTTTTAATTTTTCATCATTCAGCTTTTAACAATGTTTAACAAAAATGAAACTAATGATCTCTTATAAATGTACAGATTACTGGGGGAAGACAATTTTTCTTTTGCAGTGAATCTCAGAAATTGCAAAATGAATACTGCCAGTAAGAATCTCACAACTATTTTCCATTCCTGGTTGCTGAGGAAGGAGGTGATGGACTCTCCTTTTTTTCCCCCTGAAGGTCTTAAATAGATGTTGGATAGCCATCTCTCAGGAGTGTTTTAGCTATGTATCCTTGTATAACAGGGGTTTGAAACAGAGGGTCTTTCTATCTATAATAGTATGATTTCTACTCAGCTCACTTAGTTCAGCTCTACTAAATGTTGTTGTGTGTCTTCAAGCCATTTCGAACTTACAGCGACCCTAAGGTCAAGGGATTTTCTTTGCAAGATTGCCCAAGATCACCCAGTGGGTTTCCACAATTGAGCCAGGATTTGAACCCTGATCTCCAAAGTTGTTGTCACCATGCCATACACCTCCACTCCTTAGTACAGTCTAACTGGCAAGAAATAACATTTAATTGGTGACATCATTCCTAATATAAAAATCATTCACTTATGGCTGGAAGGCCTGTGGATGAGGAATCTCACTGGAAGCCATGTGCTAAGATAGATGACCTCAGCTTGGCCAGGTTGTAAATTCAAAAGGATTATTTGGAAAGGTCCAGCACTGATGAGCTTGCAATAATCTCCTCAACAACTCAACCTAGTGCACAAAACTGCCTCAGTGAGGCAACAGATAGTCATCAACCTGTAATCTCTTCCTGCAAAAACTTCCTTTACTTGTCCAGACATTAAGAGGCTATCACAACTTCCTTCAATGCTTTGTCACCTGAAGTTAAGACCACTAGTCCATTCTGGGCCACTTTTGTTTGCCCTGCCAGAGAGCAATTAACACCTTCCCTTTCAGGACAAGAAACAGGGTATTTAAACCTTGGCTCCAAGCCTGATAACTTGTAATACCTTGGATGTACATAGGTGTGTCACTCTGTCCATTGGCTCCCCAATTCTTCTGCCCTATGCTACCTTCAAACTTTTGCTTAAGCCATCTCTCTTTGATCTGCTTTGGTAATTATCATCCACTTTGTCCCAAAATCTCTTGCTATCCAACCTTTCTCTCCTTTGCTTTCGCTAGCCTTGTGTGGTTCATCAGACTGCATGACTGCCTGCGTGTGTTTGTGAATTCTCCTAATAAAAACATTCTTTTGGCTCTGAACTGGTGTCTTGCAGTTAGTACCAGTATATACAGGTGAAATGGTCCTGTGATTACCCCCTTCTCAGAGGCCTCCTTTGAGCTTTAATTCCTCACTTTTCTAAGCAGACTCTGGCACTGCTAGAGGACCTCAAGGTCCCTCATTTTTGGGTGTAACATATTAGTACAATGTTTAAACCATTATACACACTGGCTCTCTACTATCAAAGGCTGATATCAGTTGTGACTATCACATAGTGAGTACTTTGATGCCAACAGTTTTAGAAGAGAACTTTGAGAATGATTCTGGGAGTAAAACCATCTGAGACTTATTGCTTAAGGATACTTCCTTAACTAGCTAGAATGATGGTTTACTCATCAGATCTTCAGGGGAGACTGTCCCGCCATCTTCACGGGCACATCTGATGACAACATGGGACCAGGGCTTTTTCAGTGGCTGTTCCCAGGCTTTGGAACTTCACCTATAGGGATGCAAAAACTTTTCTATTCATCCAGGCTTTTAGGAATTGACTCAAAGAGCTTTTCTTAGGGGTGCTGTTTTATTGACTTTTATCTTTTGTCTTTTTAATGGATTTGTTTCAAAGGTTTTAGTTTCATGAATACTTTCATTGCATGTTAACAATGACATTTTGTATGCTTTATGTTTTTGCATCTCTCTCTGAAAGGCCATTTCCACACTGTGGCCCCATTCCAGCAAGGGGATGTGTTGAAGCCGGGCTGTGACGTGTGCTACCACATGACTTTGTTGCTCCTGTCGTGTCCCCAGCTGTCATCATCACGCACTATACTGCGCAGACACGATGAAAGTGCTATCAGTGTCCTTCCTTCCTCAGTGCAGCAGAGGAAGAGGCCAGCTGCACTGCAGAAAGCAGGAGCATGTCCTGAGCACTACCATCCACTGTCAGCTGGCCAGGTGCAGATAGGAACATTTGGGATACTCTTCCATCCCAACAAAGGCACTGCCAGGACAATTCTGGGAATTCACAGAGTCATGGCATAAGTCAATAAATGCCTAAGTGTATTATCAGCATAGGTTTTAACTTCGTTAAGTGTGGAGGAAAAGGTAGAACATAAGTCAAAGATAAAAATAATAATAGCAACATCCACAACAATAGTTGTAATTCACTGAACACCTTCCTTCATGAAACACATCTTCCCAATGGATTTTCCCCTTCTGTCTTTCAATCAGATGTTTGGTTATTTGCCATTTGGAGAAGCCCAGTTGGCTATGAGGACTCCGTAGGCTAGTATAAAATTTAATAGCAGGCCTCATGCAGTGTTTATTTAAACATACTGTATAAATTGCTGGGGTGTTGGTGCACACAAGCCTGTTTTTAAAGTGAACGATTCCCTTTACTGCCATATGGTTTTATGATTGAAGAGCATTTTGGATTGGACCCAAAGCCATTGCTGGCTTGCCAAAACTGAAATGCAAAAATGAGGGAGGTACAGAGAATGCATTTCGTTCTCTGAAAAACCTCTGGCTGAACTAAATTTCATTTGTGCATATCCATTTATAAAGTTGAATCTAAATCATACACTTGACAAAAGTCACCTTCCCCTTCTTTCTTTCATTAGAACAAAAGTTTGAGCTGTTTTATTAATTTGATTCTAAAGCACTTAGGCCAGGGATGGGAAACATCTGGCTCTCAAGATGTTGTTGGACTGGAACTTCCCTTAATCCTAGCCAGCACAGCCAATGATGAGGCATGCTGGGAACTGCAGTGGATCAACAACAGCTTGAGGGCCACATGTTCTTCATTGCTGACCTATTGATGGAAAAATCCTACTGGGCTTAATTTGAAATAGGCTAGAATTGGAACAATTGTTTCAGACTTTTCATATTTGGACCTGAATTAAGTCGCTGAAGCTTATCCTGATCCCTTTTCCCAGCCTTCCTGAACAACCTACTCCACTGCCCGTGAAGCCCCACCACTTCTCCTCACAAGCTTACTTGAAGGCAGAAGTGGTTAGTGTAATGAACCTGGGGGGGGGGCATAGCAACAGAACTGCCCTAGCAATCAAGAGGATTTAAATTGATTGGTTGTTGACTATGGAACCCAGGTTAGCCAGAGGGAGGGGCTAGGTGGGGGGGAGTCAGCCTAACAGAGAAATAACAGGGTCTGAAGGAAGAGTTTTGGAGAAAGTTTAAAGAGATCCATCTGAGAGGTTGAAGAGAGAGAGAAAAAGAGAGATTGTGAAAGAGATTTAGAGAGTTGGGGAAGTATTTGCTGGTTTAGAGTTAAAAGTGTTTTGATGTTTGATAACCTTTATAGTTTCCAACACCACTGTAAAAGGGTTGTATCTCCCATAATTTTGGTGACCAGAGTTGCAGTGCACCTGGGTGTAGGTACTAATGGAAATTTAATGGAGATCCCGAGTACGATGCTTTCTTGGTGCTACTTGGGAAGGCAGGGAGGGAACTGGGAGAGACCAGTGTGCAGAAACAGGTTGGAATCATAATAGCTTAATCCATTGCACGGAAGATGTGAATTTGGGATGGGTTTCATACTGGTTTATTTGTTGTCTGGGGGTCCCTGGACAAAGTCTTGCTAGTGTGAGGAGAAGTCCTCAGCAAAGAATAAGAGTTGTCTTTGAGACAGTGAAATGTCATTTCATAAGCTTCATTCATTGGTGACCAACCATAGCATGGACATAACAATAGACACAGAAAATGGGTATTTGTGGTATTCAAAAACAGAAGTGAGACAGTTGGGAAACTACTTCCCACTGCCTTTCCCACACTGGATTCTTGTTTGCTCCATGGCTCAGTAGCCTAGAGACCAAAATATAAGGCCTAGGCAGTTGTGTATGTTTTAAAGTCAGCCTAGGATCTCATAGTCCCATCATTTGAAGGGGGACACAACTCTGTACATATTTGCCAGCTGTTTTCTTTTTTAAAACTGTGCCTTTCCATGAAAAGGAAATATGTTATGTCAGAATGCAGCTTTTGTTGTTGTGTACCTTCACATTGTAGTGGGTTTCCATAGCTTAGTGAGGATTTGAACCTTTTCTCCAGAGAACCTTTTCTCAAACCACTATATCACATGGGCTCACAATGCAGCTTTATCACTCAGCAAAAGCAGCAAAGGAAGATGTGTGTGGAAGGAGAGCAATTACGCATTGCTAAAAGCATCTCTATCTGATCACATATCCAATGGGAGATGAACGTAATAATACACAATTAATCAGATTATTTTAGAAAGCCAGTGGGGTATAGCCATCTAAGTGTTGGACTAGGGCTTCAGGATCTCTGCAGTAAATTTCAGAGTTTCTACCACTGAAGAGCTGACCATGTCTGGGATACACACACTCATGATGGCTGGTCATCATGGAGTCCTTGGGAAGCTTCAGAGAAGAAAATATTGCTATATTCCAAGCCAGGAGCCTCCTTCTTTATAGATTTTCATCCTTCAAGGAAGAGGTAGAGTCTGAGAAAAGCGATCTGGACTGGATACATTTAAAGCTTCCATCAGTTCTGCAGAATTATTGGAGTAAGTAGTTTCCTTGAAGTTTTCCTTGGTGCTGCATGGTGGGACCTCTATGTCCAATGGCCTTTGTTTCAAGATTGGAACAAGGCATCTCAGCACTGAATCCGAAAACTTTTAGTCATCAGCTTTAATTTCCAAGATTCCAATAACTTGAAACCCTGATTGATCCCATGGAATGAAGAAATGACCAGGGTGGTGGACATGATCACTCCTAAGTGTCCCCTTTCACAGAATGGAGCTAAACCAGTCCCCTGGTTTTCAAAAGAGCTGAGAGCAATGAAATGCAGGAGACAGAGGGCCTTTCCCTACTACACTGTTATAGTGCTATTATTCCAAGTTGAACATCCTGTGGAGTCCCGGGGTCTGCAGTTCAGGGAGAGGCCTTTAGAATCCTCAGCCGGAAAGCTTTGGCCCCAGTAAACTACAAACCCCAGAATTCCACAGGATATTGAAACTGCAATAATAGCACTATAACAGTGTTGTGTGGAAATGGCCAAAATCACTCAGATTCACTCTAACTTAGAGGCCAGAATTGATATTACCCATTCCAGTGGATGTAACATTGGGTCCTTCTTGTCCAAAGTTGATGGATGCTTTTCAGTTTCTGCAGCCTGAGGTAATGCATGAAGGGTTTAAAAATGAGCCATTCTGAGAATGAGAAGCTTCTATCCAAAAGACAAACAATTTATTTTAGCATTTAAGTTAAACAATTATTAGCCATTACTCTGGCTAATATATTTCTAATGCTAGCAGCATAAAAGATCCCATAGAATGTAACAAACCTCCAAAATGCTTACATTTGAACTTGCAGGTCACAACCAAATCAGGTTTTTGAGCATCCCTTGTAATAAAACTTTTCCAATAAATTGTTTGGCATATTTATATATGCCTCTTGTGTTTATCTACAAGATGACTTTATACGCCCTGAGGCTGGGATCCTTGCCTAATCTCATGCTGTTATGATTTGTTTGGGTTTTTTTTTATCTCTTTCTCAGAAGATTTATACCCCGAAACTCCTTCAGTGGCACTAACAAAGATTTGATAACACTGGCGATAAACTAGGTTGGCTGCTAAGTTTCTTATAAAACTTCATTACAGATGAAATTAATCATGGCAGGTTTTAATGCGTGGAGAAGATGGCCACATCTGTTTGATAGGCTATGCTCAAAGACCTTAGACAAGCTTTATATCATTCTAGTTTATATGATAATAAAAAAAATTATAGCAGAAGACCAAGGTCATATCATAACATGCGAACAACAGCAAGGTTTTCTGGGAATATTTATCTCCCTAGAGTGCTTACCTCAGCTATATGATACAATGCTTTTTTAATGGTGAAATGTCTTGGGCACTCCCCCAGACAATTCATTCTATATTCATATCACTGAACAGTTCCATGCACTGTGAGTGGAGAATGTGTGATCCTTTAGATCAGTGGTTCTCAACCTGTGGGTCCCCAGATGTTCGTGGACTTCAGCTCCCAGAAGCCCTGAGCATTGACCATAGTGGCTGGGGCTTCTGGGAGCTGAAGTCCACGAACATCTGGAGACCCACAGGTTGAGAACCACTGCTTTAGATGTTTTTGGACTCAGCTCCCATTATCCCAAGTCAGCATAGCCAATGAGATGATGGGAATAGCTCGACAATATCTGGAGATTCACACATTCCCCTTTCCTGCTGCAGACAGATATTGAAACAGAGATCAGATACAGTGGCCTATTAAATCAAGTTGGTGTCTCTTGGGAGCTGCTTTGTAACAGGTATGAAACAAACGTCTGTCCCATCAAAGATCAAGTTCCATATCCCGGACTTAGGTATTTCTAGAACTGGGTCAAGCCATACTCAGATGGATTCCAAGTCTGTTCTGTATACAGACTGAATAGTTTTGAGTTCTCCAGGACACTGGCCACTCAATTTCTTCCAGAGTTTAACTGAAATTTCCCCAACACATCTTTCTGAGAAATTTTTTTGCCATTTTTCTTTTTACCTCCCTGAAAAAAGATAGAATTTGCAGAATTTTCTCTGCATACGCTCTGCATTCCTTCATGTATATAGCTATGATCCTACATCATATTTGAATATTGTAAATGTTCTTCTGTGGTGGTTATTTTATACCACCCTTCTGGTGAATACCGCCATAGTGGAATCAATCACATACCTGCCAATGTGGTTGTTTATTGATCCATTGTCGAATGAAGAGTGGACTGTAGTTGTTTCTACAATCCTAGTAAATCAAGTGGTACATTAAAGGCACTGGCAAATAGTTATGCACCAACCACAAACAAGCCACTGTATGTGAAATGGTTACAGCTGCAGAACTCTGCTTATACAAGTGTGAACAGAACGTGTCCAAAATCCAAAATACAACCACATGTGCATGTGCATATTACAGCAACAGGAGGTATCCTTTATATATAAGGGGATAAATATTGTCAGTTGCTATTCTATACTGCACCCTAACAAGGTGGCCAGACTGCTTGATGCAGTTGCTGTTGCTGCCACTAGCAGTGGTAGAAAAAAAGAGAAGAGGAGAAAAGATGTATCATCACTACTTCTAATGGTGAGGTTCTCTCCCTAAGAAGCTCACCCCTCTGGAAAAATATATGGTGAAAGAGTTCTCCCAATTTATATGTCCACAAATAGGACTGAGGATGTTAAATGGCTGTTAGCACATAGCTCTAGTTTCTTTATATTCCTAATTTAATGGAAAGGAAGGATATAAAATGACTGACAGGGTGTGTCCACACTGTATCATTATAGCAGTCTGATATCACTCTAACCACCATGGATCTATGACAGTTAAAGTTCTGCTAGAGAGCTCTAGTATGGTAATTCAGGAGGGTGCAACAGAGTTTCCCAGCAGAGAATTCCAAATACCTCCTCCATAAACTACAAATCCCAAGATGGGGCCACATGTTATCAAACTACCATAACTGTGCCATGTGGATACACCCATTGAAGGAATCACTGATTGAATAAAAAGCATTACTTTCCAAATAGATTCTCTTGAGAGATTAATCAATTTGTATGAAACCCTCCACTGGACTTTCAACGGGTATTTTCTTTAACCCATTTAAAACAAAAACAAAAAACTTGCAGGTGGTGACTTGTGAATGCTTCCTGACCTTTTAAGTCCATTATATTGATGGTCAGCACTGTAAAAATTAGCATTAGGTTTAGTGTACATTTCCTTATGTTTTGAACCCAAGAAAATTTTCAAGGTCCCTCCTCCTGAATGAGGTCAACCCAAAGAGAACCAGAATAAATGACTTCGCTTCTCTGCATTGTGATTCACCAAAAAGTGGTATAGGAATGTATTTTTGTCTTAATGTATTACATTGGCCAGAACAAGAAAATATGTATCCCAACAATGAAAAGAAATAAATTTGTTTGGACAATTTTTGTCTGTTTAAAAACAATCAAACTATAGAGAGCAAATGGCTGAAATTTCATCATCTGGTTCACAGTACTGCTGACAAGTGTTATAAATTGGTCAGATTGTTGGCTCACTTTCCTGTGGATGTAGTAGCAAAAAAGTGACTCCAGGAGTCTAAAATACTCTTACCTGGCACAATGTAGTTTAATGAACACCCTCAACTAATCATAGAATCATAGGACTGGAAGAGACCACAAGGTGTAGAACTGTTTGATGGTAGAACAGATTGCTTTCCATATTTGGAGATCTTTAAGTAGAGATTGGATGGACGTTTTGAGCAGTGTTTTAGTTGTGTATCCGTGCATGGCAAGGGGTTGGACTAAATGAACCTTGTGGTTGCTTCCAGCTCTAAGATTCTGTGATTCTGTGACCACTCTGCTCACCAGGATGTCATAGGGTCACACCTCCCTGTAAAGAAATCCCAGCTACATGGAACATGGCATGCTGTATTCCACAAGGAATCAGCTTGTGTAGCTTCTCCAAACAACAGGAAATGCACATGGAAGAGCAATGACATTTCATAGAATCATGAAGCTGGAAGGGACAACAAGGACCACTGAATCCAACCCTCTGCCATGCAGGAATACACTGTCAAATCATTTCTGACAGATGAGCATCTGCTCTCTGTTTAAAAACCTTCAAAAAAAGGAGACTCAACCACACTCTAAGGAAGCATATTCTGTTGTTGAACTGCTCTTACCATCAAGAAGTTCTACCTAATGTTTAGATCAGTGGTTCTCAACCTGTGGGTCCCCAGATGTTTTTGGACTTCAGCTCCCAGAAGCCCTGAACATTGACCATAGTGGCTGGGGCTTCTGGGAGCTGAAGTCTACAAACATCTGGGGACCCACAGGTTGAGAACCACTGGTTTAGATAGATTCTCTTTTCCTAAAATGTGAAGCCATTGCTTCATGTCCTAGTCTCTGGAGCAGCAGAAAACAGGTTTGCTTGCCTATTTGACATATCTTCAAATATTTAAACATAAATTTGTGACTCCAGAGTCAGTACCAAGAAGGCCATGGCCAGCATACTGTTGAGTAGTGACAAATGTGTAAGCTAAACTTAACACATTCATACCTGTTTGGTATTCATGTTTATGATTGTGATGCTATAGCCACAATTGCATATGATCCCCCAATCTACCTTAACAGCCAGAAGTCACACCAAACAATGGAAGTCAGTTCTGCTGATGATCAGTGGAAGTCTGTTCTGCTGCAGGATGTTGTTTTCAGCTCCTCTCACCAGTGGCCTCCAATGTGGTAAGGAGTTGCAAGAGGGGTCCTGCTTCTCATTGTTGCACCAGAGATCTCTGGCAGGAAGGAGCTGGATATATTCTGCTCTGCTCAATCGCCAGCAGAACAGAATTCTATCACTCAGTGTGGCCACTGGCTGTTAAAATAGGTTTGGGGGAATCAGCTCAGGGGACAATACGAAATTACACATTTGTAACTAAATCCGCAATGTAGGATCTCAGCTTATGTTCCTAGTAGATGACAGTCTTCTCTCACAACAGGAATAGGATCTTCTGTTTCTATAGACACATGTGGGGTGGGAATTCAGCTTATCATCACTGAGGCCATAAGGAACTCAAACTATAGCATATAAAACATGTTATACCCTCTTCTTTCTGCTTCTGTGCAAAGATTCAACCAAAATGTCCTTATTCCTAATGAGGCTGATGCCGAGACCTTCCTGGGCTCAGTCTCGTTAATTTCAAGTTTTAGCATCAATGCAGAATGTGATTTAACATCTTGACATTTATGGAATAAAAATAAAAATAAAGAGGTGCTTGTTAAAGGCACTTCCTCCCAACTTAATTAATGCCAAAAAGCCTTTAGGTGTTCCACCAAGTACATGTTCAAACAGCTGTCCTTTGGGCTGGAATGGAAGTAAATGAGAAGCGAGCTTCAATAAAACCAATGGACTATGACTTTTTCTGAACACAACTATAACGAAATGTTACTGCCATAATATCCAGCTAAATAAAGACTGGAGGGATGGCTGGGGCAGCTGCAACACCAGATGCAGGCAGGATCAGGGGCTCTGCACAATGCTATCACTGAGTAAACACCAAGTAGGAGATAATGTTTCTACACCTCCCCAGTTCCCGAGAAATTGGTTTTTTTGTTATTCTAAGAGCAAAAGCTGATAATCTTCTCAGGGTAAAATGAGTGGCAGTAATTGGTTCATAAACTGGTATCATAAACTAGCATTAGTCATTAGCCAGAACAGCTTTGGGGATTCCGTCTTACCCTGATAGGAATGTTATTATTTGAACAAATATTCTGCCCTGCCTCCTCATAATGCTATGTTTCAGTAAAAGAAACAGAGATGGTTATCTGGGTTATCGTAGAGCTATTAGCTCGTGTTCCTCAGAGACTGATATTTTTTCACAGTTCCACACTACCAATTAGCCTTTCCTTACCCCCATCTTTTTACTCCAATATTACATGCATACTTTGCCTCTGTCCTATCTGGCTTGGGCTGGTACCAGACGCAAGACTGTGGGATTTTTAAAGGATAATACTATCACTTCCATCCATAGTGAGTTTTCCCTGTCACAATTACATATTGGGTGTAAGTCCTAGAACAGTTTGACCATTCATGTTAAACATGTATGTGAATATGTTCCCAGGGTAAATACACATGGTTTGCTTAGAAAGACTTAGGAGAGGGTACTTCTAGTAGGAATGGATGATTCAATCTGTGTGGTCATTATCAGTTCCACATGTGTTCATTTACTCTTGTCTTATTTTTGTTTTGAGATCTCATTTTTTGTAAGTCCGCACAAAATTTCTCATGCATAAAGAGATAGTTTTGAAAGTATTGTTTCCTGTGAAATATGCATATGCAAAAAAAAATCAACTTGATCATGAAATTTGGAGACACCCTAAACACAAGGAATAATTTCACTCTGATCTGTATATTAGTGAGGGTGGTGAGGGAGGATCATGTTAGATCACATGGAAATGCACAAACATTGAATGCCACAAGCCCCTCCCCCATGCATCTTCAAGCTAGTTTATAAAATCATAGAATCATAGAACTGAAAATGACCACAAGGGCCATCGAGTCCAATCCCCTACCATACATGAATACACCATCAAAGCATTCCCATCAGCTGGCCATCCAGTCTCTGTTTAAAAACCTCCAAAGAAGGAGATTCCACCACACTCCGAGGCAGTGTATTCCACTGTTGAACTGCTCTTACCACCAAGAAGTTCTTCCTAATGTTTAGATGGAATCTCTCCCTGAATTTTGAAGCCATAGCTCTGTGTTCCTGCAGCAGCAGAAAACAAGCTTGACTTATCGTCCATATGTCATCCCTTCAAATATCTAAACATAGCTACCATGTCACTTCTTAACCTTCTCTTCTCCAAACTAGTTGACATCAATTTTCTGCAACCTAAGTTGAGTTCCTGCATTGGGAGACGTATCATAAAGTTCCACCATGGCGGAACTATTAAGTGCTTTCCCTTTTCCTTCCACAGGACTTAACCTTTCTCCTGTGGTCCCTTCCAAAGCCATGTAGTGTCCAGTGGAGAATGGGGAACAGCTGAGAAGCATCTGGCTGTGGGACTATAGCTAGATGCCCAACAAGGATGTCTTCTTCCGGGACCTCTGGAGGACCCCAGGATGTCCTAGAGGAAGCCATCACCCTTGTATATCTGGCTACAATTACATAGCCAGAAGCTTCTCACCTCTTCCCTGCTCTCCATCAACCACTACATAGCTATTTCCCAATGGAAAAAAAAATAAAAGGATATACAGATTAAAAGTTAGTGGAAAAGTTTGTTAGTGGAAAGCCCATATCAGGGGAACAATTAGACAACACACAAGGAAATGTAGTTCAAAAGATACCAAATTATCTCAGTAAAAACATAATATCAGACCAATGGAGCACCAAGACCTAACACTAGAGGGCAAGTATCTACTTTATATAATTGGTTGCCAGAAGCTAAATTTGGTATGCCATGCAGTTCTAAGCTTGAATAAGAAGCAGATTTAAATATAGAAATTTAGGAGAGAATTGGTAGAAACAGGGACTTCACCATATACATCTAATTTGTCTTTGTCAAAAGTAAAGATGTTGAAAATTACACACAGGTGACATCTATGTCCCATACAACTTTCACATATTTATAAAGAATTGTTCTCAGCTTGCCAGAGAAAATATAGCAAATGTAGATACCTCAAACACATGTGGTTAGAATGCTCTGGGGATAACTTTGACTAACCCAACAGCTATAGGTTTGTCTGGATAGGGACAACTTGGCAGCAGTAATCCATGTATTGACAAGCTGGAACATGTCCAACATGGTGAAGGGTCTGGAAACCATGCCTTGTGAGGAGTGGCTTAGGGAACTAGCTATGTTTAGCCTGATGAAAGGAAGGCTAAGAGGTGACATAATAGTGATGTTTAAATATTTGAAGGGATGTTATGTTGAAGGGGGAGCAAATTTGTTTTCTGCTGCTCCAGAGACCAGGAGATGGAGCAATGGATTCAAACTACAAGGAAAAAGATTTCACCCAAACGTCAGGAAGAACTTCCTGATGGTGAGAGCCCTTTACCAATGGAATATGCTGCCTCAAAGTGTGGTGGAGTCACCTTCTTTGGAAGTTTTTAAACAGAGGCTGGATGGCAATTTGTTGAGGTGCTTGGACTTTTGGACAAGCATGGTAGGGGGTTGGACTTGATGGCCATTGTGATCTCTTCCAGCTCTGTGATTTTATGATTCTATGATGTATGTAATGTTAACTTCACAATTAATCTACTGCAAATGTGATCCGTGGGGATGCCCTTGCAATTGACAAAGAAGTTGCAGTTAGTGCAATACACAGAAATTAGATTGCTGAAAGAAACACCTTACAGCTCATTCTGTAGTGCCTCTAAATAAGTGGGTTTATATCCCCAAAAGCTCATGTGAAAATAAAAACCACTTAGCCTTAAAGGTGCTTCTACATCTGTTCCCTCCATGACAGATCCCTTCGCCCAGGCTGGTCCTAAATTCTAGCCCCTAGAAATCCTGCCACTCACTTGCCCTTGTTTCCCTACTTATTCCCTTGCTAGACTAGGTTACTGGGCCCCTTACGTGTGGACTTGTGGTCATGTTGCCGTGTGGGTTCTTTAGTTTTGCTTTGTGTGGCCTGATTCCAATTCAGCCTTGACAGAGAGGTTTAAAAACAAAAATAAGAACATATTTATTAAATACAGTAGGAAAAGATAATAACCACTGATAATAGACATTCTTTCAAGCTCCCCCAAACCATAGGTGGTTCTTCTTTCTTGTTCCAATTCAAAATCCTGTTTCTGTCATCCTAAGGTCATCTCTGACAACTTCACCTTGTCAGCACCAGTTCAAAATCCTATCTGCTTCAGACCCTGTCTGTCACATCTTGGCCCTTATCACACAACGTCACCATCCTGCAATGGTGACTCATTGCTCCTGGTCCCGGAGGCATGTTTTCACACAACATTGTCACTGACCAGGTGCTGTCGCATCCTCATCCCTTGTTATTGAGCCCTATATCATTACCAGCAAAAATCTGGTAATGGCCCTCTCTCCGCCATGATCCCCGTCATCTGTGGGTGTGCGGGAAGGGCCAAAACACTATCAAGTTCTTCCTCCCAGAATGCAGTCCAGGAAGAGGTGGGCTGTACTGCAGAAGGGAGAAGAGTGCCCCTACTACTACCCATCCACCGGCAGTTAACTGGGGGCAGTGGGGGTAGTTCAGGTCCTGATCTGATTCTGGCAGTGGCAGGATCTCACTGGGCCTTTGTCTCCTTCACATCTTGTCTCAATCTCTCTGAGGTAAGCCTCTGCCTTTTGATACATTCTATTCTCCTGCAGCCCCCCTTCCCAATTTCTCTGAACTAGGATTGCCTACTTGCACGCCAGTCTGCCTCCTTCACACACACCTGTCCTTCCTCCTTTTTATGCTTACAGATATTATATGGCATCAGTTTTAGAGGAATTGCCCTGGCTGCTGATATACTTCTGGACTGAATTCACAGCGTTGGTGGTGACATTTAAAGCTCCTAAATGGCTTGGGACCCCAATAATAGAAGGAGCATCTCTCTCTCTGTATATATTTGCCTTAACAATAAGATCTGCTGGAAGGCCACTTCTCTGGCTTCCACCCATGGGAGCAATATTCTACATGGAAATATGGGAGAGAGTCTTTTCTACTATGAAGCCACTATTGCTAAATGCCCTTACTTTGGAAGCCTGGTTAACACCAACTTTGACTTCAGCTCAGTGGCTGGCTCGAACATGGACTCTAAGGCCCTTGGCTTGAATTTATTTAAGTATATGGTCTTAAACTGTTTAAATTTCATGAGATTATATTTTACATGTTTTAGGCTCCTTGCTGTTTGAGATTGTTCAAAATGTTTTTTTTTTTTATCTGTGCACCACATTGAGATCTTACGATTTGGGACTGTTGTTCTTGTTCCATGCCTTCATGATGTTTCCACTTATGGTGACCCTAAGGTGAACCTGTCATGGGGTTTTCTGGGGCTATGTGTGTATGATGCACCAGAGGCCCCCCAGTCGGTTTCCATGGCTGAACGGGGAATTGAACACTGGTCTCTGGTCATAGTTCAATGCTCAGACTACTAAACCATATTCTTATGATTTAGAATAGGATTTAAATATTAAAGGAAAGGAAAAATCACATTTCCTAAACAAGTCTATGAACTGGAACACATTCAATAATCCATAAATGTTTGCACTTTTTAATTTTTTTTGATCCAGTTCTCTGATTGAAAAAAAAATTCAAAGAAAAATGTACATATGAGGAAAACTGAATGCAAGAAAACATATACTATGGGAAGGTGATAGTAAATAACAGATATGGACTACAAAAATGCATTCCAAGCTCTAGGCACATGAACTATGCACATAAACTATGAACTATGCACAACTATTAACTATGCACATGAACTATGCACATGAACTATGCACATTGAACTATGCACATGCATATGAATTCCATGTGGAGTTTTAAAAAATTCATGAACTCATGCAGAAAATGGAATGGAACAAACTTGTGTTTGAAAAAAATAGAATGTTATGGAAGACTAAATTCTTGTCATTTGAATCTATTGGTTCAAGTTCTACTTTCTGCAAAAGCAGAAAACAAGCTTGCTTCATTTTCCATGTGACAGCCCTTCAAATATTTGAAGCGGTCTATCCTATCACTTTTCAGTCATCTAGAGGGTAAACATCTAACTTCTGTTTAAAAACCCTGCAGTGAGAGAAAATCCATCACCTTCTGAGGTGTTCTAATGCACCATTGAACACCTCTAGCTATCTAGGAAGTGCTTCCTAGTATTCTTCCTCAACCATTCAGCTATGCAGAAGTGGATTAAGAGCATTGCCTAAGAAGTGCCTAAGAGCATTGGCTGCATTTCCCTGTGAGACCCCAAAACTCACAATTAGTGTTGCAACTTTCCATTTTCAAAGAAATGAAAAAACTTTCCCTCAAGAGGGGTATGTTTCACAGGGCATGGAAACTGTTATGAAATGATCCCTCCTACAGACGCATATATTTCAGTACAGCATTAGTTTTAAAGCCAAAGCAAACAGATTTCTTTCAATGTAATGAACTAAATTTCTAGTGTGGAACTCTTTGGCAGTTATGTAAACTCTTTTGTTTTGATTCATGTCTATTCCCTTCAAGAATACGCCTGTAACTGCTTTGTTTAAAGCTATCTCCTTAATGCATTTTACCCCCCTCCCCATAATTGCTTTCTCATGGTGAGCTGATGGGCATAGCTAAGGGTTTCTGTCTTCTCATCTATAGAAATTCAGGGTTATATTTGAAGGGAATGATATATGAAAACACCCTCTTTCCATATCGTCCATGGCAACAAAATACGGTAACAGAGTGATCCTGATTGGCTGAAATGGCAAAGGACCAACGGAAATGACATTAGGCCAGCTGAAGCTGTGTTGTACCCAAGGCCCTTTCTGCTCCATCTTCCCAACCTGCCATAGGGATGGGAGAAGGATGAGACAGTGACAATGGTTCTGCATGACATTGTCACAGTCCTGTCCTCCTCCCATCTCCAGGTGGCACAATCACAGAGTAAATCATTAACAGTTTTCCCCATCAATGACCCATGGTTGCACTGCCATCCTGCACTTACCTGGTGCATGGAGGGCCCGGAAGCTGGAGCAATACCTGGCTGTGCTGCAGAAGGAAGAGGTGGGGCCATCATGCTTCCTGGATGGCAGAGGCAGCTGGTGCAGAGGGGAGCTCTCCCATCGTGCTCCCCTTCTGAAAGAGACACTGCTGGGATCACCACAGGACATGCTGGGATACAGTAGGGTGCAGAAAAGGCCCAAGTCTCTTTCATCCTAGGAATGCTGGGAATTATTCATTGCTTAGGATGGGGGTATATTGGAAAACATTTGCCACCTTGAATCCCATTTGGGAGAAAGGTGGGATTTATATTCAATAATTAGAAAGAAAGAAAGAAAAATGAGTGAGAGTCAGGATCAAGGGTCATGAAATGATAGTGAGAAGAATCCTGAACTGATTAAAATATTCACCATTCATGACTTATTGTATGCAAAAGTCACATCTGATTGGTGTTTTGTTTTGTTTGAGGAGTTTGGTTGTTGCTGCAGATTTTTTTCTGCACAGCAAATAAGATTTCTGCGTAAAAATACCATTTTTCTCTTAAGAAGAAGAATATATCTGTAGTAACATATTATACTTTTCACAGAAAATGCCATTTCCTGTGCAAAAACTGCTGTTTTCTGTGCAAAACAATCATACGTGAATTTTGTGCACAGTCAGTCTCAAGTAACGAATAGTCTTGCAGTGAGAAGAAGATGGCAGAAATTTCTTGTTGTATCCTAAGAAAAATAATAAACAATTACATCCTTACTCAAGACCACCTTGGCTTTGGCCTAACTTTATGCTGGTGTTGCAACTGAGTCACTGGGCTGGAGGAGATTTGGATGTGGCTTAACCTTGTAGCATTGCTAGATTGTAAGGTTTTCCTGTACCAGAGGAACTTTGTCTACAGTCTTTTGCCTCTGTTTCCATCTGCAAGGCTGGTGAGTTCTTCACCCTGTGAAAATAGGAAATGATACCTGATAGGGATCTCTGCATGCCATTACTTCCTTGTACAAATTCATTACAAAATCATCATGTCAATTTAAGTGCTTTTAATTGTTTGATGATCCACAATGATAAGTACTAAGATATTGTAATTGGATACTGAAGACATGTTGAAAACAGTCCCCAGAGTTGGTTCCCAAAAGATGAACTCTCATGTTTGATTCAAAGTGTAATAAAGTGCATTTGTCATTCTATTATCCTTCTTGGAGCTCCCCAAATGAACTGCTAGGGTATACTCAACTAAGTTATAAAAACATCTTCTATTATAAATTGAGTGGTTTTGATCTTTTCTCACCCCGTTATCATCTGGGACGGACCAATCTATCTGTTCATTTTTCTATACCGTCAGATATTTTGACTAAATATTAGGAAGAACTTCTATGGTAAGAGCTGTTCAGCAGTGGAATGGATTAGCTCAGAAGGTGATGTTTTTTAAACAAAGGTGAGATGACCACCTATCAGGGATGCTTTAGCTGTGGATTCCCACATTGGCAGCCAGTTGGGCTGACTGGTCCTTAGGATCCTTTCCAGCTCTATGATTCTCTAATTCTATGTGTCTAATGTTGACTGTGCAGTGTAGTGGTCTGAGCATTGGACTATGATCTGGAGACCAGGAGTCAATTCCATGCTCAGCCATAGAAACCCATTGGGTGATCTTGGGTGTATCACACACACTCAGCCCCAGAAAACCCTGTGGTAGGCTTACCTTAGGGTTGCCATAAGTCAGAAATGACTTGAAGGCACACAACAACAACAACAACAACAACAACTGCAACAGCAACAACAATGGGTGCAAATTGTTCATTTGGTCTGCTCCTTTGCTAAAAGAGATGTACCTTCAAATTTGTATCCAAATCTGCATCTCCATTCCCATTCAGTCCTAGTGATGCATTACTAGCATTGAAGTGGGGCACAGAAAAAAGCATTCACAGAAATGTGGAAGGGCCTCACCATTAAATGGCAGTTTTTTTCCATGGTAAACACTGAGCCTCAAGACAATTCAGCCCAGCATGAGTTAAAATCAAAGCACTGTTTGTTGCAAAATCACATTCTGTGGCTTTGGAGAATTTAAGGCATTATCACAAAGTCAAGATGGATCAATATGAGAGAATGTTGGTTTAAACACTAAGTTCCCAAGTAAAAGAACAATGAAAAATATAAACCACATGTAGCATTCTTTCATTCTCATCATACACTAAAAGTCTGGAAAATGTCTTCAAAATGAGGACAAGTGGTCTTGCGGTTAAGACTGGAGAGAGATGGTCATTGGGACTCAGCTTCTTAGGAGTTCTGGAGAAATGTGTGAACTAACAAACTCATCATTTCTTTGAAGCATGCAGATGTTACTCTGACCACAGTTTATCTTTGAGATAGGCTGACATGTTTGTGATTATTTAATTTGAAATATATGCAGATCCTGGAAAAACTAGGGGGGGAGTTGGCCTATAAACCCCAGAAATGCCCAGCCAAGATGTCCAAGACATCTACAAGACTCAGTACCCCTGCAGAAACGGTTGCACCTTTTTGTCCAACATGGAAGTCTGTATTCTGCTCAAAATTGTGGAAGCAGAATTGCACATGTGATGCCATTGTGCATGTGGCCACATTACCACTGGTACAACCTTCCAGATAGCCCAGAAGAAAAAGCAAGGAGGGGAGGTTTTTCTCAGTGGTATCTTCCTTATCCTCACTCAGCCAGAAGTGTTCCAAAAACTGCTTCTCCTCAGAGTTGAGCTTCTTTGAATTCTTTGAATTCTGGAGTGGTCCAGATATCTCCAAAATGAAGATCTTTATTATGCAGATAAATGCACACCCTTTGTTGTTGGGTGCCTTCAAGCCATTTCGGACTTGTGGCAGCCTTAAGGCAGACTTATCATGGGGTATTTTTGGCAAGATTAGTTCGGGGGGGGTGTTGTAGCTCCCCTCTGAGACTGAGAAAGTGTGCATTAGTGATGTATTTTACCCCAAGTCTCAAGTCTCTACCCTTAATTCTGAAGTCTGAAGTCGAGTCTCAAGTCATAGAATCACAGAGTTGGAAGAGACCACAGGGGCCATCGAGTCCAACTCCCTACCATGCAGGAACCCACATCAAAGCACTCCCAACAGATGGGCATCCAACCTCTGCTCAAAAACTGGCAAAGAAGAAGACTACACTACACTCCAAGGCAGCATATTCCACTGCCGGACAGCTCTGACCGTCAAGAAGTTCTTCCTGAGGTTTAAGTGGAATCTCTTTTCCTGTAGTTTGAATCTACTGCTCCTTCTCCTAGTCTCAGGAGCAGTGGAAAACAAGCCTGTTCCCTCCTTGACGTGACATCACTTCAAATATTTAAACATGGCTATCATGTCCCCTCTTAACCTTCTCTTCTGCAGACTAAACATACCCAACTCCCTGAGATGCTCCTCATAGGAAATGACTTCCAGACACTTCACCATTTTGGTCGCCCTCCTCTGGATATGTGCCAGTTTGTCAATATCCTTCCTGAAATGAGGTGTCCAGAACTGGATTCCAGATGAGGTCTAAACAATTTAGAATAGAGTGGTACCATTACCTCCCTTGATCTAAACACCATACTCCTATTGATGCAACCAAGAATTGCTTTGGCTTTTTTGGCTGCCGTATCACACTGCTGACTCATGTTCAGCTTGTGGTCCACCAAGACTCCTAGGTCCCTTTCACATGTACTGTTATCCAGTAATGTGTCCTCCATCCTATATTTGTGCATTCCATTTTTTCTGCCTAAGTGTAGGACCTTACATTTCTCTCTGTTGAAATTCATTTTATTAGCTTTGACCCAGCTCTCTAATCTGTCAAGGTCATTTTAAATTTGATCCTGTCCTCTGGTGTATTAACAACTCCTCCCAATTTGGTGTCATCTGCAAATTTCACCAGCATACCCTCTATTCCTTCATCCAAGTCATTTATACAGTCCCTCCAAGTCCTTGCAAGATACTTTCAAGTCAAGTTGCAAGTCAAGTCTCAAGCCTGAGAGCCAACTTTTTACCTCAACTTATATTCCAGAATTTCTAGACAGAGTTGAATAAAGTCAGTTTTAGCAATTTCAGTAGAGTCAGCTCTGCCCATTTATGATTTTGCCATCTGCAGCTTTGGAGGTAGTGAATAGGATTCTTCTTACTCCCTCTTCCTGAAGCTGGAGGCTTTTGTGTCAATGGTTATAAAATAGTCTGCAGCTTCAGAAGTGGAGAATGGGATCCTTCTTACTTCCCATTTCTCAAGCTAGAGGATTTTTCAGAAATGGGAAGTCGGATTCTTCTTCCTTCCCAAAAATGAAGCTCCAAAGGAGGATCCTTCCTCCTCAAGCCTGTTGCCTAACACATTTGCTGTTTCCCTCTGAGATTTATGCCCTGTGCTCTAGGGGTGAGTCTTGCCTTCTGCTCTTAGGAAAGTTTTAGAAAGCTCCTCCTATATAAAGTGGGGACAAGTTGCTGAGCAGACCTCAACCCTACAATCCTGTTGCCTAATGGGTTTGCTGTCCTCTCTAAGAAATGTGTCCACAGTTTGGGCTTGAGACAGATCATTAAGTGACCAGTAAGTAAAAAGAGATGGAAGCATTGTTCTGAGTTGAGTTGTAAGATTTCTGGACAAATGTTTTATGTTCCTGAACCAAGGGCAGCAAGTTGATGACTACAAATATACAAGTCTTGAGTTGAATTGAGTCAGGCATCATTTATCACTGAGTCAAGTCCAAGTTGAGTCACTGAAGTGACTTAAGTCTGACTTCAGTCCAAATCAATCGACTCGAGTTTACATCATTGGTGTGACTTGCCTAGGGTCATCCAGTGGGTTTCCACGGCTCAGTGGGGACTTGGATTCTTGTTTCTCAGTGTCCTACACCAACATTCAAATCACTGTGCCATGCTGGTTCTCTGC
This sequence comes from Iguana delicatissima, assembly GCA_948472985.1. Taxonomy (NCBI): domain Eukaryota; kingdom Metazoa; phylum Chordata; class Lepidosauria; order Squamata; family Iguanidae; genus Iguana; species Iguana delicatissima. Next base: position 402,776 of record CAOKZL010000692.1, on the reverse strand, counting down.
CAAGCCCTATACACAATACAGCCACTTTGCTGAAATAAAGTGTCATGTACAGGAAAGCTGAATCTCAGTCACAGAGATTCAGCTTAGAAATTTGCAAAAGCTTTATTCAGCAGCTTTGGAGTAACAGTTGCACATTCTGACCATTGCCAAAGCTAAAAGCTCTATTGGATTTATATGCAGTAGCATTACAAATTTGTGTGCACATGGCCCCTATTTGGCAGCTAATGAAAACAACTTTCCCAGGCTTACTGCCTGCCTGCCAGGATCTTGTAACTTTCCTTGTTCTCCTCTTATCAAGGTTCATTAGTATAATATCTTTTTGTTCGCCAAACACTACTTTCTCATCCATTTTCCATCATCCCTTTCCAGTCCCGTTTGGTCCAAGTGTTACAAGCCATCAAACAGCAAAACACTATATGGCAAATAACACGATATGAGAATGCATGGCAAATTACATAACATATGATATCAAACATCAAAACTCTATATGTCATTATAATGGCATTAGGATGGCATGGCAGGAACCTGACGCAAAACAATGCTGGCCTTCTGGTTCTGCTCAAATCACTGGTGAGCCTCATGTACTACAACCTCAAAATCCACCATGGAAGAAAAATAGACTATAAATGATTTAAAAAAAATATTAGATTAAGAGGAAATGGCTACTCTTGAAAAAGCCAGGAGTGGGTAAAGCCTTTAAAATCTAGAATGTGTTGTGCACTGGCGCATAAGCCTTCCCCACCATAAAGCAGCAAGTAACAGTGGGCATTTTCTTTACTGCTTTTGTGTCAATCAAACAGTGTCTTCTGAGTTCTTTGCAACTCTCACTGAGTCCCAAATGGGCATTATTTCAAAAGTCAAAGACTTATATATATATCAAATCTCATAGAAGAGCAAGAGGATGTTGGACTCATTCTGTGGCCAGCATACAAATGGATTCAGGTGGTGTTCTGGGAAACTCAGAGCAGAACAGCTAACCTGATGGACTCCAGTAAATCACAGGTTATCCACTTTCTTTCTGAATTACATCAAGGTGGTGCGCTACATTATCAATATTAAAAACCTTATTTCTCCTTTGTTGTTTTCTCAGTGCTATATAATAACATTTCTGCTCCATCAATTTTCATAGTGATTTTTCCAGAAATTTTAAGAGGTTGTAATTTTCTCTTATTTGTCTTTTTATTCAAGAACTTGGGGTGGCATGGGGAGGAAGGAAAGCTAAATTGAAGGGGGGAAATGAGAAAGTGTATTTGTTTCATTTCAAGGACATTACCCCTTCACTGCCAGCCAATAACAGGATCAGATCTGGAAGACTCTAGACCTTTGGCATCTTCCTCATTAGTAAAGTAGGAATAAAGCACCTTCCTTATATAAGGTTTTTTTTCTCTCTCTCTCTCTCAGCTTTCTTGGTAGCACTGTGCCTTGGACAAAGACAAAGCCATTTTCAGTGCTTCATGTAATTATCACTGTATTTAATGAAATTATGTAAATTGGTTGAAGGGCTTCAGTATAGCTTACTGTCCTCCAGGATGGGGAGTCAGTGGAGATCTTGTGATATAATGCATGTGTTGGGGGGTGGTGGAAATTGAGGTATAGGCACAGAGGAGAATTTTATTTTGTTTCTCTTTTTGATAAGACTTCATCAGAATTCACAAACCTCTTCATGTTAAGGACAGAAAGAGTCTGCGTGTAAAATATTTGAATACTGGAAAAACCATCTTCAGAACTCACAGATCTATCCATCCAAATCAGGAGATTTAAGTGTTTAGTTCTTATTTAAATATTTAAAAGAATGGAATGCAATAATGTGAATGCAAAAGTGTGGGGGGAGGGATCTCACCATGTGATACAAATGAAGGATAGAAATGAGAATGCAGGTCCTATTTGGATAAAGGCAGACCAAACAAAAATGTGGGTTTTTCACATTCACAGAGATCACCGGCATCTGGGAATCTCATGCCGGAGGGAATCGCTCCTTTAAGGCACTGTGGACAAAAGCACACACTCTGACCAGCAGTGCTGTGGCTGATGAGTCAAACCTCCTGCTGAGGTCTGACGCCTGTTAGATAGGCTTGCACTGACTCATTGTGACATGTGGAACCTAACCATGGTAATCTCATGTAACAGAGCACCACTTAACGGCACATCACCAGGAAGCAAAATGTAGCCCTGAGTCACAGATATATCTGTTAAGAAAGCAACTCTGACATTTCCTTTCTTCCTTGATTAGGCATTAGTGAATTGTAACTCTGCAATGGACTATGCAAACAAATCCAAAATGTACTATTGCAATGTCTGGTGCCCACTTACATTCTTGTTAATTTACACCAACCGTAAGGCAGGTTTTCTGGGGGCTGACAGTGTGTGATGTGCCCAGGGTCACCCAATAGGTTTCCATGAGTGAGCAAGGAATCAAACCCTGCTCTTGGTTCCAGGTTATAGTCCATTGCTCAAACCACTACCCCATACTAGCTCTCCGCCTATTTGCATACACAATGCAAAATGTGTATCTGCATGTGCAATGCACAAGGGCATCACATGAGTGATGACACCACGTGTTTGCTTCTACAATCTTCAACTGAGTACAGATGTCAGACCACAGCCAAAATGTACAACCAGATGCACAAGGGAACACGCACATGCATAAGCCACTAATCAGATGCCAGATGTTATTTAAATATTCTGAAAGTTCTTCCCACATATTTCAACCCAAGCTATTGAAACGCTACTGAAAAACGTAACTGGTGATGTTCTTTTATACAAGCATCTCATAAATCCAGTAGGAGGTAGCAAATGAGAGCCTTCAAGGTTCTGCCACAACTTCTTATCTCAATGTGCCCTGAGAATATATTGAGATGTAGGAGTAGCAACCACAGTGATGCCAGATATGATGCTCCAGGTAGCACATACACTGGGTCAAAGATTTTACAATAGGGGTGAGCAAAGTGTGGCCTATGCAAGTGGCTGCTGGACCTGACTACTGGGGTCTCTGAAGCCTTCCACTACTCCCCAAAGCCCCCAGCCACCCAATTTTTAAAATTGGAAAAATTTTCAGTCAATTATTCCTCAAAATCATGCAAAAAGCCTTCTAAATGTGTGAATATATATATAATGCTCCTGCCCCACAAACTCAAGCTCCTCAGGGTCCCATTCTAATTCCCAATACCCCTCCCCATTTTCCTCTGTAGTTCCATTCAAAATGACAATAAGAAGTGACATCCTATCACTTCCTGTTGGTATTTTGAGAGGGACTGCAGAGGAAAAGTGAAGACATTTAGACTTGAGGTGAGGTGGCGTGTCCCACAGGAGCTCTTTGTGGGGAGGACGGGAATGGCCTCTGGCTCCCATGCAGTTTCTCATCCCTGTTCTTCTTCTTCTTCTTTTTTTTAAGAAAAATCCATAAATATGACTTTGTCTGTGTTATGTGGGAAGGAAGAAGAATCAACAATTAATACACTATTAACTAGCTTGTTTAGTCCATTACATTGTTTAATTTTGCATGTCATCTTGAGTACACTTAATGATCAACTGGACAATTGGCTTTAAGCATGAGTCAATACATAATGATATTCTTTCTCTCATGCTGAACAGCCAAGAGCATCAGACCTTTTCTTTCTGATTATGTAGCTCAGATAGTGTTAGAAATATAACTGAATGTAGCCAAGAATATGGAAATTGAAGGGGAGGCTACTACACGGGAGCAAAGTTTGTACAGAGCTGGCTCAAGACACTTTGACGCCTGGTGCTACAGCATGGTGTTAAGTCAACCTGATTCATTTCTTTCAGGAGCAAAAGACAATGGGGCTGGAGACTAAATATTACTTCAACATTGGCAATGGGAAAGTATCTAGAATCATAGAATCATAGAAATGTAGAGTTGGAAGAGACCACAGGGGCCATCCATTCCAACCCCCTGCTATGTAGGAACACCCTCAAAGCATTCCCGACAGATGGCCATCCAGCCTCTGCTTAAAAACTTCCAAGGAAGGAGACTCCACTACACTCCGAAGCAGCGTATTCCACTGCCGGACAGCCCTGACTGTCAGGAAGTTCTTCCTGAGATTCAGGTGGAATCTCCTTTCCTGCAGCTTGAATCCATTGCTCCTTGTCCTGGTCTCTGGAGCAGCAGAAAACAAGCCCTCTCCTTCCTCTACATGGCATCCCTTCAAATATTTAAACATGGCTATCATGTCCCCTCTTAACCTTCTCTTCTGCAGACTAAACATACCTAGCTCTCTAAGTCTATCCTCATAGGGCATGGCTTCCAGGTCCCTCACCATTTTGGTCACCCTCCTCTGGACTTGCTCCAGCTTGATCATGTCCTCCTTGAATTGGGGTACCCAGAACTGGACACAGTATTCAAGATGAGGTCTAACCAAAGCAGAGTAGTACCAGTACCTCCCTCGATCTAGACACCATACTCCTGTTGATGCAGCCGAGAATTGCATTGGCTTTTTTGGCTGCCGCATCACACTGCTGACTCATGTTCAGCTTGTGGTCTATGAAGACTCCTAGATCCCTTTCGCACATACTGCTATCCAGCCACATGTCCCCCATCCTATATTTCTGTATTCCATTTTTTCTACCTAAGTGTAGGACCTTACACTTCTGTCTGTTGAATTTCATTTTGTTAGCCTTGGCCCAGCTCTCCAATCTATCAGGTCATTTTGAATTTTGATCCTGTCCTCTGGCGTATTAGCAACCCCTCCCAATTTGGTGTCATCTGCAAATTTGATGAGCATGCCCTCTATTCCTTCATCCAAGTCGTTGATGAAGATATTGAACAGCACTGGGCCCAGGACAGAACCCTGTGGCACCCCACTAGTCACTTCTCTCCAGGATAGAAAGCAGCCATTCATGATGACACTGTACCTGAAGGCAGCAGAGTAGTTTTAGCAGTTTAAACTAGGGCCCTTTTCACACCTTAACTTCTGCATAAAGCAGAAACCTTGCAGGATGCTGCAGTAAGTAGATAAGCTAGCATAAGTTTTGGTTATGCTGTTATGTGACACAAAGAAGATACTGGCCAAAGTTCTTCTTAACCTTCGGTTTAGCAGGAGGAATTTCTTCTTCTCGCTGTGTCCGTGGCTGGCATAAAATGAGACAACCCTCTCCCCATTTCTCTTGAAAATGGTGTAACAATAGCTCAAGCTTTCTGTCGTGTGGTTCTGGGAAGAAATTAGTGTGTTCCAAAAGCAAGGCTGTCTCCAATTGATCTCCACTAAGGAAAGATTTACCTGAAGATTTATTGCCACTTTCTGCTTTCACCTTCCCTTGGGAATGCTCACAAATGATGCAGCAATCATGTTCCAGGAACACTGTACTTAAACATACTTCACTGACTACTTGCTATGCAGCCATTTTTTTCTTCCCGAAGAACAGGAGGAGGGGAGAGACAGAGCCCATTGGGTAAAAACCACACTACAATTCTTATGAGAGATTTCCAGCAGAGAGAGGTTAATGGAAAAAGCTTAGTAATAACATCTTTTTTTTAGAAAAATCTAATGGGTTTCTTCCTCAGTTTTTAAGAAAGCAAGGGGCATTATTTGTTTTTAAAGATGCTGTGCACTTGAGGCAGAGCCGTTTTTGTAGGAAAGGGTCAAAGCAAGCAATGAGCTTTTATGACATCTCACCAAATTCCAAATGAGATGTTTGGAGAACTAATAAAATTGTGAGGCAATGTGGTTAAGGATTTTACTCAGACCACCAGATGTTCCTCAATGAGATGTTCATCAATAGAACTAGGTCTCTTTTTAGTTAGCTTTTTTTTTAAGTTACTGGAATGACAATATTAATTACTTATGGGAAACTCTCCTACATCATAAAGGGAGGGGGAGAGAAAAAAGAAGAAGGAATGTAACAGCACTTTAAAGACTAACCGCATTTTATTTTAGCATGCCTACTTCTTTGAAAACTACTACAGTGGAAATCTCTGACATTGCAGCCACATCATACTCATCCCAACCATACAGACAAAGGCTCAGGCTTCCTTGGAGCTCACTGAGAATGTATCCATGCTACATAGTTATAGCTGTGTGGTTGGTGTCACTTTAAATGCTGTGTGTCCACCCTATGGAATTCTGAAATTTATAGTTTTATGAAATACAGTTAGCCCTCCACATTTGCTAGGGTTAGGAGCACAGGACACTCACAAAGGGGAAAAATCACTAATATCAAAATGTAGGGGGGCAAGGGGGTTGTGATGTGGTGGGGAGAGCAGGCTGTTACTCTGATTTCTGGGGTCCCTTGGTGGACACCTCAATGTGCTCCATGTGATGGGGAATGGAAACTAGCCAGAGCACGAACTATAGCAATGCAAGATGCAGGGTAACCTAGCGGAGTCTTTTTACCCAGTTTTTACAGGGTCAGGCCAAGCCAAAAACCAAACAAAAATGTCCAATAAATGATTTTATTGAATGCAAGTCTCATGCACCAATGCAATCAAGCAGACATGCACCCAAGAGCTATTAAGAAACAAAAGAGAGGAAATTGGATAGAGGACTATTGGAGGGGTACAGTTGGGATAATACTGCATCTTTTCCTGAAGTCCTGGGTCTGGAAAGGCAACAGAGAAGTGGGGCTCAGCACGGAGAGGGCTGAAGGGATCACTCAATGCTCTGCTGGGGTGACCGGGAGTGATCCAAAGAACCACTCAAAAACAGGGACTATTTGTAGGGGGAAAAGTACCTGGAGGACTAATCCTTTCCCGGGGAGAACAATGGGTGTTGCAACAAGAAAGAAGTTCCACAAAGCTAACTTCCTTTGCGTGATGAGATTACAAGGTGTTACCAAAGTCTCAGGCTCTTCGGATGCATTTGGTTGTGGTGTGACTTCATGTAAATGGTCCTCGCCTGATAGGATATTTGTTCAACTTGCAGCAGACACGCTAATCTCCTCACGCTGTCATCTCGGGTATGAGGACCCTTTGTTTATTGTGGGTTTACACATCTTGAGGTCTCCTGGGGCTACGTGACTGGGGATTTTACTGGCCTGACCTAGTTTTCGATCTTTGACCATTGCTGCCTACGTGCCTATCCAGGTGACCTCTCAGGCACATTGAGTCATATTTTAATATCAAAATTGTAGACTCCAGGATAGGGTTTTTCCAGCGAGATAACAAGGCACCCAAGGTCCCAACCAGGTCAGCAAAAAGAGAGGGAAAGGGGCTGGGTCAGCATGGTGACCTTGCACTTCTTCTCTCTTGCCCATCTCCTACCTTGGGTGTGCAGGGGAATCGGAAGAGGGATTGTGGCACTGGAAAGTTGGGCTGTGAGCCATCTTCAGCTGGCTGGGCAGCAGCCAGTGGAAAAGAAGGAGGACCAGAGGTGGTTCTTTTAACGGTGCAGCCTGATCAAATCTGCTGAGAGGGAAGGTTCCCCCAGAAAAGAAGGAACAGAGGTGGGGGGAGTGAGGGGTTGAAGAAACTCACAAATAATCAAATCTGTGAAAATCAAACCTGCAAATGTGGAAGGCTGACTGTACTTAGAATTATCAGCTAGAGAACTCTAGTGTTCTAGATTAGGGCAGTGAAGAAATCTTAAACAGAGAATTGTTACTTTGATGGAGAAACCCTATCCCAGGGTCTACAATTTTATATAAAAGTGATCCTGTGCGCCATAGAGGTCCCCCGAAAGGGCACATAGGTAGGCATGGCCAGAAGATGAAAAACCAGGTCAGACCAGTAACATCCCTATCACGTAGCCCCAGGAAACCTCAAGATGTGTAAACTCACAATAAACAAAGGGGTCCTCAGCCCCAAGATGCCAACTTGAAGGGATTAGCGTGTATGCCCCAAGTTGAGCAAATATCCCATCAAGCGGGGACTAAAAGCCACACCACAAATTCAGAGACTATGGCAACACTCAATAATCTCATCACACACAGGAAATTACCAATGTGGAGCTTTGTGCCCACTGCAGCTCTCATTGTTCTCCCCGGGAAAGGATTAGTCCTCTAGGTACTTTCCCCCCTACAAATAGTCCCGGCTTTTGAGTGTTTCCTCAGTTCGCTCCCGGTCATCCCAGCCAACGATTGCTCCATTTGCCGAGCAATCCCCTCAGCCCTCTCCCTGCTGAACCCCACTTCTTTGCTGCCTTCTCGGACCCAGGACTTCAGGACAAGATTCAGTATTACCCCAGCAACACCCCTCCAAAACTCTCCTGTCCAATTTCCTCTCTTTTATTTCCTAATAGCTCTTGGGTGAGTGTGTTGGTGCGTAAGACTTATATTCAATAAACTCATTTATTAGGCAATTTGGTGTGGTTTTTGGCTTGGCCTGACCCAGTAAACACTGGGTAAAAAGACCCCGCTAGGTTACCCTACTTCTTGCATTGCTTTTGCTTGTGCTCTGGCTAGTTTCCAGTCCACACCACATAGAGCACAGTGAGGTGTCCCCCCAAGGGACCCCAGAAATTAGGGTAACAGAATTCTACCTGACCAAATTACCAGTCACAGGATTCTATAGGATGGAGCCACAGCCCTTAAAGTAAGACCAAATTACTGTAATTGTGTGTAGTAAAGATAAGATATGAATCCCCATTAAGCCACAAAATCCAGTGGACTCGTCTCTCCCCACCCCCACCCCCTGCTCTTTGGCTTGCCTAACTCACAGAGATCTTTTGAGGAAAATGTTGTAGGAAGAGTCATGTATACCATATTGAGCTCATTGGAAGAAAGGTACTATATAAATATAATGAATAAATGAATCAAATGACCTCTAGCAGGCCCTTTGTTCTTGCAGTGGTTTATGGAGCAGTTGGAAAAACAGAGTCTGTTACTGTTTAGTCACCATTCAGATTTCCCATAATACCTTGCTATATCATTGCTCTGGGTCATTGTGGGAAATTTAAACAGTAGCTATTAATGCTTCTTGGAGCACCAAGCTGGAAGAAAAACATTAAAGCAGAGTTGTTATCCCCAAAACATGGGTGACTCTGAGGTCCACCCCCAATGCCAGTGCTTCCATGTAACAGTGGGGAGTATTAACTCAAAGGGGAGATCTGCAAAAGGGGTGTAGCCTAGCAGGATCTTTACACCTGTGTATATTTGTACTAATGAAGGAGCACCAGCCAGAGATTCAAAGAATATTTGTTTTATTGAGGGAATTAACAATCAGATGCCCACAAGATCCAAGCAGTCTCACAATCACACAAGGCTAACTGAAGGAAATGAAGGAAAAACTGGATAGTGAGAAGTTAAAGTGAAGTGGGTGATATCTATCTGGAGAGAAGAGACAAAGTGATGTGGCCCAGACTAAGAACATTTCCGCACGTCACTCTTATAGCACGATGATTCCACTTTCAACCTCCTATGGAATCCTGGGGTTTGCAGTTCTGGGAGGGGCTGGCTGGCCCCTCCCGAGACTGCAAACCCCAGGATTCCATAGGAGGTTGAAAGTGGAATCATCATGCTATAAGAGTGTCGTGTGGAAATGGCTTAAGAGTCTGAGGGGGTAGTACCAGAACTGCAATCGGAGGCGCAGAGTGATGGCCTACATCCAGAGTACTATGGTACTACAAGTTGCCTAGCTCAGAGCCAGGGTTTAAATACTCTTTTCCCACCCTGGGGGGAAGGTGTTAATGGTTCTCTGGTAAAGTAGACAATGGGGTCCAGAACAAGCTAATGGCTTTAGCAATTAGGTGACAAAGGACTGATGGGAATCATGGTAGTTCCTTAATGGCAAATCACATGAGGGGCCAAAAAGGGCATTCTGGTGGACAGAGAAAGAGGGTCAAAGGCAATCAGTTGTTCTATGGAGGTAGTTTTGGGCACTATTGTTTCTAAAGGTCAAGTTGTTGGGGGACATTACAAGTCCATTATCACCAGAGCTTTCTTGATTATGACCTAGCCATGCCTTAAGGTCCCCATCTGACCTAGCTTTGCAACACACATATGCAGCCAGTTCCTCTTTGCCACCAGGCTCCTCAGCCATAGCAGGGTATAATTTATATTTCATACATATTAATATTTGCCAATTAAACCATATTATGGACTGTGGATATACAGCCTAGTAACAGAGTCATAGTGTAGTGATTTGAGTGTTGCACTAAGAACCTGAGAGACTAAGATTAAAACTCAGCCATGGAAGCCCACTGAGCAACCTTGGGCACATTACACTGTCTCAGCCTGAGAGAAAGGCAATGACAAATCTCCTCTAATTAAACCTTGCCAAGAAAACCCTGTGATAGGGTCTCCATACGTCAGAGTTAACTTGAAAGCATAGAACAACAACAAATTGTGCAGAGGATACTGTGATGGGAAGTTCCTGTAGAGGAGACCTTATCTATAGGTGTGAAGTGCCTTACGTTGGTCCTATTTCAGCAAGCTATGAAGTGGTGGCTGTGGCTCTCATGTCAGTGGGACAGTGACTCCACTTTGGGTCTTTCTTTGAACTTTAGAGAAGCTATCCAAGGTGTCAAAAGCTGTTTCCCTAATGCTTTCTGCAAACAACAAGCAAAAAAAGCAGGAGTCAGTAATGGATCCCGCCAAGATGATGCTCTGAGATTTCTGATGCTAAGATTGGCTGCGTTTTTCTGTCTTGTTCCTAATGTCTGCTTTTGTAGTAATTGAGCTTCATATTCTGACCCACAGCAATAGCACAAACGGAAAATTGAAAAGCAATTCCCAGATCACCAAAGGCCAATGTCAGTGTACTTCCAGCATGTTTTTATATCCAGAGTTCCAAGAGCGTGCAAAGCCTATGATTTCCCATATTCATATCCTGTATCTTAACATGACCCATCTCTCATTGACTTGCATTTTGTTCCTACCACCAGGACATGACTAAGAAAAGTGCAGTCAGCCCTCCACAGGGCACAGGACCTCTGTGAAAGCGGAAAAATCACAAATACCAAAACGTGTCTGTGTGTCTGTGGAAAGGGGGCCAAGGCAGGATGGGGAGAGAGCACCCAGGATCCAAACCAGGTGAGGGAAAGGAGAAGGAAGGAGAGGTTGATATGATGGCCCTTAACTTCCTCTCTCTCGCCCTTCTCCTTCCTTGAGTGTGTGTTGGCAGGGGCACTTGGAGAGGATTTGTGGTGCTGAAAAAGTGGACTGTGAGCCATCATTATCTGGCTAAGCAGCAGCTGGTGAAGGAGGAGGTGGGTTTTTAACGGGTTTAATGGCCTGACTGAAGCCATTGAGAGGGAAAGTTCCCCCAGAAAAATAATGCCTAAGGTCAGGGGACAGGGGATAGAGAAATCTGCAAATTATCAAATCCATGAAAGTCAAACCCACAAATGTGGATGGCCAACTGTAATTTGATGTTATCTGGTCTGCAGGAATTAATAAAATAGTTAAATCTCCAGGGAAGGTTGACTTCAGAGGAGACTTCAGATGCAGAAGTTCAGCTACGTCCCTGAACTGCGAACGAAGCACCTTGTGTACATGTACATGGTTTTTTTTGTTTGTTAGTTAGATTAAGAAGGTCTATAGAAGCTTTGCCCCATGACAGAAGGCCAGGGGGGTGATATTTTGGCTGAAAGTGGGTAAGTACAGTGTTCAAGTCAAAGGTGGCATCACCTAGACAGATTACATGGGTTCTGTTCCTTCTGGAAATGTACCACTGCAAACTGAGGTCAGTTCAGCCTGTGAAAACGGACCATTTCCCTGAACAACAAGCTAGTAGTTATCCTTGACAAATTGGAGAAGTGGTGCAGATGACAGCTTCTCTGTCCTCATATTAAATTACTGCTGCATTGACCTGTTCCCCAGAGAGCTGAACCCGCTCATAAGCTTGCTTTGACTTGTCTGCAAGAACGTATTTTATGGAGCAGCAGAGGGTTAGTGACTAGGCTCTTGAATTCACTGTAAGGGTTTCACAACTGCTCATTAACCCACAGTATAAAACAAATCTTCTGTCTTGTTCTTTTCTTTTGATCGCATCCTTCATTTGTGGCTCAGTCCCTGAAAGGGCTTTGCAGATGACAGAAATTCTACTGTGTTAACAGGCTGGCAACATATGTCTGCCTGAAGTTTACTTTAGTCTCTGTCAGAGTAGACTCATTGAATCCATGAAAGCTGGGTGAGTGTTGACTTGTCAAGTTCCCATGGATTCTGTGGATCTCCTCTGGATGAGACTAAGGCTCTTTCTGCACTATGCTGTTATAATGCTATTATTCCACTTTCAACATCCTATGGAATCCTGGGGCTGGTGGTTTAGGGAAGAGTATTTAGAATTCTTAGCCAGAGAGCTCTTTGGCCTCAGTTAAGGTACAAACCCCAGCATTCCACAGGAACTTGAAAATGGAATAATAGCACTATAACAGTGTAGTACAGAAATGACCTAACACTGTAATTTAGGTTATGAAAGATTAAATAATTGAGATATAAGACTCCTGTACTGAGCAGAATGCTATGCATATTACAAAATTCCTTAGTTTTCTTCTTCAAAAACAGCAACAAAAATATGTGTGTTGGAGTCTGAAGAATATGGAAAGGGTCCTTTCAGGGGTGGTCAACGGTCAGCAGGATGGTGAATCCACTCCAGAATTTAGCCTGGACTTTAAAGGAAATATCCAAATTGCTGCACTTATTTGGACAATAGCATTCAGTATCTTAGATACCTCCTTGAAAGCCTGGGCTAAAACCCAAATTAGATTCACTGCTCCAATGACATATCCCAGCCACTAATAGACCTTGGCTGGCATCGTGTTTGTTAGTTATGGTGCCATAATTTGGATTTAGGACGCCACAACTGCTTTGTATTCTTATTTGGGATTATGAGACCATTGCTATAATCACTGTAAGCCAGTCAGCCATCTTGAGAGATGGAGGTCTGTGCTGCTCAATAGTGGAATGCTCCAAGATGGTATAACCAGACCCCTCCTTCCAGTGAGTGATACAGTGATGAAGAGTTCAACAGGACCCCACAGGGTCCCAGATTCTGTTCCTCACATCATCGCTTATTGGCAGGAATGTTACCCTGTTTTCTGGGGGTCCCGGGAGGGACACCTAAATGTGCTCTCAAATATACAAGTTGGGGAACTTAGCCAAAAGCACAAGCTAGCAATATGAGAGGCAGGGCAACGGAGCGGAATCTTTTACCCAATGTCTACGGGGTCATGCCAAGTCAAGGAGCACACAGAGTTGAAATAATAATTGTGATTTTTATTAAAATACAATCAGACAGGGTAAGCAACACACTCACGCAGAGAACTAAAGAAATAAAGGTTGGAGTGGGATAGAGGGATTTTTAAGAGGGATTGTCGATTCGGGTGATATTACACCTGTCCTGAAGCCCGGTTAGATCCCTGAGAAAGTTTGAAGGGCGTAGTCTCAGTGTGTGGGACTGAGGGGAAGGCTTGTTGAACAAAGCAACAGCAAGGCGGGATGGAAGTCCAGAGCGATCTGAGCGATCTAAGAAGCTCACAAAGTCAGGGGTTTTTATAGAGGAAAATATAGCCACAGGCTAGTCCGTACTGGAGACAAAGCCTCCGAAAGGCCAAAATGATTGAGTTATGTCCAAATTGACAATAGAGTAGACAGTATGCAAACATAGAGTGCTTGACAGGTGAGGATCCTTCTAATCAAGCTGCCTGCTCAAGGCAGGGAGTTCTTTGTAAGTTGCATGCATATCTAATGAGGGTACTTGCCTTGAGGTCTCCTGAAGTGGCAGTTTGGCTATTTCTGGCCAGCCTGTATTTCATAGAATCATAGAATCATAGAAATGTAGAGTTGTAAGAGGCCACACGGGCCATCAAGTCCAACCCCCTGCTATGCAGGAACACCCTCAAAGCACTCCCGACAGATGGCCATCTCGCCTCTGCTTAAAAACCTCCAAGGAAGGAGACTCCACTACACTCTGAGGAAGCATGTTCCACTGTCGGACAGCCCTGACCGTCAAGAAGTTCTTCCTGAAGTTCAGATAGAATCTCCTTTCCTGCAGCTTGAATCCATTGGTCCTTGTCCTGGTCTCTAGAGCAGCAGAAAACAAGCCCTCTCCTTCCTCTACATGGCATCCCTTCAAATATTTAAACATTTGAATGTTTTGAATCTTCCAGTGATTAGCGACTGAGCCTGTTTGCGTGCTTCTCTGGGGGCCTTGCAAGCACGTGGAGAACAGAGGGGTATAGTAGGCCAAATTATTGATATCAAAATGATATCTAATGTCCCCAAGCTTAGGCTAGGAACTGCGGTGACAGGAAGGAGCTAATCACATCATCCTTCAGCACCATGCATATATGTGTGTGTATGTGTGTGTGTGGTTTGTTAATTCTCATATATTGTGAGCATATTTGCAATATTCAGTTACAGTTGGCATCATAGAACCCCAGAAAGGAGTACAGGAGAACTAGAGAGAGAAAGAATCTTTCTTATTTTTTGTTTCCAGATGGGGTTTTCTAACAATCAGAAAACCCTATCAGAAAGAATAATTGGTCAGAGAGATCTTACACAATTTTTTCCTTGTATTCAAACATCTTGAAGTGTTGGGAAGGAATTCTTCTGTGTAGAAAAACTCATGGGCAGAGATCCTGCAATGTCAGGCATAACCAAATGATGGGAGCTCCATCACTGTGGTTACATCTCCCACCCTAAGAGAGCCAGTGTGGAGTAGTGGGTTGAATGCTGGACTCTTCTCTCTGGAGATCAGAGCTTTGAATCCCCACTCAGCCATGGAAACCCACTGGGTGACCTTGGGCAGGTCACACTCTCTCAGCCTCGGAGGAAGGCAAAGACAATCCCCTCTCTGAGCAAATCTGGCCTAGATAACCCTATGATAGGTTCACTTTAGGGTTGCGATAGGTAGGAAACAACTAGAAGGCACGCAAGAACCACAACTGCAGAGCCCCAAATCCATCTTTTCAGTCTGCTTGTGCCCCAACTGAAGGGTTTCTAAGGCACTGAGAACTGATGCCTGCAATACTCTCCTGGTTAAGGGGCATGTCAAGAACAGGCAGGTGGAGAGACCACTGATGGTCCTTTTACAAATGCTTATCTTGTTGTGACTGGGAGAATACTGCAAACACCATTTCCCAGCACCTTGAGCTGTACTAACTCAGAAAATCTTCAGCTGGGGCTCTGCTAGTCTGAAAGAATTGGATTTTGTTGTCATGATCAGTTGATAGCAATCATAAATGTGAATCCACATTAGTTACAATATTGTAAGTTGGGGTCACAGTCTTGTAACTCCTGAACAGGTTGCCAGTCATGGTATTTTGCACACAAAAAAAAATCTTTCTCGTACAAAATATAGCTTTCTGTACAGAAAAACCATTTCAGAAGCTGTTCTTCCACCATACTTCAGGATGTTCGAATAGAGGCAGAATATTGTGGAGGAATAGTCACTTTCTCCTGCACCAGGGAGAAAACTCTTGTAATTATGCATCCTTACATGTGTGGACAAAACAGTCAAGCATTTATATTCCTAGCCAGCACTAATTTGTAAGGGTCAATGGTCATTCTATTTGGATATGAACAGGACCGTGATATTTAAAATGATGGATGTGGCCACTGATACTAAAGGGAAACCCATCCAGCATCACAGAATTCCTGCAAATGTCAAACCTCGCTGTTCATTCTGAATAGCCTTGCTTTTTTGTTTTTCTTTCTTCTTTCTTCCAGGAAAGCTATATTCTCTGAAATATCACCCCAAACCTGGATTACAGTTCTGTGGTCTGAATTTATTGTGCATGGCTCTGGTCTCTGCTGCGTGAAAGAGTACAATAAAAAGATAAAGCAGTGCTGCGGTGCTGTGATTTAATGAACATACCTTTTTATGATGAGATGCTGGGTCTGTAATACAGAACATCTGCTTCAGGATGTATGTGGCAGACTCTTGGGATGGGATTTGTGACACTTCCTGTTGATCCACTTCCTCCTGTACAGTATAGAACTCGAAGCTGTACCTATATTTATGTTTATATTGAAAAACACAGTTAAATTTCCTGTCTTTCATTGGAAAAGAAGAAATCCAGGAGCAAGTTCAGGAGACAAGATGGATTTACTCATGAGCCAAATCTGAGGCTTATGAGATGAGATAAGGGAGAGTGTGGTATAGTGTCACACTCTCTCAGCCTCAGAGGATAGCAATGGTAAACTTCCTCTGAACAAATCTTGCCAAGAAAATCCCATGATAGCTTCACCTTAGGGTTGCCGTTAGTTGGAAATGATTCAGAGACACACAACACATACACAGGCACGCACATGTACACACCTATATACATCTGAGGATATTTCAAACATCACAAAACAGTTAGAATTTAGTTGGACAAAATAACATTTGAATAAATGTGCTTCAGTATTTCTACTACACTATGACTAGCATCCTGACTGCAATTCACACATGCAAAATTTCCTTACAGAAGTGGTTGAACATTTTTGCCCAACGAGAAACCCTATATTCTGCTGAAGGCAGAACTGTGCATGCAGCGTTATTGTGTATGCCACTACGCATTGCACATGCAGATGTGTTTGTGCATTGTAAGCATGCATTTCACATTTGTGTATACACAATCCAACTGGGCAGTGTTGCAACTCACTGATGTATAACTGTCACATAATTTGTTGGCCGTTAGTAGCATAATGTTGTGTGTCTTCAAATTGTTTCTAACTTATGGTGACCCTAAGTTGAATCTATCATGGAGTTTTCTGGGGCTGAGAGTGTGTGATGCACCCAGGGTCATCCAGTGGGTTTCCATGGCTGAGTGGAAAACTGAACCCTGTTCTCCAGGGTTGTTATCCAATGCTTAAACCATTACACCAAGCTGGCTCTTCATATGCAAATGTAAGTTCCCCCTTGTTCCTGTGTATTTTTTTGTGTGATTGTTGTAGAAGGTGGCATTCCATCCTACAATGACCAAAGGTCCCTCCCTCTCCAGGATTCATGATTTTGCTGGGATAGTCATCTTTAATGGCCATTCTTTGGTTGACAGAGAATGTGAGGCATCTGGAGAAACATCTGGGCCATTTCCATACTAGACTGTTCTAGCGGTATTATTCCACTTTCAACATCCTATGGAAACCTGGGTTTGCAGTTTAGGGAAGGGCCGTTTGGCCACTTCCTAAACTGCAAACCCCAGGATTCCATAGGATGTTGAAAGTGGAATAATACCGCTAGAACAGTCTAGTGCGGAAATGGCTAGACATGCCCATAGCCAGACTTAGAATAATGACATTATCCACTGAGACCCTTACATGGGGGGACTGTGGAAGGTTAGGGGGCTGCATTGGAGGGCTGGCCCCTGTCTCACTCACCCCCACAAAAAATGAAAAAGTTTCCATCTAGGGAGTATGGGGGCACTTTCGCCATGTTTTGGGTCTTCATTAGCCATTTTAAGCCCAGGAGAGGGCATGTTTTTATAGTGGAATGACTTCCTGTTTACTTTCTGACATCCCCTCCCCCCAAAAAAGGTTTCTCCTGGACATAAATTGGGCCAGAGGGGGCAAAACATGGGAGAAATATTATCCACTCAGCCTAGAAAGCATCTGGGACAAAACAATTAAAACACACACATGCACACAATTTTTTTTTACTCCCTTACAGGGAGGTCCTGGGACTGCATGTGCTCCACAGGGTGTGCTTTGCCCACTTTTGCCCTAGAGGATCTTGCTGGAAGATTTCACCAATCTGAATCAGGTTATGGGGCATAGGAAGACAATGCTCCAGTGTTACCCTGATTTCTGGGGTCCCTTGGGGGACACCTTAATGTGCTCCATGTGATGGGGAATGAAAACTAGCCAGAGCACAAGCAATAGTAATGTGAGAGGCAGGGTAACCTAGTGGGGTCTTTTTATCCAATTTTTACAGGGTCAGACCAAGCCGAAAAATCAAACAACAATGTCCAATAAAATGATTTTATTGAATGAAAGTTTCATGCACCAACGCAATCACTCACACACTTACTCAAGACCTATTAAGAAGCAAAATAATATTTAGATACTTTGCAACTTGGAAGCAGGTAGAGGCAGACAAGCTTCCCCAGGTCTCAAACTTTCCTGTGAACCGGTGACATAGGTCAAAGTTCTCTTTGACTTTGGAAGAACCTAAGAAAATCGGTTGCATGAAGAGATAGTGCACAACTCTGGAAGAAAATAATTATGGTACGATATACCCCTTTAGACTAGCATAAGTATGGGTATGTTTAGTCTGCAGAAGAGAAGGTTAAGAGGGGACATGATAGCCATGTTTAAATATTTGAAGGGATGTCATGTCAAGGAGGGAGCAGGCTTGTTTTCTGCTGCTCCAGAGAGTAGGACAAGGAGCAATGGATTCAAGCTGCAGGAAAGGAGATTCCACCTGAACCTTAGGAAGAACTTCCTGATTGTCAAAGCTGTCCGGCAGTGGAATCTGCTCCCTCTGTGGAGTGTGGTGGAGTCTCCTTCTTTGGAGGTTTTTAAGCAGAGGCTGGATGGCCATCTGTTGGGAGTGCTCTGATGGGTGTTCCTGCATAGCAGGGGGTTGGACTGGATGGTCCCTGTGGTCTCTTCCAACTCTACGATTCTGTGAAGTCAAAAGAGAAGAAACTGGATAGGGGAATTATTGAAGGGATTGTAGCTGGGGTAATACTGCACCTTTCCTGAAGTCCTTGGTCCAAGAAAAACAGCGAAGAAGTAGAGCTCAGCATGGAGAGGGCTGAAGAGTTTGCTGAACTGATGGAGAAATGGTCTGCTGGTATGACCAGGAGTGATCCAAAGAAACGCTCAAAAACTGGGACTATTTATAGGGGAAAAAGTACCTGGAGGGCTAATCCTTTCCCGACGAGAACAATGGGTGTTGCAACAGAAAAGAAGTTCCACGATGGCAACTTTTGCATGATGAGATCACAAGGTGTTGCCAAAGTTTCAGGATCTTCAGTTGCATTGGGTTTTGGTGCGAATTTATGTAGATGGTCCTTGCCTGATAGGATTTTCTTGCTATCAGTGCTCAGTTTGGGGGAAAGCACACTAATCCCCTCAAGTTGGCTCCTCAGTGGCTGAGGACCTTTTGTCTACTGTGGGCTTTCAGAGCTTGAGGTCTCCTGGGGCTACGTGATGGGGGATTGTACTGGCCTGACTTGGTTTTCGATCGTTCAACCGTTGCTGCTTATGTGCCCATCTGGGTGACTGCTCAGGCACATTGAATCATATTTTAATATCAAAATTGTAGACCCCAGGACAGGGCTTACCAGTAAGGTAACACCAGGCCCCCTACATGGAATGGCTATTTAGGGGGACTGTTGCAACAAAAGTATGACCTCTGCAGGTGGTGAGGAGGGGATCAAAGCAGAATTCCACCTGCAGAACCTATTTGGAAAATGTGAGAGATTTCGTGGGTCTATCTAGCAGAGTAATCAATGAGCTAGGCAGAAGTTAAAAGAAGAAACCAGCCCACCTCCCCTCCCCGCTGCCCCCCAATGTCTAGTAGAGAAGGAAATCACTCTTCTCCGTTAGGTATATAAAAGTAGTTTTATGCAGATACATGTGCATAATCAACACACCTTCATCTTTTTGAAGAAAATAAGAAATAAAGAGTACTGCATAGTTTCAGAAGAATTGGAACTTCTCATTCAGAGAGAGCTTTTGAAAATGCACACGCTTCATGGAAACTGAGAGAAGAAGATCTGGTGAGAGCAGATAAGACTCAGGCCAGTTGCACACTACACTGTTACAGCGCAATTATTCCACTTTCAACATCCTGTGGAGTTCTGGGGTTTGTAGTTTACTGAGGCCAAAGAGCTCTCTGGCTGAGAATTCTAAAGGTCCCTCCCTAAACTGCAAGCCCCAGGATTCCATACGATGTTGAAAGTGGAATAATAGCACTATAACAGTGTAATGTGGAAATGGCCTCAGAGAACAAATGAATTCCAATATCCAAGGGTGTGAGCAAACAAAGTAGCCATAAATGTGCCATGTCTAACCTCCTAGAGAGTAACATGTAATCTAACTACCAGTGAGTATAGGCATGCAAAAGTTACAAACTTGAACAGATCTCTTAGGCTATGCTGGGCAATGTAGAATTGTGACCTGTGAGTGTACAGTTAAATTCTGTCTCCTTGATGTAGGCTCTCAACCTTTATCATACAGTTTGCATTTAGTTTTTGTTTTATTTATTAATAGACTTCTTTCTTAGCATACTTCTCATCTAACCTATATATGGAAATCTTGGGGTAGATAGTATACATTCAATAAAAATTCTTTAAAATAATTCTACATTAGGCAATTGAAAACCCTTCAGCATGATGAACAAGCAAACCAAAAAAGTAATTTGGAAGAGTGATTTTGTTCAATGACAACTAGAATTCCCCCAGCAAAACAAAAGTAACTTTTCTAGGTTCTGGAATTTAAAAAATAAATAAATAAAGAAGACAAATTTGACTCATCAAAATCACACATCCCCAAGAGTATGTGCAAATAATCAGTCGCTATATAATACCATCAATGTACATGTTGCTTTACAAATATTGGATCACTCTTTCCCCCAGATACAGTCTAAATTACATAATAAATATTGGAGGCTGTCTTACAGTAAGCTGGCACTGTCAGTTCTGACTGGGATCAATGATTCTCCTGTGTTTCTGGCAGAATTTAGGGATACAATTCTTCACTAAGTTTCTTCTCAAAGGAAGCAATTAATAACCTTAGCAATTTTCTTCCTGGTGCCAGAAAGTCTTCTAAAAATACATAGTTTTTTGAACACTATCTGCGATTCAGGGCATATTCTGTACAAAATTTTCATGTGGCTGTTTGGCACAAAAAAAATGGAATCTTCTGCACAGGAAACTATATATTCTGGTGCAGAAAATGATTATTTCAACCAATTATTATTTCAACCAATTATTCCTAGGCAAATCACCTGTGTGCAAATTTTGCATGGCATACGTCCCCCAGTACATCATGTCTGGAACAGGAAAAAGCTTTTCCTGTGCAGGAAACAATATTTCTGCACAGAAATATCACTTTTTGCACAATAAATGATGTTTCCTTTGAAGAAAATGTGGCTTTCTGCAAAAAACAACCACATATGAATTTTGCTCAGAATAAGTCCCAAACTAGAATCTTGTCAATCTAGGATTCTTCTTGTCAGAATTTCTTGACACTCAAAAAGCTTTTCTGAGGAGAGGATATTTTCAAATATTCTTCCCATTCCTAGCAGAAATCCTTCCTCTTTCTACCTGGTATTTCTGGGCTGTGTTCCATCTAAGAATTAACCAGGTTTGATCCTGTTTAGCTTCCAAAATCATATAAGATCTGATGCATGTTCAAATTTCATGAGAAAGGAAGAAAATGACCCAGATCAAATATTTTTTTTCTGAAGATTTAGCCTATTTTGAGGGTGTGTATGTGTGTGAGGTCATTAGCCTACACTTTTGGCCGATCATGTCTGGTCTGACCTCAACTTCTTTGCCCATGACTTTGGGGACACTGTATTCAAATACATGTAAAATCCAACAAAGGTCCAACTTGATGGCAATTCCCTGGAACAGCTGAGATGTTCTAAATGCATTTTTTCTTGGAGTTCTGGAGATAAAATGGAAGAGGAGAGATGTCAGTGAGTTATTTTTTAATATTTCCTTGACTTGTTCAGTTTAATTCATGCTTGAAGCCTTCCTAATTGCAGTCCTGGTACCAACATAGGGAGAAAGATGCTCTGTATTTTCTAGTAATGGAGGAACTGTATTGTTTCTCCCAGAGTCTGAAGGACAGATTGCCTGCAATTGGTTCTTCAGCTGGATGGCAAGTCACATGAGCTTTGTTCTTTCTTAATTATGAATGAAATTCCTCTTCTGTCTCAAGATTTTTTTTAAATTTCAGAGGTTTCCTCATTCTCTGTCAATTTGCAGTAATGTCTCTATTTAACATTCCTGTACACTGAATTGCTCTGTGCAAATTGCCCTGTTCTTCAATGATCCATTCTGACATATCTTCTTTCACCATCTGTGACTACCTGCACAACTACCCCCCAAGGGATTGTTGTGAAGCAAAGCACACCCATGTGGAACACTGCAGCATAATTTGAAACCAAACAAGAAAGTCCGCAGATTGAGCGGACTTTCCTATAAACCCCATGGGGTGCTCCACCATCTCTCTTCCATGCTTCCCCTTTTCCATTCCAGCTCTAAACTGGTGTGCAATCAGGCTTCTATATTCTATTCTCCCTCCTCCTCCTCCTCCTCCTCTTTTCTTCTTCTCCTTCTCCTTCTGGCAAGACTCCAATCACACAAGTCTTTATGAGAAATTGAAATAATTATTTACACTGGCAATCTAAAGAAACAAGAACTAGGGAGCATCCGATGGAATCTACAGAAGAAACTCAAGACTTTTCTCAGGATGCTCAAAAAGTGGTTGTTTTAGTAGTAAATGTCCAGTAATTGGTTTGAGAGTTCCTGAACTTTGATTCTCAGGCCATTTCTGCCCAACACTGTTATAGTGCTATTATTCCAGTTTCAACATCCTATGGGACCCTGGGACTTGCTGTTTAGGGAAGGGCATTCAGAATTCTCACCCAGAGAGTTCTTGGGCCTCAGTAAACTAAAAACTCCAGAATTCCACAGGATACTGAAAGTGAAATAATAGCACCATAAAAGAGTAGTGTGGAAACAGCCTCGGTAACCTCTGAAGAAGGCCTTAACATCACACTCAGCCCAAAATGTTACCCTGACTTCTGGGGATACCCTAGGGGACACCTTGATTCACTCCAAATATGCAAAGACTGGGGGGAAATTAGCAGAGCACTAGCTTGGCAGAATGAGGGGCAGGGTAACCCAGCGAGACCTTCAACTCAATTTTTATGGGGTTAGTCCAAGCAAAAACCAGACAAAGATTAAAAAGTAAGCTAAAAATGTGTTTTTATTGGGGGAATTCACCCATGCATGCACACAAGATATATACAATCAAGCATTCACACAAGAGCTAACTGAAGGAGAAAGGAAGGAAAAAAATTATGGATAACGAGGCTGTGGATTTTTGAGGTTATATAGTTACCGTTCCAGAAGAGAAGTGAAGAGCTTGAAATGTTCTGTCTAAGGGCAGACAGATCAGGATTCAGAGCAACATAGTGGAGTCTTGCATTTCATTTGACTGCAACTGACTTCTCAAAGCCAAGGGTTTATATACTCTCTTTTCAGCTCTGAAGGAGTGTGAGTTGATTGTTCTCCCAGCCTAGTGAACAATGGGAATTGCAACACAGACAGTGGGGTCTGGAATGGACTGATTGGTTTCAATGTCTTTGTTGAGAGCGGGTTTCTGGGCTATCTGCAGTAGGATATCCACACAGCAGGGGTCATGGGCACCTTATTGTTTTCTGATGTTGGCAGTTGATAGGATTAGCTCAGAGCCATTAAGTCAGGCTTTCTTGACTAATTTCACAGAACTTTTGACCTGGCCGTGCTAGGGTCATCTCTGACCTATTCCCAGCCAGTGTCCCTTTCCACATGGCCTTGCCAGCTGTAAGTATAATTTATATTTTAGGCCAACACATCTGCCAATTAATATATTTTGCCAATTAGACCGTATCAAAGCATGGAGGTGTACGGCCTGGTAACAAAAATGTGTTGGACTTTTTTTTTTTTTTAACTAATAAAGCAACCATCTTTTGAGCATCTTGAGATAAGTATCCAATTGTCTCTGTGGATACTTTATAAAAGAAAGTAGACCCCAATCTTGGATTGTAGTCTGGTCACACTAAGTTTATTTAACATGTACATAAAATGTAGTGACTGTGGGAAATTAAAGAGGCCTCTCTCTGCTCTCTTTACTGTCAAAATTATTGGTCAGGCTGGTCAATTGCCTTTGGACTCTCTGCCTCATTCTTCTGACAAGACTTATGGCCATGCTAAAGCAATTCCCATCTGCAGCAGTTGCACAAAATCTGCCGCGTGGTCTTTCTCTTTTCTATGGCCATTAGTGCTATTATTCCACTTTTCACATCCTATGGAATCCTGAGTTTGCAGTTTAGAATTCTCAGCCAGAGAGCTCCTTGGTCTCAGTAAACTACAAACTCCAGAATTCCACAGGATGTTGAAGGTGGAATAATAGTACGATAACAGTATAGTGTGGAAATGATCTATATATCACCAGTTGCATACCCTCAGCCTAAGAAGACCACCTGTGCTGAGCACATTGAGACAGATTTCTTAACTTCATCCTCTTTGGACCAAATTCCATGCATTCTCTGTTGCACCTTCTAAAGTTGTGCCAATTGCATGCTGAATATGAATTATGTACATGTCCCTAAGGTGAGACACCAAAGAAGGTGAAAACTGGGCTCATCCTCAGCCATTTTAGACAGCATGAAAATAATCCTTCCTGGAACCAGATAGCATGATATAACAGTAATCCTGACAAATCCCAGGTCTTATTATATTGCCAATTTTGTGATGACTGGGAACTCCCTATCATCATGAAATTTCTTTCTGGAATACAAGGTATACAGGAAACTTCCTGGGCAATGAAAGCTACAGCTGGTAGGGGAGTGGGCAAATTCCTTTCCCCCCCACTTGTCCCTTCCAATTTTATTTCTTCCACAAATTGTAATGTAGGTCATGGAGGGAGCTTCCCCTGAATCCTTCCACATCCAGTTCTTTAGGGTAGTGGTTCTTAACTTTTTCTTTACCAAGACCTCCTGCAAATATAACTTTCTGCAAGGGACCCCCAAGATGTAACTCAAGATTTAAATGTTTAAATTCAGATTGAAATATTCAAATAGTTATTTAAATATTCAAATATTTATTCATTTATGGCTTCTGGAGACTAGGATTCAAATCCCTGCTCAGGTACTGGGCAACCTTGGGCTAGTCACATTCTCTCAGCCTCACATGAAGGGAAAGGCAAACCCCCTCTGAAAAATCTTGGCAACCTCCCCCCCGCCAACAGGTTCACTTCAGAAGTGATTGGACAGCACACAACAGCAAAGTGCCACTGACAAGGTTCTTTCCAGCTATCATGTCTCTCCCCTTTGAAAACTGACTTATGGTGACTCTAAGGAGAACCTATCATGAAATGTATTGCTTTTGCCTTTGGCTGAGAGAATGTGACTTGTCTGAGGTACCCAGTGGGCTTCCATGGCTGAATGGGGATTCAAACCCTGAGTCTGCCTCCGGAGTCACAGTTTGGATGTGCACACATGTCTGTTGCTGTGCCCCTTGCATCAGGGATGCAGTAGCAGGGAGATGCATGCACACACCCAAATGGCTCCCTTGTTTGCAAATGAGGGAGCAGTTTCAACACCCGATTATGACTTAAGAGGGAGAACTGACTGAATATTAGGTTCATTAGAGTCCATAAGCAGGGAATCTAGAGTTAAGGAGTCGGCAAGGTTAGCTGTACTAAATATCCACGATAATGATTTATCTGGTGATTATGTGACCAAAGAAACTCTTCTGTATATACGTTATTAATTGTGTATATATTGACTGTAAAGCGAGAATCATTTAATGATTTGTGTGTGATCCTATTGTAGAAGTGGTATATTATGAGGATCACATGATATTTTTAGCATGTACTGTTAGCTTGAATTTAGAAAAAGCTTTTCTT
This sequence comes from Iguana delicatissima, assembly GCA_948472985.1. Lineage (NCBI taxonomy): Eukaryota > Metazoa > Chordata > Lepidosauria > Squamata > Iguanidae > Iguana > Iguana delicatissima. The sequence continues at coordinate 377,327 of CAOKZL010000692.1, read as the reverse complement.
TCTATTTACTTGAGATTTTGAGAATTCTAAAGAAATATATTTTCTGTTTGGAAGGTGGTTTGACAAGATTGTTAATAACGAGCCGCTTTGTCAGCAGAGAGGGGGAGGTCCTTTTAATGTTAATTGTTAATTATCTGTTGTCTTGTATAGATTCCCAGGTTCAGTTGGTCTTTAAAATATATTTGTATAATTAGGAAGGTTAATAAGCTGTCTAGGGAATATTAGTTTAGTTACTTCAGTAACTGTTCTAAGTGTTACGTTACTGCAAATTCATTGCATATTATGTGGATGTTTGTCATACGTTATGTGAAAACTTGTGTTATTTTTTACTTTTCTATGTTACATATTTTTTCTGTTTCTGTTTTGTTTAAATAAAAATAATATTTTTTTAAAAAAAGTACAGCTTTGAAGACTGTTTGCAGTTCAGGACTTACGCTGCACAAAAATCACAAGTGGCATTTTTGTGCAGAAAAAAAGAATTTTCTGTGCAGGTGACAGGCATTTTCTGCGAAGAAAACAATATTTCTGAATAGCTACCACTGCATGGCTTGCTGAAATGCAAGGCACATCATATCTAAAGAGAAGCCTCTTGGCTTGTGGTAACCTATCGCAGGGGTTTCTTGGCAAGGTCTATGCAGATGAGATTTAATTTTTTTTTGTTTCATTCATTTTATATTATTTGTATCCTACCTTTCTCCTGATAATGGGACTCAAGGCAGCTAACAACATATTTAAAACAACGCAAGTTTTTAAAAATGCAAAACATTCATAAAAGTATAAATATAAGATTCCAAAAGCAATTAAACAATTTCTAAAGTTGAAACACACATTAAAAATATAAAAATGCATTAAAGGACTATATAAACCTTTAAAAAGACCCACATCATTGCCTTTCTGTTTGGCTGAGCCAGTGTGACTTGGCCATGGTCACCGAGTCAATTTCAGAGGCTGGGGGGATCTGAGCCCTGGTTTCTCAGAGTTCTAGTGCAGCACTTGAACCACAAGAACGTGCTGACACATTGGTTGGTTATTTATTGGCATAGAAGCAGATGCCTCTTGCAGGAGTGGGCAGGGAAAGATCAGCTGATCATCATGTTTCTAACTGTGTACTATGTCAGCTGAAGGCAATTGTCAATCACTATAGTATTCTCTCTGGAAAAATTATCAAAAGGTAATAAAACCACATGAGATCTTTGTTCACGCATTTTCATTTTCTATATTGATCCATTTGCATCTGAAATGTGCCCTATGGAAAGGCAATAGAATTCACCCTTATGGAGTGTTTGGAGAAAAGAGACAACTCTTTCTGAAATAAAATGAGGGAGTCATAAGACCTTGCTCAGCAAATTTAGGATTCATATTTTGGACCCAACTGAGTCTTGCCACACTCAAAAAAAATACTAAAAGAAGCTACTTTTCCATGCATGCATAAGACTAAGAACAACACACCTGATAACAATATGTTGCTGCAAATGGATCACAGCCTTCGGAAAGGGATGGTCTATTTAAATGAAGTGAAAAACGCAAATACATGCCAGTTTGAGCAGCGTGCAATGTCTTATAGCAAGGTTTTGCATTTGTTTCCTATGACACAACAGCGCTGAAAAATGTTGGATATATAGAATCATAGAACTGGAAGAGACCATCAGGGTGATCAACACTAATCCTCTGCCATGCAAAAGTATACAACAAAGCATTCCTGACAGGTGGCCATCCAGCCTCTCTTTAAAAACGTCCAAAGAGGGAGACTCCACCACACTCCAAGGCAGTATATTGCACTGTTGAACTCCTTTTACCATCAGGAAGTTCTTCCTAATGTTTAGATGGAATCTCTTTCCCTGAAGTTTGAAGCCACTGCTCCGTGACCTAGTCTCTGGAGGAGCAGAAAACAGGTTTGCTCCATCCTCCATATGACATGCCTTCAAATATTTAAACATGTTGCCTCTTAACCTTCTCTTCTTCAGGCTAAACATACCCAGATCCCTAAGCCTCTCTCTCTAGTACTTTCAAAGGAAGTATCAGGAGTTCAGTTGTGGCCAAGAGCAAACCTAAGCTCACTGTGGAATTATGAAAGCAACAGGATGAGCACAAAGCAAAAATAGAATAGTGGGTTCCATTGGGGAGAGGAAATGGACACAGCTGGATTATCAGTGGTACAATTGCTTTGAACCTCTCACAATTTTCCTATCAAAAATTGAAACCAATAAAATTTCACTTTCAGTTGCACTTTCAGCTTAGTAACAGTAATGGGTGCCTTCGAGTCACCTGTTGGCTTATGGGACTCCATGAATTTTATAGGATTTTCTTAAGCAATGAATTTTCAGAGAGGGGCTTTCCATTACCCTTCTCTGACTGTAGCCTATAGCACTTACTATTTCTCAGCAAACTTATTTATTACATACATGAGACAGTGCATTCTCATAGAATCATGGAGAGTAAGGAAAGGAACGGAGGTTAGATGGAGTTTACAAAGGCCCTTTCCGCGCGAGGCTGGTGAATCGGTTTGTGCTGTTTCTTACCGGATGTTCTGGGCTCGAAACAAGGTGGACTTTCCCTCATTTCCTTCCGCACAGCTACTGCGTATGCTCCATTCTGATTCGGAGGAGTGCGAGTTCATGAATCCACACTGCCTCCGCCGTGGCCACTCCTGCTACTCCCCTCACCCCACCCCGTTGGCTGTGATTGAACCTTTTTATTTTTGCACGGTTTAGTACGTCATTGCGTACGTGCGAAAGTCCATACTACCCCCTGGCCTCTCCCATGAGCCCTTCCCTGACCACCAATTCGCACTGGCATGAATGTACATGTCTGCACCACTGTGAAAGTACAAATCGGATTGATCTGGAAAAATGGAAAACCGATTTCTTCCGGTTTTCAAATAGCACGCTTTACCACCACATGGGGGTGCATTTAGTCGGAATTACATGTGGAACAAAGGTAAATAAACTGAACCTAGTCCACTCCAAGGTGCAGAAGACCTCTGTGGCAGGACGCATTGGCCTGCCTTAACCGTGTGCGGAAAGGGAATGAAGGTGATCGCAGGAATGGTTCTTCTCCTTCAAAGCTGTCAGGGAAGTTCAGGATACTGAAGTTGGTCCCCCAATTACCTGTCTAACTACAGCATTTGCCTCTGTACTCTATGCTGCTGGTTCCATTTGTGCATTGTTTGGGAATGTAAATCTATTTCTTTTATTCTCACATTCAGAACCCAAGAATTTCAAAAGTTTTCTCTTTGCTGGGAAAACCTGCACAAAATTTTTTATGTGTTTTTCAAAGTAGGATTTTTAAAAAATTTATTTATTTATTTATTTATGATCCATAATTTCCTTATTTATTTATTGCTTTTAAGGACTTTTTGGAGAAAATGTCAGTTTTGCACCAAAACAAAGCATTTTGTGGAAAATACCCTCTTTTCTCTGCAAAACGAAGCATTTTCTACACAATACATTGTTTTGTGCAAAAAGGTGCACAAAATTAAGTGGCTGGCATCCAGTCCAGAAATCACTATATCACAAACTGGATTTAGGACATCGTAATTGCTAGAGATTCTCAATTGCAGTCATAAAAAACTGAACATGACTCCCCAAATCTTCCATCTAAGGTTTCTAAGTGCCGTCTAAGGGCCCTTAGAAATGATGTCTGCAGTACACTCCTGGTTGCAGGATGCCTTGTGGCAAGTAGCAGTAGCATGTGTATTTCTATACCGCTTATCAGCTAAGTGCTTTCTAAGTGGTTTACAATGTATTTTAACTAATTGCCCCCAACAAGCTGGGTACTCATTTTACTGACCTGCGAAAGGATGAGTCAACCTGGAGCCTGGCAGGATCAAACTCACAATCTTGTAATTGCAAGTACCGGTACTAGCATTTAACCACTGTGCCACCAGTTGTGGCAGGACCCAAAGGGGTCTCTCCAGCTGCCTGTTCTCAAGAGGTCCAATGACTGGGAGCACCTGTGATTTTCATTTCCTGGCCCCCTGATCTCCAGCAACCTGACCTCCATCCCTTCATGCAGGGGAGTGCTAGGCTGTGAAGGAAGGTGGTGGTGGGGTTGTCAGTTAAAACTATAACAGCAATGCAGGCTCTCAGCAAATGTATTTGCAGACAAGAAAAGCCAATGTCTTGGAGGGGGCAAATAAAACCTTTGAAAAAGAAATCCCAAAATGCAACAAACAAACTCATTTGACAACCATCTTTTTGATGGGGTGTCTCAGTATGTTGAAATATACCGTCTCCTTGATGACAAGAACATTTCTGTTTTTGTTTTGTTTTTTACAGTTCTCACATTCATGCAGAGACCTGGGAGCAACCTGTAGCAATAATTCCAAATTGCCATCTGTACAATAGTTCCCCAAAAGATCCACTGCAAATCTCTGAAGACATCAGCAGCAGTTTGCAAAGGGGACCATTTGTTTTAGCTCCCCTTCTCACAGCAGCCCTGTAGTGATATATGGTCAGTAAGAAATGTAATTCTTCTCTACCTTCATTCTTGAACATAGCAATGTGTATGCTTAGCAATTTTCTTCTCACTGTGAGAAAGCCTTTGAGAACTGTGCAGTTCAGGATTTGTTTTGCACCAAATTTGCACATGGTATATTTGGTCAGAAAACAGCATTTTCTGAACAGGCAATGACATCTGCACAGAAAAATCTTGTTTTCTATGCAAAAAATAGCATATGAAAATTTCGTGTAGAATAAATCCCAAGCTATAAAGTTCCATGTTTTCGCAGGATTGTCCTCATCAGGGTTTCCCAACATTTGAGAAACACTTCTTTTTCCCCCCAAACTCTTTTTCAAATATTTTCAAGTATTCATCCCATTCCTACTACCAGTATTAACATGTGGCCTCATTCTTTTGTTCTCTGCCTTTCAGTGTGATTCTTGGTTCCACCTTTTATGAGTTTTGGTTGTCTTTGTTTTAGCAGGGATATTGGATTTCTATTGTGTTTTGTAGTGGACATTGTGCCATCGACAAATAAAACTGATCAGCCAAAGGAATAATCCCGTATCTTTTGAAAACACTGTGTGGGATGGTCCCCTGAAACACACATAAGGCAGGTTGGCGTTCCAGGATGTCTGCAGGCCATTCTGTCTGAATCTGGCAATAGGCCTTCTCATTAGTGCTCTGATAAATATATTCAGGCAAGGGTAGCAGTCTGTCACCTCTTTCATCCTTTCATGCCAAGATGGCACTGTGCTGTGTTAATTCAGCCTGATGCCTCTGTGCTCAGAACTCCCAGGGAACTGCCCAGCTTTGAGGAGAGTCGGAGTAACTTGCCAAGGCAGAACAGACAGGGAGAGCTCACAGCCTGGAGCTTATTTGCAGTCATTTCTTCCCTTTTCCTCTCCCTCCCTCCCTCCCTCCCTCGTCGGCTTGCCATGAAGCAATTTGTCCCTGTTGAAGAGCAGCCATTAGTAGGTTGACCTTTCATCTGAATAGGTTTGCTGGTGGCAGATTCAACATCTGTGTCCATCTATGGCCTTTGCTGAGAGAAAAGCTGTGAATAAAGCTTGCTGGATCAGGACCGTGTGTTGGCCGCCTTGTCCTTCTCCACTCTGATTGAATTTCTACCTCATGAGCCATTTCCTTGAGCAAAATGAAGAAGAAAAAAATTTCACACAGTGCCAAGCCCAGTCATAATTTCATTGCACTCACCAGCACCCATGGAGGATTAGAGCTGGAAGGATTGACTCTGTATGTGTGGAGCCTGCGGCTCAGCTGGCATCTTGCTGATACAGAACAATGAATGAGGGATATGGAAAAAGAAAAGAAAACATCCCCACCATGTTGAAGAATGTTGTCAGTCCTTTAGTGGTTCAGTCTGGGGAGTAACCTCCAGGATCAATTTGACTATTGGTAAAGGCTAAATCAAATGAACCTTTGAGATGGACTACAGCTTATAAAAGCCATTCAGAGTAGTTCCCTACAGAAATTATCATGTAACTTTTACACCTCATGTAAAGCTCTCCTTTCTTCACACTGTTGTGCCACATTTTAGACAGCAGGAGATGCCAGTTGATGAGTCTGTATGATGAATGGCTCGAGTTCAAGGAACTGAACTTAGAAATTTCAAAAGCTTTATTTAGGAGCATCAAAGAAACAACAGTACATCTTGGGGTTGCCAAGACTAAAGGAATATTGGATTTGTAGTGCTATATAAACCATCACATCTCAAAATTAGCACATGCTAACATCTCATTTGATGGTTTACCCAAACAACACATTTCCCGAGCTTTCTGTTCCCCTCAGCTTGCCAACAGTCCAGCCTGGCAGCTACGCCTGTTTACTCTCTCATCACAAGTCATTATAACAACATGTCCATGTTCCCAGCAAACCTAGCCATCAATGGATCCCATCATCCCCAGCTACATAGCAGAGCACACAAGCACTGAAACTAAGGCTCTTTCCACAGGACATTGTCATCCTGCACTGAGGACATTGTTATCCTGCACTGAGGACCAAGATGATGGTTCTACAAGCTGTCATCCTGGTCCCGTCCCTCTCCCGTTCTCAGGCAGTGCAGTCATGCAGAAAATCATTGACGGGTTTTCCCCATCAATGACCAGCAATCGCGCAGCTCTCCTGCCACCTGCTTGCACTTACTTGCTGTGCAGAGGTCCTGGAAATGCAATGGTTGTGCTTCCTGCCCTAGCGCAGCCTGGGACAGTACTGGGCTGCTCTGCAGAAGTAAGGCAGCTGCTGCAGAGGGAAGCACTCCTATTGTGCTTCCCTCCCAGGAGGGGCTCTAGCCGAAATCCCTGCAGCACACTGCCAGAATCTGGTACGCTGTGGAAAGGGCCAGAGTTAACTATCTAAAAACATGGCAGGAACAGCTCAGCCAACCTGACAGTCAGCATCATTAGGATGGGAATGAGGAGGAGGAGGAAATATTCATGTTAAAATAAAAGAGAGAGAAGAACTCTTCAAGTTTTAATGTGCTATAGTCTTGGCTTAGAGAGCCAGTGGGTCATAGTGGTCTGAGCACTGGACTAAAACACTGGAGATCACAGTTCCATTCTTTGCTTGGCTGTGGAAACCCATTGTGTAACCTTGGGCACATCATACACTCTCAGCCCCAGAAAACCCCATGAGAGGTTTGCCTTAGGGTCATCATAGGTCAGAAATGACTTGACGGTACACAACATCATCATCATCAACAAAAACATTCCAGGGTGCTTCCTGAGGCCAAAGAGCTCTCTGCCTGAGAATTCTAAAATGCCCCTCTCTAAACTGCAAACCCCAGGATTCCATAGGAGGTTAAAAGTGGTATAATAGCACTATGACCATGTAGTGCAGAAATGGTCCTAGCATGCCTTCAAGTCATTTCTGAGTTAGGATTACCCTAGGGCAACTCTATCACGGGATTTTCTTGACAAGATTTGTTCAGAAGGGATTTATCTTTGCCTTCCTCTAAGGAATGTGGCTTGCTGAAGGTCACCCATTGGGTTTCCATGGCTGAACAAGGGTAGAATGTGAGGGCTGGTTAGCAGGAGGGAAATGGAGAAGATCTGGATAGTGTTTTGAGGTGTGAGAATGTGGAAAGAGTTCAGGGAGCTCATGTTTAACTTACATGCATTATAACAAACCTTTACTGTTTTTGTTGTATTCAGATGTATTGGACTGCTTTCACTGAAGAACTGAAAGGGAGAACTGATCACTGCTTGCCATACTGAACCCACTGATCAACACAGCCACTTGTCTAGGATAGAGGTCACCTTGAGGTCCCAGCACCAGATCCAGGAAGAGATCCTGAGGGTAAAGGGGCCAAGTGAGTGACAGGAGCCCAAGGGTTGGAACTGGGAGGGGCACAGCCTGGATAGAGGTTCTGTTACAGGAGTTATCTAAAACTTGACATGATACAGTCATGTTAAATATTTGAAGAGATGTCATGTGGAAGGTGTCGGGTAGCCCTCCATATTTTAGTAATGAGATATGTAGTAGGAGTTAAGTAGCTGCTTGCTTGTAACAAGATATGAGAACCAGAGACCATTAGATAAACAAAGCTAGGAATGCACTGATAAGCATAGCCAAGCTACACCAAGACTTCAAGGTCTCTTGCAGGCTGGAAGATGTACTCTTTGTCTTTTATGTTTTGAATCTTGCTAATTGCCTCCAGTTCACTCACTGAAGTCCTGTACGATATATCATGTTCCTAATAAATAGTGTTTAAGTACTGTTCTATTTGTGTGTGTGAATTCAGTTCATGACAGAAGGTGTGACAAGCTTGTTTTCTGCTGCTGCCAAAACTAGAACTTGGAGCAATGGCTTCACACTTCAGGATATGAGATTCCACTCAAACATTAGGAAGAACTTCCTGATGGTAGGAACAGTTTGACAGTGGACTATGCTGCTTTGGAGTATGATGGAGTCTCCTTCTTTGGAGGTTTTTAAACAGAGGCTGAATAGCCATCCGTCAGGAATGTTTTCATTGTGGTATTCCCACATGGTAGGGGGTCGGACTGGATGTCCTTGTAGTCTGTTCTAACTCTGCTATTTTATGATCCATGATTTTATCTTATTTAGCTTGTTTAGTATCATTGGCTTCAAACTGTCAGCAGCTCTCTGGAAGCTCAGAGAACTTTCCATCATCTACCATCTAATTCTTCTAAATTCTAATACCAGAGATTGAACTGGAGACTTTTTACACACGCTTTAACAAATGATTATTTTGAATGATGGTCCTTTTGCTTAAAGTTGAAACACAGAGGGCTTCCATGGATTTGAACTAACACAGATCCCTAAGGGTTACAGGGAGGTTTTTCTTCACAGAGAGAAGGGAAATTATAAATTGATACCTCAACACTTTTCTTCTTCACTGAATGTGGCATCTCTGGTTCACAAGTTAGTTGGCCAGATTTTTTTTATTTCTTCTTTATTCTTTCTCCAATTCCAACTCCCCTAAACTTTGTGCCATTTAAGCCTGCTTAAGAGTTCTGGTAAAGCTGAGAGTTCTAGTAAAGCTGACAGTTCAATGCTTTGATGCCATCAACTCAGCAGGCTGATCTCAACCCTTCAGGTTGCTGTAGGTACATGGTTTCTCCTACGTGCAGGTTGTTGTGCCAATTTTAGGCTACAGATTATACAAGTTGATGATTCTGCATGATAAGGATGAAGAGGAGGAAAAGGAGGTAGAGGAAGAAGAAAATATTCATGTCAGAAAAGAAAAGAAAAGAAAAGAAAAGAAAAGAAAAGAAAAGAAAAGAAAAGTCTGTACAGAGCACAGTGGTTCCATTAAGGCAAAGTGAGAGAGTCACTTGAGTCCGCTTATGATTTTCAGTCTCATGAAAAGTCAACAAAATTTTAATTAATGTATTTTTACTCCCAAGAAGAAGCATTTGGGGAATTTTCTGCCTCTGGTGTCAAAATAATGTCATCAGTTTGGATGTGGGAAGATCACGTGTGGCCACTTCTGATTTACAGTGTCATGAAATGTCAGCAAATTTTTAATTAATGAATTTTCCCTGTATTTTTACTTCCAGGAAGAAGCACTTGTAGAATTTTCTGCCTCCAGTGTCATCAGTATCTACGCCTTTGCTGAGGGAGAGAAGCACCATTTGCGATTCTACCCCAGGCGGTAAAATGCCTTGAGCCAGCCTCTCTTTCCCTCCAGGTACTTGCTGTATCTCCAGCTGTTGCCGACTGCAATAGAGTACAAGCATTTGGAGGACAGAGGAGGAGCGCTGACAAGGTGACAGTGAATTTCATAGACTGATTTGAACTGACCAGCCAAATCTTTCTCCTCTGGCATCTGGTGGGGTTAATCCTTTCTCTAACAAACCATTAGACTGGAACAAATGTTATGGAGATGAAAGCCATCATCAAAGGTTGCTCTTCAGTTCCACAAACCCTTCAGATGGAATCTCTCCCTCATGTTTCCAGACTGTCCTCCTTGCTCTTGTCTCCTCAAAAGCTTTAAAGGCACTGTTTGACGGCTATGGGTTAACTTTCAAAAACCTCCATTTGCATTTCCTTCACAGCTTCTATTGGTGCTCCCACCGCTCTTCCATATGCACTTCCCAGAGTGAAGGACAGATGATCAGTTGACAACAGGGGCACCGTGTGCCGCGCTATCAGGAGAATGTTCATTAAAAACAATTGCAGATTAATTACGTGGAGGATCTGTTCAAATGGCTGTTTCGTACACTAATTAGGAGAGGAGTGCCAGAAGTCAAAGAGGTTTAGGCCTAGATTCAAAGGCTTGTTGATTCTATGGTGATTGGGTGACATTTGCATCTTCAAACAGCCAAGCCAGCTGCTGGAGGGCATGTCTCCTATTAGAGATGGGAAAAGCAAGAAGCCAAATGATTTTTCATGCTGTCAGTCACCTCCTCCTGACTGAAATTAGTTCCCAGAGCATAGGGCTCTGCCCCGGAGCAAAGGGAACTGAGTTAAGAGAGGATAAAGGGGAGTGCAGTGCTCTGCTCTTGCTTACCAAGGAGCCAAATGCTTACAGATAGCACTCTTATTTGGACATCTTCAGTCACCAGGGATGAAGTCATAAAACACAGAATAGCTATTCCTCTGTCTCTAACTTAGGACCTTTCCACACTACACTGTTATAATGCTACAAGCGTATTTACCCGGCATTGCCTGAGCTTTTACTTTCTCACAGGTAATACTTGTCAGAAATACCTTAGGAATTACCTTACCTTACCTTAGGAATTAGATGCGGTCAAAGTATACAGATTTGATATCCTCTGTCTCTAATTCCTCAAATTGTGTTGTCCAGTACCTGTAACTTTTCCCCATATTCCCCAATCCAGTCTGTATTTAGAGTTGTTAACATACAGAGGTTGGTTTCCTGAGGGAATCCACTGCCCTTCTCCTTCTTGCTGCTAGGCCTCATCTCCATAACAACCGGCTAGGCCCAAGAGCTCTCAGGTTGAGAATTCTAAAGGCCCCTCCCTAAACTGCAAACCCCAGGATTCCACAGAATCTTCACAGGCAGCCAATCGTATTTGGTCTTCTTGCCTGACACAGCCAATCATATGAGGTCTGCACCTACCTGACACAGACAGACAAACTCACTCTCTAACTTTGAATTTTATATAGTAGATTATTCCACTTCCAACATCCTGTGGAATTCTGGGGTTTATAGTTTACTGAGGCCCAAGAGCTCTCTGGCTGAGAATTCTGAAGGCCTCTCCCTGGACTGCAAACCCCAGGATTCCATAGGATGTTAAAAATGGACTAATAGCACTATAACAGTGTAGTGCAGAAAGACGCTAAGAAAAAGTTGAAGGATTAAACTCAAGCTCATTTATGGTTTGTTGTAATCCTGGAGAGAATTAACACGTAGGGTGCTGCAAGGTTTGGTTCTGGGCCCACTGTTATTCAATGACTTAATTAATTACTTGGATTAAGGAACAGCAGGCGTGGTTAACCTTTAATGAAACAACATCAAACTGGGAAGGGGAGCCTTAGAAGTCAAAATCAGGATTCCAGCTGACAAACTGAGGAAATAGACTAAAACTAAGAAAATGAATTTCAGCAAGGGTAGCTGTATATTTTGACAGAATAATTCAGATGCACAAATATAGAATTAGTGACACATGGTGCCTTGCCAGCAGCCTGTGTAAAAGGCGTCTAAGGGATCTAGTGGTCTTTGCAGACCACAAGTTAAATATTAGTAAGCAATGTGACACAGTGGCAAAAACAGCCAATGCAGTTCTAGGTCACATCAACATGTTCCACTCTCAAACTGCTCTTGCTGTCAGGAAGGTCTTCCTAATGTTTCAGTGGAATCTCTTTTCCTGAAGTTTGGAACCTTCGCTCTGTGTCCTAGTCTCTGGAACAGCAGAAAACAGGCTTGCTCCATCCTCCATAGGACAGAACCATGTCTATTAAAGTAGGACTTACGTACTATAAGTTTGTAGAGTGCAAGATTCCTAACTGTAATTATGTTTATTTTTCAATAGTATGCATTTTGGCACATTCTCATGGTGAAGTGCATTTCTTCTTGCAGTGAATCTCAAGAAATAATATTTTTTTTTAAAAAAACTGTTATTATGGAGACTCTTGGATCTAACAACATTCTTGTCCACCCCTAGACACATCCCTTGCTCACAGCTTTGCTTAAAGGCAAAATTTGCCCCATACAGAGAATCTCTTTTGTCATCAGTACAAGACCTGTCAGACTGTTGTCCAAACCTCCCGGAAAAACATTTTTTTTTAAAGGCAAACATGTTTTCATTCTTAATAGCATATTTAATGAGACAGGAAGATAGCCTGATGGGTGATGGAGAAATCCCCCCCCTCCATGTTACCAGGATGGATTACATCTCAACCTTAGGTAGGATTGCTTGAGCAAAGATTATCCTACCGGTGGGTATTAAAAATGGAGCAATTATGTCCTAGAAATGCACAGTTGGCATGGCCTTTCAGTGAAACATTATGGAAATGTTGATAGAGGTGTCAATAGTTTAGAGGTCACCCAAAGAAGTCAAAGTGATTGGAATGGGGGGTGGGAAGAGTGGATTAATGGCTATATTGAAACAAGCACACATCTGATCCGCCTCCAAAAAAGCAACCTTTTCTATTTTCACATCCAGACAAGGAAAGGGAGGGGGGTAGGAAGGAGGATTAAATTATGCAAATCTGACTGGAGTTGTTTAACCTTTCTACAAGAAGAGAGTCCCCGGAAAGGAGGAGCTAAGCCCATTATCAGCAATAGAGCAGGAAGACCTTCTGGGGGGAGCTTAGGGTTTATCCTGCTTACCCCCTCCTGTGCTGTTATACAAAGAGCTGTTTAGTCGCTCTTCTACTGTTGGCAGAAGGACTTTGGAGAATTATTTATGCATCGCATTTGTAACCTGCTCTTCTTCCCAAGAGCTCTGAGTGGCTCGCATATGGTTCACAGACGGACGCCCATCCAAAGCATGCTCTGAGCCAGATATCTTTAGCTTCAGCAACAGAACTGTGTCATCTGCCATCAGGCCATTCTCTGGCCTTCAACACTGTAGCATTGTGTGTTCTGATCATTTCCAGACGAAAACAGCGATACTGTAGTCACACGCTTGCATCAAGGGATGGGTGAGAAATGTGTTCAGCTGCTTTTATGGTAAGAGCTTTTGGGAATTTGTAGAATTCCAGAGGGATATCCGGTCAAATCCCCTGCTGAGCAGGAATCCACAACTAAAGCACTCTCAAAAGATAGCTACCAAACCTCTGTTTACAGACCTTCAATAAGAGGAATCCACCACCACATGAGGTGGTCTACTCCACTGTTGAACAGCTCGTACCATCAGCAGGTTCTTCCTAATATTTAGGCAGAATCTTTTTTCTTGAAATTTGAATCCATTGGTTTACGTTGAAGTCTCTGGAGCAGCAGAAATCAAGGTCACTTCATCTTGTACATGATATCCCCTGAGATATTTAAAGATGGCTGTTATACTATCTCTCCATCTTCTCTTCTTCAAATTAACATACATGGCTCCCTAAACCATTCCTTATGGGACTTCATTTTCAGACTTTTTTACCATCTTGGGCCTCCTCCTCTGTTGTTCCAGCTTGTCAATAACCTTCTTGAATGGTTGGGCATAGTATTCCAGGTGAGATATGACCAAAGCTTGATAGCGTAATACTATTACTTCCCTCTATCTGGACTCCTGTTGATAAAGCCTAGAATGGCACTGGCTTTTTTTTGGCTGTCATATTATACTAGTATAATATGCCCAACCATTCAAGAAGGTTATTGACAAGCTGAAGTGACCTTGATTTCTGCTACTCCAGAGACTTCAACATAAACCAATGGATTCAAATAAAATACTTTGTTTGATTTTAACTGGAGTCCTCTCTACAGTTACTAATGGTATACACAGATGAAAAGATCCTTCCATTACCCTCCTCTCTCAGGCCGCCTTTGTAATATAATTCCACTAATTTCTAAGGAGACACTGGTATTGCAGATGGACCCCAACATCCCCCACGTCTTAGGGTAACATCTTCATATGCGTTGCTTGGAGTACATGCACAGATAGAATTTCCCTTTCCCACAGGAGGTGGGAAGGAAAGCCTTTGCAGCCAGAGGTGCAGATCTAGAGATTCTTTCTCTAGTAGCTTCTAATGAGTTACTGCATGACATGGATTAAAATCAATAGGTGGTGGCAGCTAGAAGATCTCCAGGGATCTCATCTCCTTCTCAAGAGGAGGAGACAGTATTAAGTAAAAGATTCCTTCCCCTTACACCCTAATTTTTTTTTAAGGCAGTTAAATGTGAATCAGGCAGATTTGTTCATCCTTTGTATCATCACCATGTCTCATCCAATGTACCTGTGTTCTATGCCCATGATGTATTTCTGTTGCAGTTGTATTAATTGATTTAGTAATTGCTCAGTCATCACTGGCTTCTGGAACAGGATGTGCTAGTAAATTGGCCAGAACAGAGCTTTAAAGAAGAATAGAACTGATGAATGCTTAACAGAACCATTAAATTAAAATGTCATGCTATTTGCAACTACTGAATAGCAGTAGTTCATATATACGCAGCAGAGTTTTCCATCAGAATGCCACAGTACAATAACTTTGCAGTTCACTGGTGGCAGCAGACTCAAAGACATCATCCTCCCCTAATGATGGTTCATAGCCTTATACATTTACCAGTAAATTTACTAGCTACCAGTGTAAGTCAGTGAACCCTACCTGAAACTCATTTCCGATATCTGTAGGGCTTCTGTGCCTTCCTTCATCAGGAAAAGAATGGAGAAATTATTTCTTTCCAAATGTTGGTCTCCATATCTCATCAGGCCCCCATCAACATGGCCAGCAGTCAAAAATAAGGGAGGTGTACTTCAATAGCTTCTGGATCTCAATAGATGGCCCGTCCTACTTAAAGAGATTGCTATAGGCCCACTTGTCCTACAGAACATTTTAATGTTGGTATTGTCCTCCATCAATGTTTGTTTTCATGACATTTTTGTTTATAATTTGCTTTTTATTGTGCCAGTCCAGATTTTGAATAGGCCATCTCATCCCATCCCATAACCTTCCATGTTAATTCTTTACTGTGTATGATATGTCCAAATTTGGTGGCTTTAGCTATGTTCTATGTGAGTTCTGCCAAAATCAAGAAGAAAAGCATCGAGACACTCAGTTTTTAAAAAGAAAGATTCGTACACAGAAGTTGAATTTAGTTAAAATGTGACATTCTGTGTCACAATTTTGAATAGTGAAACTGGAAGGGAGGGTATTTTGTCAATGTCCTAAATAAGCTTGGAAGCTTCAATATGGGGTGGAGTCTTGTCTTCTCCAAATCCCTGTTCAGTGCAGTACTTTCAGAGCAGGATTCAACTACACAATCCCAGTCAGATGACTATCCAGCCACTGCTTAAATCATTCCAGTGAAGAAAAACCTACTTTCTTATCTCTCAACAGAATTTCTTCCAGAATTAGACAGCTCTTCCTGTTAGCAAATTCCCCAACATGTTTAGCTAAAATCATGCTACCCTGCTGTTTCTATGTATTGGTTCTAGTCTAAGTGCCCTTTGTCACTACATTATTATAGCATTCCACTTTAAATACCATGGTTCCATCCAAGGAAATCCTTGGATCTGCAGTTTAAGGAGAAACAGCATAGCATAGTGGTTTGAGCATTGAACTATGACACTGGAAACCAAAGTTTGATTCTCTTCTTGGCCGTGGAAACCCAGTGGGTGAACTTGGGTGCATCATACACACACAACCCCAGAAAACCCTTGATAGGTTCATCTTAGGGCTGCCATAAGACAGAAATGACTTGAAGGCACACAACATCAACAATTTAGAACTGTCAGCCAGAAGGCTCCTCTAGCATCTCCCCAAACTCCTCACAGGATCCCATTGGATGTATCTGTTGCAGTGAAAGTGGAAATCATAGTGCTCAAACTGTGTACGAAAGGGCCCCTGTTCTAGGGTCTAGCACAATGTAGAAGCTCAGTGGATTTTGCCTCTACTAGAAAGAGTGACTCACTCAAGCACAAGAGTTTGGAGAAGTTACTTTTTAAAGGACAGCCTCCAGAATCTTGGTACGTAGGGTGGTATCTTCTGGAAGCTATCCAAAAAGGTAACCTTTTGAAGCTCTGACAGATCACCACACTTAAATGTCTACCACTGGAGAAAATGTAAACTTCTACGTTCGAATCAGGCACCTTGCCTTCCTTCTGCTTGTCTGCCATTAAAAGAAGAGAAGATTCTTAAGATAAATGGATGGATGGATGGATGGATGGATGGATGGATGGATGGATGGATGACTGGATGGAAGGATGGGGGATGGATAGGTGGATGGACAGATAGATTGACAGGCAGACAGACAAACAGGAGACAGGTACAACCTGCCTGAAGAAAATGCTGGCTAACAACTTATCTTTCAAAGCCAAAAATGACATCTTTCTTTTCTCTCTGATGCAATTTATTTTTAAAAAATTAGCTTTTGCTAGTGTGGGTGGATGCTATCTGTGTGTTTTTAAATGAGACAAACTGATAAACAATATTGGTTGGAGGGGGAAAACAAGAGGGTAAAATGGTTAGATTTGTATGTGTTATTCTAGGATGACAAATATTTTGCTAGTAATTATTCAAAGTAAGGCAAACAGCTTGGTCTGATTGCAGCCTTGTGCACTGACATTTGAAATATTTATAAGTACAGCCACATCACCATATGGACCCTCTTCGGGGGGTTCAGTCACTTGATCCTGCTTACTGCTTATGCAAGTCACTATCTACATTCTCATTCCATTTCCACATGTATCTCTGAAAACCATGTAGAACAGAGGGCACCCGATAGTCCTCCAGCACTCTTTGTCAGTTGATACTTAATAAAATGACAATACAATTCAGGTTTCGTTGTGGAGGAATTCTACTCACACGTACTTAATCCCTTCATATTTTTTTTCCTGATGGAATAAAAGTCAGGTGGCATAGAAACTGATTCTCTGGAAATATGCTTTCACAGTGGAACCTATCAGAAATTTTAAGAGCACCTGTTGCAAGAGACTTAGAATATTTATTTATTGATGGAGTGGTAGAAGACATTTTTATACTACTTTTCATAGAGGAGGGGAAAAAAGAGCTGGCATCCTGTTAGAGAAGTAGACAGATGTAAATTTGACTTGCATTTGAATAACTTCTTTTTTTGGTCATTGTGGGAAAACTGTATAGAGGTAAATCTGACTTACGTTTGTGTAATTCATGTTTTTGTTACTTTGGAAACTGGAATCCTCTATTGACCATGCACCAACCAAGCTTCCCACCATAATCCCATCTATTAAGCTGCTGAAGCCCTCTTTACTCACCACTCAAAAGTGGGGTTTTGCAAACCAGCATCCAACTATGTTCTTATAGCTGTATGTGCAGCAATAATATTTTCTGGGATTTCTAGAAATCCCTGGAGAAGTCTTGGAGGGTGCCTGATGCTTTGTATTCAGCTATAAGACCACACCTAGATGCTGCTTCACTGCCTCCTTCACCAGCCAGTCAATGGCCATGTTGGCCACAGCACCTAAAGGATGGGTTTCATTTTCCATGCACAGTGTTCCCTCTCCCATTCCCTTGCCTTTTGCCCAGGCACAGAGAACATGCACCAGGGTAAAAGACAAGGGAATGCAGGGGAAGGCAACCCTCAATCCCCACTCTCTTGTCTTTTGTCCATGTGCAGGGAAGGAAGGCACATATGTCTGGGCAAAAGGCAAGGGAATGGGGGGAGGCACATATGCCTTCGTCCTCCCCATTCCCTTGCCCTTTGTCTGTGTGTGAAGGAAAGCACACACACACCAGGGCAAGAGGCCAGGAAATGGGAGGGGGAGCCCCAAAGGGGAAAGGGAGAGGGAATGCAGGGGGGAGTTATTCACAGTTTTTCCACTTTCATGAGTGGGTCCTCACAAAAGTGAAGAGGCCACTGTATTTTGCTGCAGCAGTCTAACCTGACTGCCAATCTTTAAAAACCCTAAAGCATCCCCAAAAGGCAACCTCCCATTTTTTTACAAAAAGAAAGTAGGGCTGTCCCCATGAAATAGACATAATCTTGAAGCCTATAATGAAGATGATTGACCATTCCTAATCAAGGCATTTCAAAGTGTAAGTGGTTTCTTAAGTACAAGCATTAACCTTTCACCTCTGGAAGATCAGCAAATTGTGACCATGATTGGTCAGAGACTTGCTGTCTAACCATAAAACGAGGACTCATTTAATGAAGTATCTTTAGGTATAAAAGCCATGCCATCTAGTTCTCCCCAAATGCCAACCCACTCTCTCAACATTTCATCACATTTAAACAGAGCCAGGAGAAAGAATTCTGGATGGGGTTATTCCATTATAAGCAGGCTTGATTCTTAAAGGCTGGGTTTGCTAAGGACAGGGAAAAGGGAGAGCCATGAGGAAATGGCTCTGAGTATATGCCTCTTGTTTCTTAAACATATGTGGACAGTTATAGAGAAAAATAAAATATTTCAAATTATTGTAGGAAGGGGCTTTTCCTTCATCTCCAAAACCAGCCCTCTCCCCCCAGCAGACACCCCCAAAGGGTATAATACAGCCATCCATATACACTCCATCTATAATCCTAATAGGCATTTTGTTAGTTTAAGGATGGGTGAATATCCACCTTGATGTGATTGGCAGATCAGAACAAATTAACATCACTCCTCCTTAGCTGGTGGGTTTTCTTTTTGCCACTCTACCTGTAGCTAAGAGATATCAGGAAAGGTGTGAGATTCTATAGCAACTTGAGGGCCATCAGAGCAGCTCATTTCCAATGAGATCACTATAAACAATTCTCCTTCCTCAGTAATGATCAGTAAAGAGAGAGTCAAAGGAGGGACTAGTGTTTGGAAGTGTGAGATCTATTATTTATTTCCCTAGATTGATAGGTATTTATTATTTAGTTTGTTAGCTCTCTGGAACATGGCCCTTGTCTTCTTGTCGCTTGCGTGGGGTTGCTGCTATATAAATAAATAATTCTACCCAATAAATATTTTATCACCATAGCTG
Organism: Iguana delicatissima; assembly: GCA_948472985.1. Lineage (NCBI taxonomy): Eukaryota > Metazoa > Chordata > Lepidosauria > Squamata > Iguanidae > Iguana > Iguana delicatissima. Next base: position 358,367 of record CAOKZL010000692.1, on the reverse strand, counting down.
AGACATCTCTCTAGGAGGATATTGGTGAGACCTCAGGCCTCTTCCCCCATCATCACCTCCTCTAGATTGACAATGGTTATATGTCAAAGTAATTGCTCTTTGATGGAGTGTCTGCTTGGTTTGCAATGGCATAGTTTAAGAGAGCAACCAAAGTCCTGGAAGCCCATGCTGTTCCTAAACAAAGTATCCTGGGTCTTCACCACTTATGGACTTTATCTTGATGTTGTTCATCACAACCGTAACAAAATTTTATGCACCAGTTCTTCTGCTTCACATATACTATCTGAAACCAGATCTATAATATACACCAAAACATAGTTCTGCTTGATCTCAGAGAACACAGTAGGAATGGAGGATAGAGCAGACACCTACCCAACTGTACAAAGGACTGTCTTTTGTTTCCAGGGCTACCTTTTGCTATCCAGATGTTAACTGCTGATGGGTAACTTCAAGGACCCTTGTTAGAGTTATAGAATCACAGAATTGGAAGAGGCCATTTGGGACCATTGAGTCCAACCCGCTGCCATGCAGGAACACACACTCAAAGCACACCCAGCAAATGGTCATCCAGCCTCTTTCTTTATTATCAGACCAGACTTCAGCTGGGAAGCACCCATAATAGAGGATACTTTGAAACAGAGAACAGTTATTTGGCAATTACCATAGAACTCCGAGTGGGATGCCAAGCCACCCTAGATCATGCATGTAAATTAAAGCCAGCTGGTGCTGCTTCAGTCAACAGATACATAGTGACCTCTGATGGACTTCCACTGCTATGATGTTCACATAGGTAGAGATAGATACATGAAAGCTGCCATGAAGTAGACTGATTATGATCCTAAAAGCCATGGTTTCTTTTAGGGAAGCCAAGCATGCTCCTGGATGCTATGTTCTATTATCTACATGAACTATAAGATATCCTGACATGGTTCATTGGGGTTGAACTCACTCTTTGCTAGATTGTGTGAAAAGGCTTTTTAGCCATGAATATTTATACAGATATAAGGAATTAGATAAAGGTGAACAAATCACATGCATCAAATTATCTGCCGGGCAGGTTAAGGAAATAATTCATCTTCACATTCTTAATATGTCATTTAACTGCTTGCCTTTTGGGAGACTTGCTTTCCTCTAAGGTATTGGTCAAGCTAGACAGTGCCAGACTTGATAGATAACTTGTCTGATCTGTTAAGGCAAATCCTACGGGGTTAGCAATGGGAAGAGTCAATTTACACATTGGCAGTAGTGGTGGTGGGGGGGGGTTAATACAAATTTTCTCTTCAAAACCTTCCCAGCAAGAGGACTTTTAATTAAGAGTTGCATTCAGATAAGCTACAGATTATAGAAATGATAGAACAAAATTTCCAAAACGGATAGTTATTTTCATGCATAACTCCAACTAATCACCTGTTTGTATTAGATTCTTAATATTTTCTTCTGTTAGAGGAATACTAATTTCTTCTATGTATATGTCACGATACCCTATTTTTTTCATGATACACAACTGCAATGTATTATTTAGCACATTTCATAAATGTAGGCAAATCCAAGATGATGACTTGATGTTTCTTCAAGCACAGAAATAGGAACAATTACACACTCATTCAGTAATGATGAGTCTGAAACCCAGCACACACTTTATTGGACACTTAACAAATCCCCTAACTTGCAGTGGGGCCTTCCCCAGTGTGAAATCCTGGGTGAGGCCAGAGGTCTTCTCTGACCCACCTCTCTTCAAAACACGGTGAACCATTTAGTCCCTGTCCTATGCCTGCAGGCAGCAAGTATCCAAAGAGGCAGATTACTATAGAGGAAACAGCTAAGAGTAAGTCAGTCCAATCCAAGTCATGCACAGGTAGTCCAAGAAATTCATGGTAGATGAAGAGAGGCAGGTCCTCAGCCAAACCAAAACTCATTACATGAAGTCAGTAGTCCAGATAACCTAAGCCAGAAAAGAGTATATCAAGCAGTTGTTAAACTGAGCCAGTCCACAAGCCAAGAGTCATGAGAAACCCACAGGCACTGAGAATACTGACAGTCAAGGAAACTGAATGGATGCCTGCAGTGAGGACTTCCAGCAGCTTCTGAGAGATTTCTAGCCTGGTGACTCTGGGCACAGGTGCTTGATAAGTCAGTGCTTCCTGTTTAACAGATGTTGGCTCCAAAAAAAGCTGCTCCTTCTCTCTTCGCAGGAATTCAAAGGTTGGAGGTGACTCTTCACTATCTATCAAGTCCTACTGAGGAGAGAACCCCTCCACTGCTTTAGCCACCAGCTTCTTGGATTCAGGGAGAGAGCTGTTGCCAGGGGAAAGAAACTCCTTGAACACAACTCCTCTGCATCAGATTCCTCAAATTCTAGAGGGTGTGTTCTGATCATGCCAATGCTGTCTTCACATCCTGTTACCAGCCAACTTTGCATGTCGGAGAGCTGCCCTATCCACCATCCCTCTTGAACTCTGAGTTGTAAAGGGAGATTTGGCCAGCACTGATCACAAGTGTGACTCCCTTCTCAGAACCTGAGCACTGCTGAATCTGAAGTTTCAGTTCAGAAACAATCCTCCACACAAGACATGCTCAGGAGGTATTTACCTGTTCTCTTTTTACATTTTTCCCTTTTCTGTACCACTTGCTCCCTCCCTCCTATTTAATGGTGCCCCCTGGCCAAATATTCCTATATGTGCTATGAGCAAATTGTACAGTGTAGTCAACAGTTTCCCTACCTCTGTAACATTGACAAACAAGTAACATGTCCAATTCCCACCCAGTTCCTGGAGATGATGAACCAAAGCTTGCTGTAACCCATGGAGCAGAAGAGTGGGCCAACCCGCAAAGGAGAAAGCTAATGCCAGGGCATGCTGGAGATTTATATTCCAGTAAACGGAAAGGAACTACCAGCTGCCTCATGATGTTGAACTATCAAATCACGATGTCTCCATGCTCCTCTCTTCTTACAGGCCATGGAAAGTGATCCTTGCCCCATCCAACAGCCCATAGAAGTACAGAGGGAGAAGTGGAGCACATGTTAAAACAACCAAGAAGACAATGCAGCAAATATACACCTAACCCCCCTCCATGATCAGTAAACAAACAACAATGAGAATCACTGTAATGACAACTAACTGCTCATAAATGCCTCAGTGTCCCAACTGTTATTTTATTCTGAAGGATGATGGATTAAAAAAAGGCAGTGCCACTTTTCTTTTGGAGCAACCATCATGTTTCTCCACTGTGCCCTAAAAAACCCCACAAAGTCCAAGTCACCAAATACAGTAGCATCCTCCAATGCAAAGACAACATAAGGGTACCAATAATATCAGCAGAGTGCATTGGTAATGTAGTTTTGGGTGTTGACAAGAGATGTTTTCCCAGGTCTTTTAGTTTTTTAAAAAATGATTCGCTATAGCTTTCTAATAACCCTAATTCACCAAGAGGAATTCGAGCAGGTTTTTTCTTTTCTTTCTTTTTTTTTCATTTTCTCCTTCCCCTCTCTTCACTCCCCCCCCCTCGATTTCTTCTGCTGGCAAAATTCTCTCCTGAAGAACAGGAATACAGCAATCCCAATAATAGGCCTTTTAGTACTGAGCTTATGCAGCCCTTCTCAAGGAAAGAAGGTCCAATTCGTTCTAGCAGGAGGTGAGCTAAATAAGCTGGGCAACCTATCCAGACCTCTTCCAGCTGATCCCAGCCTCCAAAGTCCCATCAAAAAACAGAAGACCCAGTGGGAAAGGCACAGAGCCAAAGCAAACAGCAATGGGGTTGGCAAGGAGGTGATCTGTCTCTACCTGGGATACTTGCCAAGGTAGGAGAATTTATAGCCACAGGGCAGTATTAAAGTTAATGGGACTAATTGTACATGAAAGGAACACTTAGGTCATGGAAGCATGCAACTTTCAGAATTCTGAAATGGGCTAGGCAAAAATCAATATTTGCTTTACTTGGCAGAACCAATCAGTTCACCCAATTTTATGATGGAAGACTGAAACTAGTGGCATCTGCCTTTCTTTAAAATTACACTCCCCATTCAGAAGGTGATTTGATATTTTAACATCTATGTATATAGTCTGTATTTTTTTTGTTTTTGCTCTTTTTTTTTTTAGGAGGATCTCTAAAAAAGTACATTGTCAGCAGATATCTGGCAGGGCTGTATTTAGGCAAAGGGTTATATATATACACATAGCTACAAATTTTATATTCCCATGTTGCAGAGATAATAAAGTTATACCCATAGAAAAAGCTCTGTGTAATAGACCCTAGACCAGTGGTTCTCAACCTGTGGGTCCCCAGATGTTTTTGGACTTCAGCTCCCAGAAGCCCTGAGTATTGACCATAGTGGCTGGGGCTTCTGGGAGCTGAAGTCCACAAACATCTGGGGACCCACAGGTTGAGAACCACTGCCCTAGACTGAATCAATTCATCTGTAATACGGTTTTTCTCTTTTCCTACTGCCTCCAATTTTCCCAGGTATTATCATCTTTTCCGATTGTCATGTCATCTCCTGATACGGCCAAAGTATGATAGCCTTAGTTTAGTTGTTTTGGCTACTAGGGAATGTTCGTTCTTGATTTACTCTTAAACCCATAGATTTGTCCTTTTGGCCGTCTTGGGGTGTTCTTTCATTCAGCATCACATTTCAAAGAAAAGTTCTTATGATCTTTCAAATGATGATGCAAATGTTGATAACAACCCCAGATGATTGATCATAGCAGGTAACTAATGACAGGTGAGACTCCCCAGATATGCCCAGTCAGCATGGATGACAGGGGTTGTACTCAACACATCTAGTGGTTGCCAACTTGTGGAAGATTGTATGATAAGGTACAGGTAGTCTTGTGGGAAAACCATGAATTGGGTTTTCATTTGATGTGGTAGTTTTTCCTCTGAAATAAAATTCTGATTCAGAGGCAAGCAAAATAACAAAGGAGGCAAGGATCATACCAGCTGGCTGGCAAGGTTTGTAAGAATGTAGGACATCAGGAAAGACACCATACCTTCCACAGTCTCCAAAACCCATCTTAACTAATGCAGCTCCTTTCTCTCAACATTTATTTATGGACCAGGAGAAAGGGGGACAGCAGCAGAGGCATGATGTCCTGGTGTTTTCAATGACCTTCCAGGGGTTTCAGGGGCTTCCAGAGAACAATATCCTTGCTGTGTGCCCTCCTACAGGAATGGAGACCAAAGCCTCTTAGCTACTTTCCCCCACTGTTTTTCACTGGATAGCCAATAGCCATGGAGGTGGGCGGCATCATTTTGAGGGTGTGAAGGAGAAGAGGTGTTGTAGTTCCTTCTGACAGAACTATACAATAAGCCTTCCTGATTGAAGAGCAGTTAAATATTAAAGCAACAGTATCCCTCTCCTGTATTCAACCTGGCAACCCTAGGTGGGATTCCTGTGAATGCTGAAGAACTCCGAAATTGTTGATAATGTTGCTCCTTGAACCGTAGTCTGAAGGTGAAAATACACGATCCTGTCAGACCTTTCCTTCTTTATGTAGAGAAGAACAGCTGGAAAATATATAGCAGCTTAGGCATGAATTAATTCAGTGATCTCATTTTCCTTGGTCTAGCTCTCTCAGACTCTTTTCTCCTCTGCTTAGTGGGAGGTTGGCGTGACTGGCATTCCACTTACAAGGGGGAGCTAATGCCATCCTCTTCCTCTGACTGCAAATCCTTTAATTTGGACCTCCGACCCATTTTGTAGCTGGCATAGTCACAGCAGGCGAAGGGGCTAAGCTGTAGGGGTTTGGGTCCAAAATTTGGATGTGAGTGAATATAAATGAAATTTGTTTTGGCCAAGGGCAAAATTTTGCCAGCAAGTCCCCAGCCAAGCCACTAATCCATGCAGGGCTGGCCTTAAATAAACTAGATGCTAAACCTCTTTCTCCCCAGAGGCTCACAGATAATGGCCATTTAAACAATTCAATGGAACTCTAAGAAGCATTCTGACCTGTCTCCTCGGGCTTCTTCCGACACACCCTTCCCAATATTTCATGGTGATCCTGTGTGGAAATTTGTGACATTGTTGGAATATATCATCATCATTTCTGTCCTTGCAATTTCCCTCTCAAGATGCTCAACCCATTATTAATTCTTGCCTTTCTATCACTGAAACACAGTTTCACCTCCAATCAAAACTCACCTTGGTATTTTGTGCCTGCAGTAAGAAAAGAGGCGGAGATCAATATAGGTGGATTGACTCAATCAACAAAGCTGCAGAACTGGGTCTGAAAGACCTAGGGTGGAATGCTGACAGGATCCCTTGGATTTGTCTCATTTACTGGGTCATCATCAGTCAAAGCCATCTAATGACACATAACAACAACAACAACAACAACAACAACAGTTTTGTGTCTGACTTTTCCAAGTGCACAAGTCATGCATTGGAAAGATGGCTGGTGTAATCCTAATCACCTTTACTCAAGTCCATTGAGCTCAAAATACATCTTCAGTAGCATGCTTAGGAACAGAGGCAGATTAGAACCATAGTAAGTGGCAGATAGTTGCTTCCATGCCAATGCAGTCATGAATCTGCTCTTTTTTTTTTTTTTTTAAATGACCTTTACAGGATCTATCCAAGTTGCTGAACCTATATAGTCCCTTTGTTCACTATTTTGGGGAGGTCAGGATCCAGTGCCTAAGACAGATTTGTTATTCAATCTACAATCCAGATAGGCTATGGCCCTGTGCAAGAAACCTCCTCTAGTTGAACTGCCCTCTGCCCTACCAGTTTTAATGGGTACCAGATACAACTAGCGAGCAGGATATAAATATTTTAAATGAATATTTCCTGGGGAACTCTCCTTAACCTCTGCCCTTTGCACAAATGCCCTGCTGATTGCATTCCATTAACTTGATCCCCAGTGTATCATGAATACCTGAAAACAGGTGAGCAATTGTCAGAAGTCAGAGGGCTACACTGCCCTGCCTGGATACTTTGAAGGATGACATCTTCTGGCACATTCCTTTAAAAAATGATAAGTATTTGACCCCAAATATCTCCCTGGGGATTTGGGGGTAATTTTGCCATGTTTTTGATCTTTTCTGTTCCATTTTAGGCCCAAGAAACATCTTTTTTTATCCAATAGGAAGTGACTTGGACATCATTGTACTTTATACAGTCCCATCCATTCATTTGCACAGTTCCTTCCTGGATTAGATTTCTTGATCACATTAGAGTGTGTTGATGTTGTACAACTGGCATATATGTGGCACAGTCACTCATTGGGTGACCCTAGGAAAGTCACATTCTCTCAGCCTCAGAGAAAGGCAAAGGCAATCCCCTCTGAACAAATATTGCCAAGAAAACCCAATGATAGAGTTGCCTTAAGTTGGAAGTGGCTTGAAGGCACAGAACGAGAGAGAGAGAGAGAGAGATTTATAGAGGTTAGACATGGCTTTTCCTTAGTTCAGACAGGCCCTGGTATAAGCCTTAACAAATAAGCAAATGCTACAAGAACGAAGGAATTTGCCTGTCCAGTGCATTTGGTCACACCATGGTACATTCTGTGTGTCACTTTACCAAGAAAAAAGAACTGGGTATAGACTGAGCATGAGAAGGGAATTTGTTGCTAACTTGCTGAACGCTTAGTGATAAAATGCTTAGTGACAAACAATGGCAAAGGTTTAGCTGAGTGGAAAGTTACCCTTACACTGCATGATGTATGTCACTTTGTAACTTTTAGAGAGGGAAAGAACTATATTACAATACGTGAGTCAAGAGCTCAGGGTTCTCACCCTGTTTAGCAAGCTATATGGGCATGAGACAAAAAATGCATTTCTTGAACTAAAGCTGAATCTTTGGTTCACTAATACGGTCTCCTGATCATTTCATAAAGCTAGCAACTTCAGTTGAGCATGTTCAGATCATAATAGGCTCTGCATGGAAAATGGTGGGGAGATGGCAGCAGAATTCTCTGGCACTAATTTGGCTGTGGTGACTATATCCAACCTTTTCATGATCTTGGTTAATGGAGCTTCTTGCAAATCTGCCTGGCAGTTTTAAGCTGTGTGGAACTAACATGCTAATGCAAATTCCAAGGAGCTTAGCATTAGGGTTTTTTTGTTTTTTTACAAAATACAAATTTTCATGGAGAAGCTGTTCTCATGAATGCATTCTTAATTGTTTGTAGCAAAATAAATCTCTGCTTTGGTAAATACACGCTGAGTCTCCAACTCGGAATTATTTTAATTAAGTGTTTGCAATGATGAATCTTAATAAAGCAGATGTTGCCAAATAGTCAGGTATAGGTACATCATGAGCATTAGTATCTGACAAAGCCAACAATTGGAAAATTCAGCTTTGCATTTAGTCAAACTGACTAAGTGGAACAGGGAGAAGGGATAAGAGGACAATTTGAGAAGCTGCTGCCATAATGTTTCTTCTCCCTTGAATTCATTCCTTCAGTCCAAACCTGAGGACAGAAGTAGGGAGTGTGGGGCTTTTGGGTGTCACACAGCCACCCTACTCCACTTTTCTTGGTCAACCCCAACCCACCTAACGTTGTTCGAAATATTCCACCACTTTTAAGAAAGTAGTAGGAATACCACCAAACTGTTCAAAAATTCAGCAGTTTAGATTGCCCACACAGTCACAACAGAAAAAACATCCAAGAGATCCCTCAAATTAGCCCAAATGGAGACAGAAAGTGATGCGATGTCACTACAGCACATTGGCGGAGTGTCAGGGCTAAAATCTTCCCAGAAACACTGAGTTACATGCTTCTGCCTTAGAGATAGAAGCAAAGTGTTCCCTATCTATTCATTCATTCATTCATTCATTCATTCATTCATTCATTCATTCATATATATGCCAGTTTTCTTCTTGCATAGGATCCAAGGTGGCTGTGGAAAACAGAGTCATGTGCCATATACTCTCAGTTGACTATCACTGCTTGCTGCAGGAATGCAGGAACTCCAAAACTCTATTCACATTTTGAGATAATACATATAATTCAGAAGTTGTACAAACACTGCCTGAGAGTATTCAGCAACAGCAATTAAAGGCCAATCAAAAATGCCTGATGTGGAGATCAAATGATTTAAAAACCCTAAATTATGTCTCTTTTACAGAAGGCAAGTATGCGCTAGCAAGTCATTAGCCTTTCAGACATCCTACTGAATTTGAAATGAAATGTTGAACAATATTGAAAATGTTCAAAGTCAGTTTACATTTCAGAATTGCTTGAATTGAAAGGCAAATGGCCTTCAGAGCATTTGGGTGTATTTCAATTAATTTTTTAAAATGTGCTTGTGTGTGCTAACACATCTCTGTGTGTGTGTTTTAACAATCAGCGGATAGGTTGTCTTCCTTTGATGTGGGTCACTGGTAATTGCCATTATTCCACTGGCTGCCTAAGATTCTGACAAATAAATGCTTTTTTCTCCCCTACCTTCCTTGACATTTGGCCGCTGTAATACATTCTCTGTGGGTTGCCAGAACGACAGTTCAGGTACTAAGGATACTACTGATATTAAGGATAGATGCAACTGTTTCTTAGAAAGAACAAATTATAATATTTACATTCTTTGCAGCACAGATTCATTTGATCTAATTTCTGGGATCTATTTGCATTGTAGAAAAGAGGATGAAATTGCATATGTATTTTGTATACAGTTTCATCTCCCCCTGCACTGTCCATCATAGAATCCTAAAGTTAGAAGAGATCACAAGGACCATCCAGAGTAACCCTCTGCCATGAAGGAATACACAATCAAAGTATTGCCAACAGATGGCCATCCAGCCTCTGCTTAGAAACCTCCAGAAAAGGAGACTCTGTCATACTCCTAGGCAGCGTATTCCACTGTCAAACTGCTCTTACCATCAGGGAGTTCTTCCTAACGTTTAGAGAGGAATCTCATTTCCTGTAGTTTGAATCCATTGCTCCACACCCTGGTTTTCTTGCACCATATTCCATATGACCTTCTTTCAATTATGTAAACATGGTTATCATGTTTTCTCTTAACCTTCTCTTCTCCAGGCGAAACATAAGTCATTCCTCATAGGGCATGATTTCCAGGCCTTTCACCATTTTGATCACCCTGCTCTGGACACGGTGTATGAATGTTTTGCATAACGTTTTCCCAAATGTACACCTTTTATCTGCATTTGACTGGAGAACTGCAGGAATAATCTATTAACATATTCCAGCTATGGCTTTTTCTAGACAAGGATAACCTGGCCATAGCAGTTCATGAACTTCCCAAGTAGATTCTTGCAAGGTGCTCTGTGTAGCACTTCCCAGGTAGACAACTTAGAAGCTGCAGCTGGTGGAAAAGGAAGCTACTGCATCATTTAGACCGGTGTTTCTTAACCTAGGGCCCAGAGACTCCAGGGGTCAACAGAGCCCTCACTGGGGACTGAGGGAGCAGTTTTAACAAAGGAGCAGTTTCAGCATTTGCACTCCCCTGTTAGGCGTCCCTCACAAAAGGGACATGGGGGCAGGTGTGTGTGTGCACCTCAAACTATGACTCTGGAGACCAGGGTTGGAATCCCTACCCAGCCATGGAAACCCACTGGGTGACCTCAGGCAAGTCACATTCTCTCAGCCTCAGAGGAAGGCAAAGGCAACAAATCTTGCCACAATAGGTTTATGTCAGGTTCGCCATAAGTCAGTTTTGAAAGGAGGAGAGATAATGATGGCTAGAAAGAACCTCCCTCTGTCAGCAGCACTTTGTTCTTGTGTGCCTTCAAGTCACTTCTCACTTACAACAACCCTAAAGTGTGAAGATTTTTATTGCAGATTTTTTTGGTAAGATTTGTTCAGAAAGAGTTTTCCTTTGCCTTCTTCTGAGGCTGAGAGAATATATGACTTACCAAAGTTCACCCAGTATCTGTGAAGGATTTGAATCCTAGTCTCCAGAAGCCTCTAATAATCAACTATTTGAATATTTACATAAATATTTGAATATTTAAATCTAAATATTTATCAATGGGAGGAAGTTTGGGGAAAGAGACTGAAATTCACTGGATGTAATGATCTTAAAGAAAATCTGTATAAAATGATATATAAGTGGTATTTAACCTCTAGTAAATTAGCTAAAATATATATATGAAAAAAAGAATAATAGAAACTGGAAATGCAAACATCACAACAGATCCTTTTATCATATGTGGTGGCAGTGTCAGAAAGCAAAGAAATTTTATATGTAAATTTATTCAAAAGATTCTAAAGATTGAAATTGTATTTAGACCAGAACTTTTTCTGCTTAATATGATAGATAGCACTAATAATTTGGAAAGATATCATAGAAATTTGATAAGATATATGGTGACGGCTGCTAGGATTATATATGCAAAACATTGGAAAAATAAGAGAACTCCAAAAGTGAATGAATGGATAAATAAATTAATAGAATTTGTGGAAATAGATAAGTTAACAACTTTATTGAGGAAGAATTCAATAGAATCATTTTTAAGAACATGGAAACTTTTCATAGACCACGTAAGAAATAAAAAGGGAGACTTAATGGTTAGTGGGTTTGATCTGTAAAAGATAAGAATGATTTAAATAGTTTGGAGAGTGAAGGCAATTATAATGATTATGCTTAGAATATTTACATTTATATTTATATTTGGGTTTATACTAGGAAGAGGTGCTGAAGTAGAACTGAATTTAAAACCAGCTAACGAAGAAGTTGAGAAGAAACTTAAATGTTACTTGCCTGCATTTTCTTACTTCTTTTCTTTCTTCTTATTTCTTTTCTTTCTCCTTTCTTCGTAATGTTAGTATGTCTGAAGATATACTTTCTATTTCTTTTTGTGTTATTATGATATATGTTACAGTTACTGTTATTGTTGATGTAGTTGCTTTTTCCTTGTGATTTTTTATGTATTGAATCAACAAAGCATATTTAAAAAAAATTAAAAAATCTAAATCTAAATATTTAAATCTTGAGTTAAGTCTTGGAGGTCCCTGGCAACAAGTTATTTTTACAGAGGGTCCCTGATAAAGAAAAGGTTAAGAACCACTGATCTAGATCACTGACTGGTGGATCTTACAGAAACCATGCAACACTCACTTTAAATTGTACTGGCTGCCAATATGTTTCTAGTTTGAATTTAAGGTCCCAGTGATGACATTTAAAGCCCTAAACATCTTGGGATATTAATATATGCAGAAATTCTTCTCTGTGCATACACCTGCCAAAGGAACAAGGTATGTTGGGGGAGTCTTCTTCTGTGTCCCATGAATGGGAGCAATACACAGTGTAAGAGCATGGGACCAGCCCTTTTATGCTGGAATACTCAGTGGAATACCCTCCCCTTGAATGCCTAGTTGGCAGTTAGACCTCATCTTGAATACTGTGTCCAGTTCTGGGCACCCCAATTCAAGAAAGACATGGTCAAGCTGGAGCAAGTCCAGAGGAGGGTGACCAAAATGGTGAGAGGCCTGGAAGCCATGCCCTATGAGGACAGACTCAGAGAGCTGGGGATGTTTAGTCTGCAGAAGAGAAGGTTAAGAGGGGACATGAGAGCCATGTTTAAATATTTGAAGGGATGCCATGTAGAGGAGGGAGTGGGCTTGTTTTCCGCTGCTCCAGAGACCAGGACAAGGAGCAATGGATTCAAGCTGCAGGAAAGGAGATTCCACCTGAACCTCAGGAAGAATTTCCTGACAGTCAAGGCTGTCCGGAAGTGGAATATGCTGCCTCGGAGTGTAGTGGAGCCTCCTTCCTTGGAGGTTTTTAAGCAGAGGCTGGATGGCCATCTGTCGGGAGTGATTTGAGGGTGTTCCTGCATAGCAGGGGGTTGGACTAGATGGCCCATGTGGTCTCTTCCAATTCTACATTTCTATGATTCTATGATTCTTTCTGATGGGAGCTTAAAACATGGCCTTTTATCAGAGCTTGTGGAATCTAACAATTTTTGCCCACATTAAACAGTATGAAAAATGTTTTTAACTCATTTTAATTATCAAATTGTTTGATAGTTAATATGTTTTAGACTATAATTTGGGTTTACAGCATTCCCCACAGTTTGAAATTTAAAGTGTGCTGTGGTCCTGAATAAGGACCACAGATGATTTACATAACTTTAAAGCAGACAATGAAGAAAAGGAAGGAGTTGAAATTTTCCATACCTTGTTTCAGAATCAGAGCAGAGACTGCAGCCAGCAAACCAGAAGAAGACTAGGGCTGTTATAAAAGAACTAGACCAGATGCTCAAGTATGAAGATGTATCATTGAATACCAAAGTCAAGAATGCCCATGCCATTGTATTTCCTATCTCTGTGCATGGTGGTGGTGACTGGACAGTGAAGAAAGCTGATAGGAAGAGAATCAACTCATTTGAAATGTGGCATTGTAGAAGAGTTCTACATTAACCCTGAGCTGCCAAAAAAGACAAATGAATGGGCCCTAGAGCATATCAAGCCTGAGCTCTCCCTAGAAGCCACAGTAACCAAACTGAAACTGTTCCACTTTGGACATATCATGAGAACACATGACTTATTAGAAAAGACAATAATGCTTGGTAAGATAGATGGTAGCAGGGAAAGAGGAAGACTGTGTTACAAGTGGATAGACTCAATCAAGAAAGCCACAGCCCCAAGCTTGCAAGTCCTGAGCAGAGCTGCTGATAATAGGATGACTTAGAGATCTCTCATCCATAGGGTTGCATAAGTCAAAGTTGACTTGATTGCAATTAACAGCAACAACAATAGATATGGATGTAAATCAGGGTAGACAAAGTGTGGCCCACAGATGCCCTGAAGTCTAAAACTCCTTACTAATCTCCAAAGCACTCCATCATCCCTTTTTAAGAAGTTTCGGTACAATTTTCAGGCAATTTATACCTGAAAACCATTTAGAAAATCCCCCAAATATGTGAAAACACGTGAGAACTCCCCCAACCCACTCTCACAGCCTCTTTCCACTACCACAAATGCCTCTGTTTTCCTCTGTAGTTCGTCTCAAAATGGTAACAGGTAGTGACGCAACATCACTTCTGGTTTAGATTTTGAAATGAACTGCAGAAGAAAATGGAGGTATTTAGGGGAAGTAAGGAATGTGGCCTGTGGTGAAGCTAGAAGGGATTGGCCTCCGGTCCCTTACGCAGTTTCTTACCCCAATATATAGATACATACTTTAAAAAGTGTTTAGGAGAAAAGCTCCTACTTTATCTGCAATTTTGGTGCATACCAGGATTATACAAAAGGACCAGAGAAATTTTGCTAGTCGATCAAAACCCTTTGTTCCTCTTGAAGTTTAGAAAGTTTCAAAGGGGAATCAGAGGTGAAGTCTGAATGAACACTGAGCAGAGCTTTCTGACAATTTTTATTCACCCTTGGAAATGGGTCATAAAACCCGAAATGCATCAAGGATTTAAATAAGCAGGAAGAATATATTTAAGCTTGAATGAGCAGTGAGGACTGGCCATAAAGATTTCATGTAAAAAAAGAAAGTGCATTACAGCTGTTTTCGATGGGCAGAGGCTCCAACTCAGCTAAAATTAGTAAGAGAAGGGAGTATATATTCTACTGAATAGAGGAAAATCCTTTATTTGAAAGGATCTTCAGTCCAGGCCTAGTTTAGAGATATTTGGGGCATCTCTTGAAATAGACTTACTTTTCCTGTACCTTAATGAAAGTAAAAGTTTAAGCTATAAGGGCTTAATTGTATTCTTTTGTCTGGCGGCCAGTTTAGAATTGACATGGAACTGGAAAAAGCGTGACTGCTATATCCATTTGTGGATGTTTGAAAAGAGTTTGGTATCTGGCTGTTAAAGATAAGCTAGCTTACAAAGCCAAGAGCACAAGAATGGTGTGAACATCTAATAATTTTGGTTACATGATGGTTTCTCTTTATGAACTATGGCTGATGTCCTGCATTGCAATATCAGATTTGCAACCTAGAGTTACCGAGCTGCAACTGTTCTGTGTTCATCTATGCCACATATTCAGAATCGTGGCACTATTATCGCCATCATAAATCCCATCCTGAATTCCAAGCAGAGGTATATCTAGGGTTTGGCAAGTGGAGCTTGTTCCCTGTGTTACCGCAGTTTCTAGCCAGACTTGGGGGGCACCAGATATTATTTTAATATCAATAATTTGGCCTTCCTTACCCATTCCTTCCCATGTGCTTGCGAGGCCCCCGGACAAGCACACAAACAGGCTCGGTCGCTAATCACTGGAATATTCAACAACAATATAGGCAGGCCAGAAATAGCCAAACTGCCACTTCAGGAGACCTCTCGGCAAGTACCTTCATTATGTATGCACGCTACTTACAAAGAACTCCCTGCCGCAAGCAGGCAGCTTAATGAGCCGAATTCTCAAGCATCAAGCACTCCGTGTTTGCATACTGGCTACCCTATTGACAATTCGGACCTAACTCAATCATGCTAAATTCTGATCTTTCGGAGGCTTTGTCTCCAGCCCAAAACTCATTGTTTTCCCCAAGTACTGATTAGCCTAAGGCCGCAATTTCCCCTAGAATAACCCCTGACTTTGAGCACTTCTTTGGATTGCTTGAATTGCTGGGATCGCTCATGACCTCCATATTGCCTTGCTGCTGCTTTGCTTGGCAAGCCTTCCCCTCAGTCCCACGTACTGAGAACCTTTGTATCCACAAACTCTATCTTCAGACTACCTGGGCTTCAGGACAGGTGCAGTATTTCCCATACGAAAAACCTCCTCTCAAAATCCCTCTATCCAACTCCAACCTTTTATTTCTCTAGTTATCTGTGTGAGTGTGTTGCATAAACTTGTTTGACTGTATTTTAATAAAACACCAATTATTATTTCACTTCTGTTTGCTCCTTGACTCGGCCTGACCCTGTAGATGCTGGGAAAAAGATCTCGCTACATTACCCTGCCTCTCGCATTGCTAACTTGTGCTCTTTGACTAATTTCCCCAACTTGTATAATTTGGAGAGCATTTAGGTGTCCCTCACGGGACCCCCAGAAATCAGGGTAACACCTGGTCACCAATCCCTGGGTAGCGCCCTCCTGCCTACTGCCCCCATGCCTTCCCTGCACTCGCTGCCACCCTCCGTGCTCTCCACCCCCCCATACTTCTCCTGCACATGCTGCCACCCTCATGCCCACTGCCACCTCCTCATACCTCCCTCACACTCAGCACCACCACCCCATGTTTGCCTCCACCCTCCAAACCTGCCACCCCCCCATGCCTCCCCTGAGCTCACTGCCACTCCTGCGCTTGCCACTATGAATGAGAAAACTCCAAGGGGCCTTATCATCAACTTCCCTGCTCAGGTCTTCTAAACTCAGGCCTGGGGCTTCCTTGGGGGAATCAATCGACCATAGTATGGACTCCCTCTTTTTCTACTGAATTCTACTTTCCCAAGCATTATTGTCTTTTCACTACAATGGTCTTTCTTCAATACAATGGTCTTCAGTACAATGGTCTTTCACAGGTCTTTCTTAGACAAAGAACATTCAGAGGTGGTTTTGTTACCCCCAAAAGGTGGGTGATTCAGGGGTCCACCCACAATGCTAAAGCCTCAGTGGAAAGATGGGGAATTATAGCTCAAAGGGGGTCTGCAAGAAGGGGGGGAACCATGGGGCCTTATCACCTGTGTAAGCTGGTACTAATGCAGAGACACTAGTTGGAGATCAAATAAATGTTTTATTGGGGGAAAATCACAAACACACACAAGATTCAAGCAGTCTCACAACCATACAAGGTGAACAAAAGGAAAGGGAGAAAAAAATGGATAATAAGGAGTTA
This sequence comes from Iguana delicatissima, assembly GCA_948472985.1. Taxonomy (NCBI): domain Eukaryota; kingdom Metazoa; phylum Chordata; class Lepidosauria; order Squamata; family Iguanidae; genus Iguana; species Iguana delicatissima. The sequence goes on along the minus strand of CAOKZL010000692.1, from coordinate 341,675 downwards.
ATATGAAATGGGTAATATTTACCAATCCTGAACAGAAAAAAAGTAATGGCGAAATGGCTCAAACATGAGAGTTTGAGGGCAACATGGAAGAATGAGAGTCTAGGGTGCAGAGTGATGCCCAAGTGCTACTGTGCTGTGTGATGCATACTGCAAAAATTACCTGGACTGGAGCTAGGGTATTTATACCCTTATTCTGCCCTGAAGAGGAAGGTGTTAATGGCTGTCTGGCAGAACAAAGCCAATGGTCATCTAATCCCTTATGACTCTAAGACTGTACGATTCTAGGTGCTATTTTGTCTCCCCCACTCTGGTGAGATGCAAAGTATTTCTATTTCTGTGATTGAAGTCATTTTTTAATTCCTATTGTTACCCTGTTTACTGGGGGTCCCGGGGGGAGACACCTAAATAACCAAACAACAACACACAATTTGGGGAAATCAGCTGGAGCACTCACTTAAGCTAGCGAGAGGCAGGGTAACTTAGCAGGATCTTGCAGCCCAGCATCTACAGGGTCGGGTCAGTCAAGCAGCCAGATGGGTTTAAAGTAATCAAATGCGGTTTTATTGCATACAAACAAATATTAAAGACACCACAATCACACAGCTAACTAAGAGATTAGAGACTGAATTAAGGATAGAGACTTTCAGGGGAAAATGGGTGATACGACACCTGTCTCGTCGTCCTGGACCTTGCGGGAGAAGCCGGGGGTGCAGAGAAGAAACTCAGCTCAATTAGCTGAGAGGAGCTTGCCAAGCACAGCAGCGGCAAGACGGGATGAAACTCGGAAGTGATCCAAGGAAGGTCTCAGAATCAGGGGTTTTTATAGGGTGAATTGGGACTGCAGGGGAAAACAATGAGTTTTGGGTGTGAGACAATGTCTCAGAAAGGTCACAACTTTGCATGATGGAATCAGAGCCGAATTAGCAATAGTGAAGCCAGTATGAAAATGCGCAGTGCTTACCAGTGGACAGCACAACCTTTGTCCAGTAGCCTGCTCGGGGCAGGAAGCCTTTGTTAACATCGCACATATGTAACGAGGTGTTTGCCGGAGAGGTCCCTGAAGCGACAAACCGGCTGTGTCTGGCCTGCCTGGGTGGAGAATAGAATGTGCAGCAATTATTGGCCGTGCCTGTTTGCGTGCTTGTCCGGTGGCCTCGCAAACACATGGAGCAGGGTGGCAGGGGAAAGCCGAATTGTTTGATATAAAAAACGATATCGGGTACTATCTCCTGGTAGGCCTAGGCTGCAGTAACACTATCTTTACATGTAAATCAGAGTACACAAATTTTATGCAGATCCTTTTCTTTGGTCTAAATGCTACTGGCTTTACTCTCAACTAGAGCAGATTCATTTTATCAATTGTTGAGTACTGAGTCAGCATATAAGTAAATCCCATTGACTGAATGCATCTTCTTTAGTTGGGACTAACAATACGATTCAAGCCAGTCGTTTTTTTGTGGAGCATTTCCTCTTTTTTTTCATGACATGCAAGTTAGTTGCAATGGCAATAAAAATGCATTAAGTGTACTGTTAACGTGATTGACCCAGAAGTCAAGCCATGCTGGATCAGAACAAATGTCTACCAAGTCTGGTATGTTGTTCTCACAGTAGCCAATTAGATGCCAACCAGCACCCTTCCAGTAACATTCCTGAGCAGCTGACATTAAGAGAGGATGTCTGTGAATCTGTCTAATCCCCTCTTAAAGTGGCCTAAATTAGTGGACATCAGCATCGCATCTTGTAGAAGCTGTTTCTTCCAACTAACTCAAGGCCCATAGATATCAATGGCCCAATCCAGCCCATGATTCCATAGAAGTAAGCCCCACAGAATTCAGTGGAAGAGATTCTTGAGCAAGTAACATATGGTTGCTGCCTTAGTTATGATTGAGTTCAGCGAGATTGGATTGGAGCCATTTTCACTGTTCAACTTTTGTGTTATACAAGACCAGGAATGGGCTAAGAGTGGCCCCCTCAGATGTTGTTTGACTACGGCTCCCAACATTCCTCATTGAGGGCTGACAGAAATTGCAGTCCAAGATCAGGTAGATAGCTGCACATTTCTCAACCCCAAGCTAGACTAAGCAAAAACATCCACATTGCATATATTTTTGTGACGTTTGCTGGCATTTGATGGCAAAATTCGATGAGGAAATAAAGACTTGTCAGATGAAAGTGAATACCCTGAAAGAACCTGCTGGTATGATCAGATCCTAAACTTAGCTCTGTGATACAGTGTGTGCTATATGACAGAAAATTCCCACTGTCTTAGATAAAGTTACAAGTGAACAACTCTTGCAGTGAGCCACTGTTTATCAGAGTATATTAACACAAGATCAGAATTTGGAGAAGTTACTTTTTTGGTCTACAATTGCTATGTTGGCTAAGAGATTCTAGGAACTGTAATACAAAAACAAACAAACAGAAAAACCTTTCCTGAGCTCTGTACCAAGCTGGATCAATGATTTAATTCAATCAAGGACACCTCACATGCTCTTCATAATTTTTTGTTTCCATGAACTAGAAGAGATACTAGAACTAGAAATGATATCTGTAATGTCATCAAATGTTTCACCCTCATTTGTCTCTGATTTAACTTTCTGGTGCCATGAAATCCAGTGAAAACTGTAGCACATAAGTATCTGTGGAGTTTATATTTATATTTAAGCTCTTGGAACAGGCTATATAAATACTGAGAGTTATTTCATTTTTATGGTGTTAATGTTAAGGTGGCTTTATTTCTTAGCATTTTCCTGAGTCTGTGTCCTTTCTGTATTCCCTGTGCTCTGTCTTTCTGAGTATGAAAATGAAAGGCAGTGATCTATCATAAACCATTTGACATGAAGAAAGATCCACAGCTTTTTCACTTCTGGGTTGCATGGAAATGAGTTGGACAGAAAGTTAACATTTCAGTAGCACTTCACTGTTGAATATTATGAAAGGCAGGCAGACAGTTCTGAGGAAATGCCCTATCCAAAATCTATCATTAACACTTTTCCTTTCCCCTGAGCTCAGTTTTCAGACGGAGGACCTTAAATAAACTTTACACTTGGAAATTCATTTAGCTTGAAGTTTCAAGTTAAAACGACTTGCCATAAAAGTATTAAGCATCTTACAAGACACACACTTGTAAATGAAAGGGCAGATTAATAATTTGAGAAGAGAAATATAAACAGTGTCAAATTTAACCACTGAGCAGTTTAATATAACTTCTGCACAATTTTACAAACCATTATTTATCCAGTTAATATGCATACAAATTTAATAAGTTACCTTCTACAATATTGCTTTTGGTGTAGTTAGCGGTGTAGACAATTACTCCGCTAATGTACAAAAAAAAAGTCCCTAGGGGAAATTGGAATTTGCCAGCCAAATGTAAGAACCATGGATAAACGGGATATGTGTAGGTTTTCAAAATAATGCTTCAAGGGCATATCTGTAGCACAGTGGCATAACGAAATCTTTTTATTGAGAAACTAATCCTGTTTTTTTACTTTATCAGGCAATAGGGAGCTGCCAAGTTTTCTAATAAATAATACCATTTCCATTACAGACATTACCAATTTGAATTCTTCAGATCTGAAAACCATGATATCTAGAGTTGCCAGTTCAAGATGGTCCTAGGCCCTGGGATTTCTGTGCCAAAACCTGAGACCTTGGACAGTCCTTGATGATGTCATTAAGTGTTGTGCCACAGTTGCTCACAGTGTGTAATTCAAACCTGGGGCGGGGGAGAGAGAAAAAAGAGAGAGATACAGAGAAGGAGAGAGAGAGAGTATTTATCCTGTTTGAAAATTAAGAGAGAAATTTTAACTAAAGGAGTATTACCAGGCGGTACACCCCCATGCTTTGATATGATTTAATTGGCAAAATATGATTTAATTGGCAACATATATTAATTGGCATAAATATAAATTATACCCTGTTATGGCTGTATGGCCAGGCTGGATAAGATGAAAAGGCTGACCAAACGTGTGTGTTGTGAATTAGGTCAGAAGAGACCTCCAGGCATAGCCAGGTCATAGGCCCTTTCTGCACCTTACCTTCTTCCAGTGCTGGGGTGCTGGGATTGCGCGCGCAGCCTCTGCAAGAGGCTTTTGCATCTGGGGTCCTTCAACTCCGCACGAGCTGCCTGCTCACGTGACACCCCCACCTCTTCCTTCTGCAGTGCAGCCTAGGACCTTCCCAGGCTGCACTGGGGCAGGAAGCGTGATCAGTGCAGCTCTGGAGGCTCCATGCCCCAGGTAAGTGTGCGTGGGGCCTGGGGGCAATGCACGATCGCACATCATTTTCGGCTTCTAGCCGAAAATTAAAAGGTGCGTGATCGGCACCTGCCAGCCCCTGGAGCATCGCGCGATTGTGAGTGCATTGTGCAGATTGCTCCTCACAATTGCACAACGCTCCAGGCCCTCTTTCGCATGGAAAATGCCATGCGAAAAGGGCCATAGTCAGGAAATCACTGGGAAACTCCAGTGATAATGCACTTGCAATTAGCCTCTGATGACTCAACCTCTTAGACACAATAGCATCTGGGAGATTCCTACAAGATGGCTGATTGTCTTAACTCTTCTCCCTCTGACCAAATAAGCTTCCCTTTTGTCCCCACACCTGTCTGACAAGTACTGAGCTATCAGGACTACCATTAGCCCTTTGTCACTTAATGCTAAGGCCATTAGCTCATTCTGGACATCACTGTCTGCTCTCAGGACTCCATTGTTTACTCTGCCAGAAAGCCATTAACACCCTTGCACTCTAGGAAGAAATAAAATATTTAAACCCCAGTTTTTGGCCAGTCAACTCACAGTACACCAACTGCTGGTTGCCACACTTTCATTCTGATTCCCAATTGTGTACTGTCCTTAGACTTTCATCTAAGCCATATTGCTGCTCTTCTGGATTGGTAAATATTATCCACTTGGCCCTGAAATCTCACTATCCAAAACTTTCTTCCTTTTTCCTTTGTTAGCCTTGTGTGATTGCGTGACTGCTTGGATCTCGTGTGTGTGATTGTAATTCCCCCAATAAAACACATTAAGCTTGTTTTTGGATCTCTGACTGGTTCCTCCCTGCACTAGTACTGGGAAGCACCGTGCACTAGTACTAGGCATAAATATGCCCCACTGTTCCATGAAGATACTGGCATCATGGGTGGACTCTTGAATCACCCACATTTTAGAGTAACAAGGGCTGCTTCTAGATCAAGTTGAAATGATAGATTTTTCTTTCTCACTCACTTAGGGAGACAGAATAAGGAACATTTAATTTAGCCTGCCTGCTTAGCTAGAAGGTAGATCCAGAGCAAAGTGGAGGGAAAGGCCTGGCACTACAATGAGTGGTAGGGGAGAAGGAAGCCAACTAAGTAAATACATAGACCTGTGTCGCCTCAGAGAGTCTTTGTAAGCTGTGGTTGCAAATCAATTAAACCTATGGAATCACAGCAAGCTGCTGCCTTCCTAGCAAAGCTGGAGATTTCTTCTTATTTGGAATTACCACATTACTCCATGGGAGAATTTTCATCCTTATCTCCTGCCTGGAGATGTCCCACAAAAACTGGACATTCAGGGCAGGCAGAGAAGATTCTTACTAAGTATGCCCAGTGAACTGCAAAGTATGCTTTTCTGGAACAGTTTCAGGGTCTATGGAAGGACTAACTGGCTTTAGAACAGGATGAACAAATATTCAGAGACTACAGTATACATATGTCTGGAAGCATCATATTCACCACATATGTATCCAAAGACTTGAAGTCCCTGCCAATCTGGATGGGTCCTGATTATTATTTGGGGTTTTTTTGGGGGGCGGTCATTTACAATCCCTTCCTTCCTCTAATATGTGAACTGTGAAGGCAGGATGAGTTCCATCTAAACTGAGAAAGACTAGGGAGGTATTTTTGTGCAAAATGGAAAAGAGGCATGGGATAAGCTTTTAAGACTCGCTTATTCAAGATCAAATGTTGAAAATTATGGATATTAAAAATGGTAAATAAATAAAATAATAATACTGTGTTGTAGTGGATATGTTTTCAAAGTTGGTTTCAAAGTGGTTTTAATTCCATTTGTATTCTGTTTGGAAAAAGGTAAAATGTGGAGGAGGAGGAGGAGGAGGGGGAGTTATGAATGATTAACCTAGACCATGAATGCCCTCCAATACCAACTTACCAGGAATCAGCAGCTGGGATCTGCCAGGGTCTGTTCTTCTGTTGTTCTGGAAGCCGCTGACTGTTGTTCCCACCCCTGTCACACAAGCAATCTCTGGTTGGAGCGTGAACTGCAACAGGGTCCTGCTTCTGCCTGTCACACTGGAGATTGCTTACAAGAAGGATAGGACTGCCAATCAGCTGCTTCCCAAGTGACAGGAGAACAGACCCCCATTGGTTGCAGTGGTTGCTTCTCAGTAAATGGGGGTTGGGGCAGTCAGGCCAGGATCTGTTGCATAATTCCATAACTGCAGTGATTACCCATTCGTAACTCTCTAACAAGATTCCAGATAATAATATTAATAATAACAACAAGAATGACAACATAAGAGTTGTCAAAATGGTGAAGTAAAAATCTTATGGGACTTTGAGATGCAAACTAATAAACAATTGGAACGTAATATGCCAGACGTAATTGTGTTTGAGGCCATTTCTGCACTACACCGTTATAGTGCTATTATTCCACTTTCAACACCCTATGGAATTCCAGGGTTTGCAGTTTAGGGACAGGCATTTAGAATTCTCAGCCAGAGAGCTCTTTGGCCTTAAGTTAATTCAGTAAACTACAAGCCCCAGGATTCCACAGGATATTGAAAGTGGAATAATAGCACTATAACAGTATAGTGCGGAAATAGCCTGAGAAAAAGAAAGCTTGCTTTGTAGATGTGACAATCTCAGGGAACAGCAGGAGCAGTGACAAAGAGAGGGGAAAGGCTGTGAAACACCAAGACTTATAAATTCAAATTCATTGTCTCTGGGAAAAAGAAAAAAACAATTGTGGTCCCGCTTCTGATAGGTGCTTTGGGAGCAATTCCAAATCGACTAACAAAACATCTTTTCGCACCTTGCTTGGTGTCACTGGCATCGTGTGGGGATTGCACAGAAAGCCTCCTCTGGGAGGGAATTGCATCCCCTGCACTTCCCTCCACACCAGCTCCATGCTGGATGGAAGGAAGCACAATAGCTCTGCCCCTTCCTTCCACAGCGAAGCTGGGTACTTTCCCAGGCTGTGCTGGGGGAGGAAGTGTGGCCATTGTGCTTCCTGAGGTTCCACACACCTGGTAAGGGCAGGAGGAACGCGCAATTGTGCATCATTTTCAGGAAAACCCCGAAAATGATATAATGCATGATTGCCGCGGGATCACTACAGGAGTGATGCGCGATCACAAGAATGTTCTGTGGAACCATCCTCACGATTTTGCATCATCCCAAAGCCATTTCACGTTCAAAGTTGCATACAAAAAGGGATATGATAGGGTCACAAAAGGGTAATGACAAAAAGTGACACTAGGAGCATGTCTCATTATTTCACAATGCCTTGGTGATGACTAGATTCTTGAATCCTTTCTGCACTATACTGTTATAGTGCTATTATTCCACTTTCAACATCCTGTAGGATTCTGGGGTTTATAGTTTATTGAGGCCAAAGAGTTCTTTGGTTGAGAATTCTAAATGCCCCTCCCTAAACTGCAAACCCCAGGATTCCATAGGAGGTTGAATGTGGAATAATAGCACTATAACAGTGCAATGTGGAAAGGCCCTTAGAGAGAACCTGAATCAACTATAATAAGATTATCAACATAGGACAGGCACACTTTCTGTTCGCACACCTCATATGGAAATGGAATGAGAGCAGGCCTTGTGTATGTCTCCGGGGAAGACAGTGGCATACTGGGCAGGAAATGAAAATACACACCACACCACTATTTGTGCTAGGCAGGGATAACCACACTACTTTGGCCCTAGATAGGCCTTCTTCTCAGTTCTAGTCCCTACTTAACCATCCTTCCTTAAGGTCACAGAATGTGTAGGTTATATTTTAGAAGAAAGAACTGGCAAAAACCACCTCTGTATTCCTTGCCTCAGAAACCCCTATGAAATTCATGGGGCTATCGTAAGTTGACAGGCAACTTGAAGGGACATACAAATACGTGTTTATCCAGTCATGTATACAATTGAACAGGAATTCATTGTCAGCGAACAGACTAGTCAAGCATGTTTTGTTTTGTTTTTGACCTAGATAAAATGTGGATTTTGTAATTATATTTGGAACTGAGAAATTTTGTTTTGTTGAATCACCAATTCCCAGAATCCCTCATCCAGCATGGATTCTGGGATTTGGTGGTCCAAAAGAGTAACTTTTCCAAATACTGACAATGGTGGGCAACAGGGGTCAGTCATGGTCTAATAGGGTTATGCAGGGATTCTGGTAGTGGGTGGTCCAAAAAAGTAAGTTTTCCAAGGTTCTGTAGGGTAAGATATACTAGGTAGGAACTGAGCGAGCACTCAGAGGCACCTCTGAGGCGATGGAGATTCTTGAGACTCACCATTTGGGGCTGCAAACAGGGGAATCATGTAGCATCCTTGAGACTGTTTGTAACGTAAGCTTTCATTGGCCGTTTCCTCACTAGACTATTATAGTGCTATTATTCCACTTTCAGCATCCTATGGAATCTTGGGGTTTGCAAGTTTAGGGAGGGACCTTTGATGCCCCTCCCTAAACTTGCAAACCCCAGGATTCCATAGGATGTTGAAAGTAGAATAATAGCTCTATAACAGTCTAGTGTGGAAATGGCCATGGACTCAGTCTAGTTCATCAGTCCAGGAGCAGATTGATTCTATGAAACTTCTTTCACTCTGATAGATGCTACCAGATCCTTTTGTACAGAGATTAACATGGCTATGTCTTTGAATACATTCAGCCTGTGTCATCTGCAGGGCACGGTATGGTAAGTATGACCCACTTCACCTACTCAGAACTGTCGGGAAAGGAGTGACACTGGAAAACCTTTTGCAAGACATGGCTTTCCTCTCTCCCTACTGCCTTCAATTTTTCACTACCTTAACATTTTTTCCAGTGAGTCATGTCATCTGATTATATATGATGATATGAGCTCATTCACTTGGTTTCTAATAAGAATTCCAGCTTGATTTGCTAATAGCAGGATAGGCTTTCAAGTCACCTATTGACTTATGGCAACCCCATGAATTCCATAAGGTTTTCTTAGGCAAGAAATAATCAGTGGTGTTTTGCCATTGCTTTCTCCTGAATATAGCCCACAGCGTCTGGTATCTCCAGCAGTCTCCCTTCCAAGTTCTAACCAGATCTGACTCTGCTTAGCTTCCCATATCAGACAGGATCTAGTGCCTCTCTAGGGCCTATTTGTACTAGTCCATGAGATCGGGAAAACTCTCCTTCAGCACTACATTTCATAGAATCATAGAATCATAGAATCATAGAAATGTAGAGTTGGAAGAGACCACAAGGGCCATCCAGTCCAACCCCCTGCCATGCAGGAAAACCCTCAAAGCACTCCCGACAAGTGGCCATCCAGCCTCCGCTTAAAAACCTCCAATGAAGGAGACTCCACCACACTCTGTGGCAGCACATTCCACTGCCGGACCGCCCTGACTGTCAGGAAATTCCTCCTGAGGTTCAGGCGGAATCTCCCCTCCTGCAGCTTGCATCCATTGCTCCTTGTCCTGGTCTCAAGAGCAGGAGAAAACAAGCCCACTCCCTCCTCGACATGACATCCCTTCAAATATTTAAACATGGCTATCATGTCCCCTCTCAACCTTCTCTTCTGCAGACTAAACATACCTAGCTCTCTAAGTCTGTCCTCATAGGGCATGGCTTCCAGGCCCCTCACCATTTTGGTTGCCCTCCTCTGAACCTGCTCCAGCTTATCCATATCCTTCTTGAATTGGGGTGCCCAGAACTGGACACAGTATTCAAGATGAGGTCTAACCAATGCAGAATAGAGTGGTACCAATACCTCCCTCGATCTAGACACCATACTCCTATTGATGCAACCAAGAATTGTGTTGGCCTTCTTGGCTGCCGCATCACACTGCTGACTCATGTTCAGCTTGTGGTCTATGAAGACTCCTAGATCCCTTTCACACGTACTGTTAGCCAGCCACGTGTCCCCCATCCTATATTTCTGCATACCATTTTTTCTGCCTAAGTGTAGGACCTTACATTTCTCTCTGTTGAAATTCATTTTGTTAGCCTTGGCTCAGCTCTCCAATCTGTCCAGGTCCTTTTGAATTTTGATCCTGTCATCAAGCATATTAGCAACCCCTCCCAATTTGGTGTCATCTGCAAATTTGATCAGCGTGCCCTCTATTCCTTCATCCAAGTCATTAATGAAGATATTGAACAGCACCGGGCCCAGGACAGAACCCTGTGGCACCCCGCTAGTCACTTCTCTCCAGGATGAGAATCTGCCATTGGTGACCACCCTTTGGGTACGGTCAGTCAACCAGTTACAAATCCACCTGACAGTAGCCCTGTCCAGCCCACATCTTACTAGTTTCTTTGCAAGAATGTCATGGGGAACTTTGTCAAAGGCCTTACTGAAATCAAGATATACTATGTCCACAGCATTCCCTTCATCTATCAAGCAAGTAACTCTATCATAAAAAGAGATAAGATTAGTCTGGCATGACCTATTTTTGAGAAATCCATGTTGACTTTTCGTAATTACGGCATTGTTTTCTAAGTAATTAGTAACTGACGGTTTGATGATCTGCTCCAGGATCTTTCCAGGTACTGATGTCAGGCTGACTGGGCGATAATTATTTGGGTCCTCTTTTTTTCCCTTCTTGAAGATGGGGACAACATTTGCCCTCCTCCAGTCTGCCGGAACTTCTCCGGTCCGCCAAGAGTTTTCAAAGATTATAGCAAGAGGTTCCGCAATGACCTCTGCTAGTTCTTTTAAAATCCTAGGATGCAATTCATCTGGCCCTGGAGACTTGAATTCATCCAGTGTGGCCAGGTATTCCTGTACTACCTCTCTACCTATTCTGTGCTGCATTTCCCCCACTTCCTCACCTGCTCCCCAACCGCCAGGTTGCGTGTTTTTATCCTTTTGGGAAAAAACTGAGGCGAAGAAGGTGTTGAGGAGTTCTGCCTTTTTCTTCCTCCTGTTATTAATTCACCATCTTCCTTGCGCAGTGACCCTATCGTCTCCTTTTTCCTTTTGCTGCGGACGTATTTAAAAAAGCCCTTTTTATTGTTTTTAATGTCTCTGGCCAGCCTAAGTTCGTTCTGTGCTTTAGCCTTTCTGACCTTCTCCCTACATCTCCTGGCTACTTGCTTATAATCTTCTTTGGCGATTTCCCCCTTCTTCCATTTCCTGTACATGTTTTTCTTAATACTTAGCTCAGCTGAGAGCTCTTTAGTCAACCATTCCGGTTTGTTCAGATGCCTTCCATTTTTCCTCCTTAATGGCACAGTTTTAGCCTGTGCCTTCAGTACCTCCCTTTTAAAGAACTCCCATGCATCCTGAACTCCTTTCTCATTGACTATTCTTGACCACGGGATTTCAGCCAGCAGTTCCTTCAGTTTACAGAAGTCTGCTTTTTTAAAATCTAAGACGAATGCCTGGCTACACTTGCCTTCTCTTCCCCACTGAATACAAAATTCTAATAGGGCATGGTCACTCTCTCCTAAAGATCCAACCAGTTCTACGTCATTAACAAGGTCTTCCCTGTTGGTCAGGATCAGATCCAGAATATTTGATCCCCTTGTCGCCTCTTCCACCTTCTGGACCATGAAATTGTCTGCAAGACAAGCAAGAAACTTGCTGGACCTTGCTGCCTTTGCAGAGTTTGACTGCCAACATATATCCGGGTAGTTGAAATCTCCCATTATTACTGTATCTCTCCTTTTTGAATGTGCAGTCATTTGGTCTACGAAAGCGCCATCGAGGTCCTCAGTCTGGCTTGGAGGTCTGTAGTAAACCCCCACTATAATATCCCTATTGTTTCTCACTCCCTTAATTCTTACCCAGATGCTCTCGACCTGGCTTCCAGTGTTAAAGTCATGGATCTCTTCACAGGTGAAAACATCCTTGACATATAAGGCTACTCCTCCTCCTTTCTTATTTGGTCTATTTCTACAAAATAGGCTATACCCCTCTATTCCTACATTCCAATCGTGAGACTCATCCCACCAGGTCTCAGTGATGCCTATCAAATCATATTTATTTTGCTGTACTAGGAGTTCAAATTCATCTTGTTTGTTTCCCATACTCCGTGCATTAGTGTAGAGACACTTAAGTCCCCGTGCCCTTCCTGCAAGTCCCATAGCATTTTTTCCACCCCTCCCACGATTGGATGCTATTCCTACTTGGCCAATATCATTTGGGCCTTTCTCCCCTGCACTTGCCGAGTCCTTGTCCTGAATAATCTTGTCTCCCTCCCCAGTTGTACTTAGTTTAAAGCCCTCCTAATCCTCCTTGTGAGACTGTTTGCAAAAACGTTCCTGCCAAGTTTCGTGAGGTGCAGCCCATCCCTTGCCAGAAGCCCATGTTCCTGGAATTTCAAGCCATGATCCAAAAAGCCAAACTGTTGCCGGTGGCAAAATGTGCGGAGCCAGCTGTTGACCTCTACTATTGTCCTTTCCCTTCGTGCACCATATCCTTGAACAGGGAGGATTGATGAAACGACCACCTGCGCACCAAGGTCCTTAAGCTTTCTCCCCATAAGCTCGTAGTCCTTTGTGATGTGGTGAAAGCTGTGCTTCACCGTGTCATTGGTTCCAACGTGAACCAAAACGAGGGGCTTACGGTCAGTGGGCTTGACCAGCCTGGCTAGCCTCTCTGTTACGTGGTTTATCCTGGCCCCAGGAAGACAGCAGACCTCTCGATTGAGCTTGTCCGGTTTGCAAACTGCTGGTTCGGTTCCTCTGAGCAAGGAGTCCCCAACCACCAGAACTCGCCTCTTCTGAGGCCTGTCCGGGGTTCTTCGACAAGCAGATTCTTCCAGGATTGCCTGGGCATTGTGTTGAGGTTGGGAGTGCTGGACTTCCCGATGTTGGATGCTGTCCTGTTGGTGTTGAAGTTTTCTAAAGCTAAGAAACTGTCACACCCAAGTTGAAGTGTACGTTACCCCAACTGAGCCATGCTGTTTTGGTATTTGAGACAGGAAAATCGCACAAGTGCCTCTCGACCTTTGTAGTGGTAAAATAAATAAGTCAGAGTTGCAAGACTGAAAAATTGAGAGAGCTCCTGTACTTTTAATGATGATGTAGAAGAGAGAGTTTCAGTAGATATTGCTTGTTACTTGGTAGCATGACAAGCAACAGCTGCTAAACTTCCCTTTCTACACCATCATTAAAGGTCCAAGAGCCCTCTACAGTTTTCACTCTGGCAACCCTCAAATAAATACAATATCAATAAACCAAATGACTAACCATTTATTATCCTTTCAGATCTGTTGCCTGAGACTGATAATGCCTGAGGTGACTCTATCTAATGGTAGTGCTAATCCCTGCCATTCGGGACCTACAAATTTGTGACCTTGGCTTTGGCCTGATGAAGGTATTACCCTAATATGGATTTTGAATCTCCAGAATTATTCCTCTTAAATGTGCCCTCAGTGTTTTCTTTAATGGCACTTGCCAATGAAAAATGGGACTGCTCAGCGTGCATATTCACACAAGCCCCAAGGAGTGCTTCCATCCCCATTTTTGCTTCTTCCAAGGTGTGAGGAAAAAGTAATTTACACACAGCCTGTCCTCTTTGCCAGAAAAACCACAGCCAGTGACAGTGACGGCTCCTAGTGTCACTCACATTATTAGTTCAGGCTGGGCAAATCACATCATGGTTTAGTGACCTTCCCAGATGCTGAGAGGCCTATATCTCTTAAGTTTCGTCTCCTGTAAGAAAAATAAAATGATTAAAAAAAAGAAAGGTGGTGGTCTTTTATCATCCCAGCATGTCACATTTTTTTATGATGCTGTACAACAACCTGCCACATCATGCTAACAGAAATGTGCTCACCCTCATCATTTTGGTTTCCACCACAGAATACAGGCTTCTGTGCTTCAACAACAAATGTGATGGGATATAGGGTTCTCCATCCTGTGGTGTGGCTGAGACCCTTTTCTCTGGTCTTCAGAGCAAGGGGGAGAAATCTTAGGGCATGACCACTGCCTTGAAAATTGTGTGTGTTTTTTTTCCTCCTTTGCTAGACCTGGTATTTTTTTCCTCCTTTGCTAGATCTGGTATTTTTATTTGAATGGCAGACTGTGGTTTGGGAGCAGGGGAAGAAATAAGGGTGTCCTTTCTTGGAGTGCACCAGTCTTTCCCTTCCCCTAGAGCTCAAAGCAGCTAGATATTCATGGTCTGATTCAATTTATCTCTCTCGTTCCATGTGGTAAGAAGAATTAGCAGCAGCCCCTTGGCTTGACAGCTGCTGGCATCGAGAGGTTTTGGGATGGATCACAAGGGCAAAATTTACCTTCTGAACTCCATCTTTAACAAACAAAAAAAAAAGATTTATACACACATAAGCTGCAGTTATGCAGATATAAGTGTGACTGAATGCACAGAATGTGTGTGTGGCGGGAGGAAGTTGAACTGTGGTCACAGGTGCTGGCCCCAACCTTGACTCAGTCAATGGACTGTGTAAAACAGAGTTATCATGTATGCAAACGGAGGCTTTAGTCCAACATCCTGTTGCCCTAAGAGGTGGGAGACTTTGAGGTCCACCCACAATGCCAGAGTTTCCTTAGTAAATTTGGGGGAATTATAGCTCAAAGGAGGCCTCTAAGAGGAGGGTAATGGCAGGATCTTTTCACCTTTGTATATAGTGCTAACTATAGAGAGAGGACTCCAGTTAAAAGTTAGACTAGGGTCATTTCCACCCTACAGTGTTATAGTGCTATTATTCCAGTTTCAACATTCTGTGGAATTCTGGGGTTTGTAGTTTACTGAGGCCAAAGAGCTCTCTGGCTGAGAATTCTAAATGCCATTCCCTAAACTGCAAACCCCAGGATTCCATAGGATGTTGAAATCTTTTGTTTTTGATTCAGTAGAAAAGATCCATCTTGTTCTCTTTGAATCTCCGTGCCCACATAGAATCTTGCATCTCCTAACTCTTTCAATTCCACTTCTTTGTTCAAGTGATGTACAACTTCTGAGTAGTCTTCACTTCTGTTGGTGGCTATAATCAAATCATCAACATAGGTCAGGATAAAGGTTGAATAACCTTCTTTGGTTCTGGTGTATAGGCACTGATCCACTTCTTGCTTAAAGCCTAATTGTTTCAACATTGTGTCTAGTTTCTCATTCCAAGCTCTAGCAGCCTGTTTAAGTCCATACAAACCTTTGTTCAGCTGGCAAACCAGATGTGGCTGCTTCTGGTCTACAAAGCCTGGAAGTTGTTGCATGTATAGTTCCTCTGTTATTTCTCCATGTAAGAAAGCAGTTTTCACATCAAGGTGTCTGACATCCATTTGTTTGGAAGCAGCTAGACTGAGAAGCAGTCTTATGGTACTGTGTTTGACAACAGGCGCAAATGTCTCATCAAAGTCTATTCCAAATTTCTGCGAGAAGCCTTGTGCAACTAACCTTGCTTTGTAGCGTTCCACCTTTCCTTGTGCATCCAGTTTCAGCTTGAAGACCCATCTGGATCCTATGGCTTTCTTTCCTGGTGGAAGCTCAGTAAGTGTCCATGTTCTATTCTTATGCAGTGCATCTATTTCTTCTTGTGCTGCCTTTCTCCACTTAGCTGCCTCAGTTGCAGGCATCTGTTCAATTTCTTCAAAGCTTGATGGTTCATTTGGTAACACTGATGTTGCGAGGTAGGACAAGCGTGGAGCTGGTACACCTTTGTTGGGTCGCGTTGAGCGTCTGGGAACCTGGTCTGGAACCTGGTCTGTCTCTGCAGCATCCTCCGGTCCAGTGCTCAGGTCAGAGCCATCTGCATCCCCTTCTCTTAGTGTACTGCTCTCTGCCTTTAGCTTGCTTTCTGCAGCATATATCTCAGTCCTTTGTTCAGAATCAGGTTGTGTAGCTGCTTGTGTTATTTCAGATGTAGGCAACATTTGCACTTCTAAGAGAGGTTCAACATTTTGCTCTTCTTCTTCCAGTGATTCTAGGATAGTCTCTCATTCATTTGGAAAGTCTATGACAGTTCCTCTCTTATCAACTCTGCTTTGTTCATCAAAGTAAACTACATGCCTAGTAGCAGCTTCACCAGTCTTTAAGTTCATTACTCTATAGCCTTTGCTTCCAGGAGCATAGCCAATTAGAGTAGCCTGCTCTGCTCTTGCATCTAGTTTGTGTCGCTTCTGTTGTGGTATGTATGATTATGCAATACTTCCAAAGGTTCTAATGTGTTTCATGTCTGGTACTCTGCCATGCCATAGTTGAAATGGTGTTCGTGTGGTGCCTTTTGTTGGCAATCTATTCTGGAGATACGTTGCAGTCATAAAGGCATCACCCCAAAATTTACTGGGAAGATGAGCACCTGCCAGCATGCACTTTGTCATCTCCAGGAGAGATCTCAGTTTCCTTTCAGCAATCCCGTTCTGCTCAGGAGTGTAAGGAACGCTCCTCCTGTGCAAAATGCCATGGTCTTCCAGGAAAGATTGTGTGCGATGTGAAATGTACTCACCAGCGCCATCTGTCTGGATAGCTTTAGGTGTCATCTCAAACTTGGTTCTCACCATGACAACATACTTCTGTAGCATGTCTTGGGCTTGACTCTTCTCTTTCAGAAGATAAGTAACACAACACCTTGAAAAATCATCCACAAAAATTAAAGCATATCTGTTTCCACCAAGTGAAGGAACATTAAATGGACCACACAAATCACTGTGAATGAGATCCAGTACCTTAGCGGTTCTCTTTTCAGTCCTTGGATGAAATGAGGGTCTGACTGACTTTTGTTCAACACAAGTTACGCACTTGGTAGCACTCTCATTGTGTTGTTGATTCATCTTGATTCCTGTAGCCAAGCTCTGGTTCTGTAGTTCAAGAACTGCCTTTGGATCGCGATGTCCAAGATGTCTGTGCCATAGGTCAAGGCTGTCCTCATTCATCTGTGCTCTAGCAACATTAGCTTGTTGAGCTGAAAGATGTAGCTCATAGACACCATTATTCTCAAATGCTTCTGCAAAAAGGGCATTATCTTTGGTAACTGTGCATTTCCCTTGTTTGAAAAGTATTTCAAATCCTCTCTTATCTAAAGCAGACACATTGAGCATGTTGCAGTGTAATTCAGGAACAAACAAGACATCCTTTGCTACATTCTGTGCAACTTCGCCATTAGGCAATAGACAGTTTAAAGTGCAGCTTCCTGATCCCAGGATCTGCATGGATTCACCCTTTGCAGCTTGAATCTTTCCTGTTGCATCTGGATCCACTTTATCAAAATATGCATCAGAAAATGTGCTGTGATTGGTACAGTCAGAATCTATAATCCAACAATTATTTTTCTGCTTGTAGTCATTAACTGCCAGAGTCTGCCCCATTAAAAGAAGATTATTTCCTCTGTAAGACTGTTTGCTTGGTTCACCCACTTCATGCTGCCTTTGTCTTGTAAATTTCCTAGTTGGAGAGCTACCAATGGCTGAGGGCTTTTTTGAAATAGTACAGTCTCTTGCAATGTGACCCTTTTTGTTGCAGTTATAGCAATTGAGCTCTGATTGGTCCCTAGGCGGAGCTTTGGGTTTGCCCTTCTTAGTGGCCAGGTAATTTGATCCACTTGGTCTCTGTGTATGATCAAAGGGGAGGCCCCTTGGTCAATGCATTCTTCTCGTAGTTTAGAGAAAGCTTCATTAAAGGTTAGTCCTTTTAAGTTTTGTAAGAGAGAGATGAAGGGATTGAACTTGATCCCAGAGTTCCATTCAGGAAGCAAACCTTTTGTCTATCAGAAAACTGGAATCCACAGGAATTCAACTTATCAAAAATTATAATCAGTTTGCTGATATAAGCTTCACAGCTTGCTTTAGTATGAAGGCGAAGCTGTACAAGTTCCCTCATCCAAATTGACTGAGATTTTTCAGATTAAAGACCATACACCTCTTTAAGTTTAGTTAGCATTTCATTTGCAGATTTGCAGTCTCTTACATTGAGTAGCTGATTAGCCTCCAGTGCGTTACCAATCAGATACTGTGCAGTGCATCTTTTCTCAACCATTGTTCTGCAGATTCACCACTTGGTTTTTCTTTTTCAATTGCATTCAGAACATTATGGTAATTAAAGGCTAAATTTAATTTTTGTCTCCATTCTGTATAGCTCTCATTGGTGAGTCGCACAAGTCTGGGTTTGGAAGCTAGGTCTAAATCTGCTAAATCTGCTTGCAGCATTTTTGCTTTAGTTAGCAATTCCAACAAAAAGAGAAATC
This sequence comes from Iguana delicatissima, assembly GCA_948472985.1. NCBI lineage: Eukaryota > Metazoa > Chordata > Lepidosauria > Squamata > Iguanidae > Iguana > Iguana delicatissima. Next base: position 323,338 of record CAOKZL010000692.1, on the reverse strand, counting down.
AGCTCCCAAAAAGGTAAAAGGTAAAAATTCTCTAGCTAGATGTGTGTTTCCAAAAAGAGGGGAAGGGGAAAAAACCAACCACTTCCACAAGAAAGACACAAAGCAAAAAACAAAAAAAAACTAAAACTAAAACCCAAAAAATCTGGTAACTGTTCTGTTCTGGGCCCATAACCTGTTGGGGAAATTAAAAAAAAAAATTTGAATATTGAGAGACCTTGGTAATGAGACTCTCAATCAACAGAGTATTTTAGTAATTGCACAAAACGGAAGTTGAACAGATCACCAGTCCCACTTCTTTAACTACACCCCAAACACACTTAATCTAGCTCAAAATAAGCACAAAAACAGTTTGGTTAAAAATATAAAAGAGTTTACTCACAAAAGCTTGTGCATAGTCTACACAGGTTCAATTCTTGAGGAAGGTAAGAAGAAAAATAAAGCACTCATATGCTTGCTGCAAAAAGATCCCTGTTAGGAGATCTCAGAGCATGTTTTCAGGACAAAATGGCGAAGACAAAAGGGGAGAGAGACAAAATGGCCAGAGAACCTTTTTTAAAAGAACAAGGAATGTCTACGTGCTGGAGGAAGAGGTGTTAACCAACAAAACAGGAAGTTTTCTCTCTAGGCTAACTTTCTATGCCTACAATAGACATAGACTACAATAGACATGCAAATAAACTAAGTCATTTCATTAGGCATGCAAAGGTTGCCACTCCCAACAAGTGCAAGGTGTGAAAGACTGGATAGAGAGAAAATGGGGTGAAAAAAGTGATAGTTAAGAAGAAGGCAGAAGCGGAGTGATTCAGACAGTGTCTGAGGGTAGCAAGGGCAAACAGCAGTCTGGACACCTGATTTGCTAGGGGCAAAGCTAGGGTTTATATACCCTATTTCCTACCCTGAAGCGCTTAGATAAAGTGCTAGTGGTTTTGTCCAGAGATTGACAAAGGAGTCTAGAAAGGGCTGATTGTCTTAATTTTAGATGACAAAATATTGATGGGAGTCATGACAATCTCTTAATGTCTTTGTTGAGCAGGGAATATAGGAAAGATTTCCATAGGGTGAGAGCAAGGAATAGTCCTTGACTGTTTCACCTGGGCAGTTTCACCTTCCATTGTTTTTGGGTGTGCACAGAACCTGGGGTTTTGAAAGGATTAGCATAGACCCATTAGTGTCTGGGTCTCCTGCCAAATCCTCTCTGAACTTGTGACCTGACCATGTTTAAGGACAGCCTGACCTGGCAATATGCTCTTCTGGCCAGCATGCCTTCAATCATGTTTTCCAGCCATAAATATGTTCAATTATGAAAAACGCATATCCTGCAGAATGGGGCTCCCATCAATGTTTTGTCATCTAAAATTAAGACAGGGTATGGTAAAAATCCCCACTACACTGAGCAGTATATCCCCTCCAAATTATTGTAAGGCCCTTGAAGACACCCAGAATGGCTAGTCCATGTTTCACAGCAAGCAGGCAGGATTGGGGAAGTGTCTGGCTACCTTCCCTTAGCCATATGCACAATAGTTACAGGAGAACTGAGACCCCTGGAGGACCTCTGTGGATCTCAGGGCTGACGTCATCATTTCACACCTGGCTGTGGGGAGGCAGCTAGATCCTGGCTTCTCATTGTGAAGCCTGGAATGGTCACATGGGGTGGCTTCAGGGGCTTTCCAGTAAGTTGGGGAGGGCTTTGAGGTCTGCGGAAAGAGGAAGGGAATACAAACCCCACATGCTTAAGGGGCATTCATGCATTCCAGGTGAATTTTCTTGTATGCAGACAGTATACACATAGGTGTGTCCATGTAATTAGATTTACAATCAGAGCTTGGGAAAGTTACTTTTGGGGGCTATATTCCTCAGTTCCCCTAGTAAGCATAGCCAGTGGCCACCGCTGGCTTTGGATTCTTGGGGTTGCAATCCCCAAAAATAAATCTTCAAAGCTCTGGTTACAATGCACAGAGTGCCTTATATCTACAAAATCTGTATACTCTTAGGATTTTCTTCACACAGTCCACTGAGCCTACATAGATTGAGGGCAGAGTCCACTGTCCCTTCGCTTGCGTATCCATTCCTCCTCAATTTAATATGCCTGAATTGGTTCACACAGGACTGCGGCACAGCCCATTACAAATCCTATGAGCTATTAAGCTTGCCCTTAAAGAGCAAGCCAAATATTTCTCTATTATCTTCTCTTATATCATTTGCATTGATGGTTTTAATGGCACCGTCCTGCTGCTCAACCAACAGTTCTATATTTCAGACTAGAACCTCAGCTCATAAATCAAACCTCTCGCTTCTTAAAAAGATATTTAAGAGAAGTAGAGAACTTTCTAAACTCCTCCCTCCCTCCCAATAAGCTCATTAGATAAAGCACTCTTGGCTTTGCATTTAAAAGGAAACAGTTGCAAATTCACAGGACCTGGTGCCTGTATTCTTATAAATGAATCAGGCAGGATAAAAAAAAAGAAAGAAAAAGATCTATATTAAATGTATGAATTATGATTCTAAAAATGGTAACACAGTGTTGAAAGTAGAGGTCTTCAAGAGCCATTATTCATTTCTATTTCATTTTTGTTTCTTTCAAAAGAATAAGACTGATTTAGAATAGGCCTCCAGAAAAAGAAAATTATGAGGAGGAGGAGATACTGTTTCAGAGTATATGAGAAGATCAGTCTGCTCATGGCCAAGCTTTAAAAAGTCAAATGGTTTTTAAACAGAGGGAGGGAATCAGCATCTTGCATAGAAGCAGTGAAATAATTTCTTGCAAATCACTTTGAGTGCCATTTTGGCATAAAATAATTTGGTTTTGCTTTCTCTCAAATCTGTATTTTGCAGATTTTGATACACTCTGCTTCATAACCAACTGAAAATGAAAATCTTCTGCTAGGAGATTACCTGTCCATTTTGCTTTCTCCTATCTTCACCTTTTAATAATTTTAGTAAATGCTGGTTTGTTTGTTTTTTCAAAAAAATGAACTGGAATAAAATATTCACCTCTTTACTGGTATATACCGTACAAGTTTGGTGCACATAAACACTTCCAGTTCTTCACTACCTTTGTGAAGTATGTAGCTATCGTACTATGTTGAACAATACAGGCCCTTTTCGTATGGCATTTGCCATGCAAAAAGGCCCCTGGAGTGTTGCATGAAAGTGAGGAGCAGTCCACACGACGCACTCACATTCATGCAAACTCCAGGGCTTGGCAGGAGCAGCTCATGCACTTTTTCATTTCTGGCTCTGAGCCAAAAATGGTGCATGATCGCGCATTGCTCCCAGGTCCCTCCGGAGCCGCACCGGTCGCGCTTCCTGCCCCAGCGCACCCATGGAAGGAAGAAGCAGGGCTCTCACACAACCAGGAAGCAGCTGTGGAGCTGAAGCAATGGGGACGCGAGAGCCTCTCGCTGGAGGCTGCTTGCATGATCCCCGCACCCCAGCACCAAGAAAAGGTGAGTTGTGGAAAGGGCAACAGAAAACCTCCAAAGCCTGTGAAAACACCCACACTGTCACAGGTATCTCAGAACTCTGTACTATCCCAGACTCCTCCATTTTCCATTGCAGTCCCTCTCAAAATGGCCATAGGAAGTGATGTGATCACTGTCTGTTATCATTTTGAGGGAGATCACAGAGGAAATTTACTTATGTAATCATCTCAGTGGCAGCAAGCAGCTTCTCTAAATTCCCAATTGCTAAGAAGTAATAATAACATCTGTTGTTGTTGTTGTTGTTGTGGTCGTCGTCTCCTCCTCCTCCTCCTCCTCCTCCTCCTCCTCCTCCTCCTCTTCTTCTGGCTAGAATCCTATATTGTCTTTTACTTGACTTCATGTATATTTAACTAAGTAGCAGAAGTGTTAAGAAACTCTCTTCCAGAATTATGAAAACATACATCTGAACACCAGCAAGAGAACCCAATGAGCACCAGAACCAATGTGCGTCAGCGTGAGATGCACGTTGGTGAGCAATGCACCTTGGTTTGCAATGTACCTTGGTACACGATTCACAATGGCGCACAATGCACATCACAACGCATTACAATGTGCATCAGGACCAACACAATGCTCATTGAGTACTTTGCCAGCTCTCCTATATAGTAATGTAACTGAAGCCCTCAAGTGGATACGGATGTTATGGAACTGCCCAATTCTAATTCCTGCAAATATAAGTTCTTATGAACATATAAGTCCCAAAAAGGATTCCTGCCATTATTACTATTTTCAGGTCAGGATGTGTGCACACCCAGGGAAGCTTCAGAGGGATAAAGAGATGTGAGCAAAGGAAGGAAGAAGAGAAGGAGGAGAATAGCTGTCTCAGACAGCTATTCTCTTTGGGAATAAGATCTTCCAGCTGTTATTCTCTTCTGAATCTATTTGATTCAAACAGTAGGATCTGGAGCTTCTCAGACAATGAGGCTGTTTAAAAAATGAGCACCACCATGTTAAGTGGTTTTTCTTTTTTTCCTTTTTTTTGGAACAGCCATGGTCTGTGCAATCAAATGCTATTTTGCCGGCCTCTGTTCTCCAGCTTCAGTCCTCCAAATGTGTCTATTTCAATAAGTTTGGTTCTGGGAGAGGTTTTGTGATGAATGGTGTCTGAAATGACAGCATGGGGCCAATCACTCAATCTTGTCTGGGCGATAATAAATTCCGAGGAATTCCAAAAGAGGGATGAAGAAAAGAGCCATTTGAATTCTGATGCTAATGAAATCATCAGGCTTGCTTTGTCCTAGGATTCATGCTATGAACACTGACTGATGAATATCCATATATCCATATATCCATAGATATACAAGACACACACATGTATGTGCACATATGTGCATGCACCTTAGTGTGGCTTTCCCTAAAAGGCCATAGGAAAACAATTTTTTGAAAAGACAAAAGAAAAAGGCAATATATATTCTCCTTCTTCCCCCTCCTTCTTTCCGTTAAACAAAATGTCTGTCATTCTTCATGCTGCCCTGAGCATGTGGAAACAAAGCATAAAACAGGGCTTGGGAAGGTTATGTTCTTAATAAAACTCCGTGAATCCTCCATCTCACATGGCCAGTGGCCAAGCTGAGTGGGGAATTCTGCTAGTTGGAGTCCAAAAAATACCTCGTTACCCCAAAACATGAGTGACTCAGGGGTTCTCCTGCGATGCCAGTGCCTCCTTGAAACACTGGGAATGTTAACTCAAAGGGGAGGCCTGGAAGAGAGGGGTAACCTAGTAAGATATTTTACACCTGTGTAAAATGCAGGGACACCAACTGGAGATCCAAAGAATATTTGGTTTACTGAGGGAATTAAGAATCACACGCATATAAGATCCAAGCAGTCTTACAATCACACAAGGCTCACTGAAAGAAAGGGAGGAAAAATGTATAGTGAGAAGTTAGGATGTAGTGGGTGATATTTACCTATTTAGAGAGAAGAGACAAAAAGATGTGGCCCAGATGTTCCATGGAAGCAGTTTCGGGCACTATTGCCTCTAAAGGTCTGGCACTGAGGGACATTTGCAAGTCCATTGTCACCAGAGCTTCCCTGACTATAACCCAGCCGTGCTCTGAGGTCCTGATCTGACTTAATTTTGCAATGCACGAATGGAGCCAGCTCCTTTTTCCTAGCAGGCTTCCCAGCCACAGCAAGATATAATTTATATTTTATGCCAATTAAATATTTGCCAATTAAACCATATCATGGAGTGGGAGTATATGGCCTGGCTACAACCTTATCTGAGAGAAAGTTGATGGGTGAGACCTTGCATCAGGAGATACATTGTTAAGTGCAGCACAGCAGTTTTAAGATACTGGCTGGCATCCTGTTCAGTAATATGAGATCATAAACTGGACTTATGAGCTTGCAGTGTCTAGAGATTCACATTTAGAATTGTTAATGGCAAAACTCGACCACCAAATCCTGGCTTTTTAGCTTGGCGGCAAACTAACCAAAGTGCTTCCGAAGTGCTTCAAATTGGGGCCTTGAGAAATGGCATCTGGAGTATCTTCTCTTAAGGTAAGCAGTTGTGGCAGGTCCCAAGGGGTCTCTCCAGCTGTCTAAGCACCCCATGTTGAGGGGAGTACTCCAGACATCTTTTCATAGAATCATAGAATTGGAAGAGATAACAAGGGCCATTGAGTCCAATTCCCTACCATGCAGGAATACACAGTCAAACATTCCCGACAAATGGCCATCCAGCCTCTATTTAAAAAACCACAAAGAAGGAGACTCCACCACAGTCGATAGCAACACATTCCACTGTTGAACTGCTTTTACTGTCAGGAATTTCTTCCTAATGTTTAGATCAGTGGTTCTCAACCTGTGGGTCCCCAGATGTTCGTGGACTTCAGCTCCCAGAAGCCCTGAGCATTGACCATAGTGGCTGGGGCTTCTGGGAGCTGAAGTCCATGAACATCTGGGGACCCACAGGTTGAGAACCACTGGTTTAGATGGAAGCTCTTTTCCTGAAATTTGAAGTCATTGCTCCTTGTCCTAATCTCTGGAGCAGTCCATGTTCCATATGACATCCCTTCCAATATTTAAACATAGCTATCATGTTGCCTCTTTAATCTTCTCTTCTCCAGGCTAAACATACCTAGCTCCCTAAGCTGCTCCTCGTAGGGCATTTTTTCCAAGGCTGCTACTATTTTGGCTGCCCTTCTCTGGACATGTTCCAGCTTGTTAATATCCTTTCTGAACTGTAGGTGCCTCAATCTGAATTGCCTCAGAAACCCTTTGGTTGGAGCAATGTCAGACTGAAAAGGTAGGTTGTGGGGAGTGGCATCATCTGATACAATTATGATCATGAACTTCTGTCACTACAGCTACATCTGTGTTAGGCCCTGCATCTGGGTCCGACAATGATATTGTTACCCTGTTCTCTGGGGGTCCCGGGAGGGACACCTAAGCAACCAAACAACAGCACGCAATTTTGGGGAAATTGGCTGGAGCACTCACTTATGCTAGCAAGAGGCAGGGTAACTTAGCAGGATCTTGCAAACCAAAGTCTATGGGGTCAGGTCAGCCTAGCAGCCACACAGACGTACAGTAATGAAAATGATGCTTTATTGCAGACAGACAAATATTAAAGACACCACAATCACACAGCTAGCTAAGAAGATAGAGCTTGAGTTAAGGATAGAGATTTTCAGAGAACATAGGTGATATGACACCTGTCTCGTTGCCCTGGACCTTGCAGAGAATCCGGGGGTGCAGAGAAGAAACTCAGCTCAATTAGCTGAGGGGAGCTCGCCAAATGATGTGGCAGCAAGGTGGGGGTAGAACTCTGGAGCGGGCCGAGCGATCCGAGGAAGGTCTCGGAATCAGGGGTTTTTATAGGGTGAGGTGTGACTGCAGGCCATGCCTTACTCAGGGACAACAATGAGTTTTGGGTGCGAGACAATGTCTCAGAAAGGTCACAACTTTGCATGATTGAGTCAAAGCCGAATTAACAATAGTGTAGCCAGTATGCAAATGCACGGCGCTTACCAGTGGACAACACAACCTTTGTCCAGTAGCCTGCTCGGGGCAGGTAGCCTTTGTTAGTACCATGCATACTCAATGAGGTGTTTGCCGGAGAGGTCCCTGAAGTGACGAACCGGCTGTGTCTGGCCTGCCTAGGCGGAGAAAGGAATGTCTCAGCAATTATCGGCCGTGCCTGTTTGCGTGCTTTTTCGGTGGCCTAGCAAACACGTGGAGCGGGGTGGCAGGGGAGAGCCAAATCGTTTGATATCAAAGTGATATTGGGCGCTATCTCCGGGTAGGCCTAGGCTGCAGTAACAATATGGTTTGGATGGGCACCATATCTGATAGGCGTCATATTTAATTAGCAACATAAATTAATTTGCACTAATATCAAAATCGCACCTGACGGTGACTGGGAGGTCAAACTTACCGAGGGAGTATTCTGACTGTGAATGTGAGAAAGAAAGGCGGGTCAACCTCAGACACCCTTGAGGTAAGACTAGGTCATTTGTCAGGCAAACAAACGCTGTTCCTATGGATAATAAGCTTAAGTAGAAGCTGGAGTTTTCTCAGATAACACAATGGCTAGAAGCCCACCAGAACTCTGATTGACTCAAACCCATCCCCCATACACCTGGACTTCTTCCTCTTTCCTCATAGCACCCACAACAGATAGCTATTACAACACCCATTATGCCTTTGTCGCTCAAGCACTGCAAACATTAGTGGGTTGATAGTTCACTGTATGTATCACAACTCCCATTGTTCTATACCTGGATCTGCACATATCAGCCACTGCCACAAGCTATTTTTCGAGTACAAATATCCCTGATTTCAGCCTGCCCAGTGAAGTCTCTTGCCAAGCTAAACACCATTCTGTCCGTCCAATTCCTGAATGAAAACTGTCCTTAGGTTCTTTACCTAAGCCATACCACTGCTTCTCTCTGCTTCTCTCCTGATCTGGTAATTATTGCCCACATCCCTCACAATCTCTATCCTACTTTCCTCTCTTCTCTTCTGCTAGCTTTTGTATGATTGTATGCATGCTTGAACTGTTGCATGTGTGAGTAAATTTATTCCAATAAAACACATTTTTAATTTATGTTTTACTCTCTGACTGATGCTTCCTGCATGAGCCCATAAACATTAGTAGGAAAGGTCTTGTTAAGTTACCTCCTTCTTGCAAGCCTCCCAAACTTTGAGCTAATTCATTTCCCACTTTTGAATGGAGGCACTGGCATTATAGGTTGGCCGTTGTGGCACCCACATTTTGGGGTAACATCTGGGGATTCAGGATCTCAACTGGTCCCAAAATTAGAGAAGAAATGCCTATACTTGTTCAGAGACTGACATTGTTTCTCCTACATTCCATTCTTAAGGCACATTGGGAAGAAAAAAGGTATTTTGATGTGATAAATAAAAGGAATTCTCTAATGTGTCCAAGCACAGATCTACTTTGCTATTGTTGCTATTGTTGCTATTGAAGAATCAAAGTTCAACCTCATAGAGAGCCTTGCTAAGATGGACCTTTGCCCTTTAGACCCCAGAATGGCATTATAGTAGCTGTTTGGTTGCTGTCCTTTTCTCCAATAATTAATTAATTAAATTTACAATTCACCTTTACACCTGATCCACCTGTAAAATTATAAATTATTGCACATCATTGTTTCTAGTGGGTAAAACCGTATTTGTAACTTAATCATGATACAGATGAATTCAGTAAAAGATGCAAAGCACAAAGATCGAAGTTAAACATCTTTTTTTAAAAAAATTGGGGGCATCCGTAAGGTCTACCTTTACTGGCTGACAGATATAAACTGCACAGAACAATAAGGTACTACAGTGATCTTCAGTGTCAAACAATAGGGTAGAGATCAAGAAGCATCAATGATCAATTCTGGCTTAAATCCAGTTCTGGATCCTAACTAGAGTAGACCCATTGTATCAATGGGACTTTCTGCAAAGGTTGACTTATAATTTAGCAGTTGATTCAATGGGCCAGTTCTGATGGAGGGCAACAATTGGATTGAGGCTTGTATGTCAAGGATAATTTAGTCAGAAAACTCTTTAAGAAGAAATTATTTAAGACAGTCTCTGAACATAATGCTCCATTTGCAATCAATAATATTTATACTTATTAAACATCTGGTCCATCTGCCTCCTCAGCTATGTAGCCAGAACTAGTAGGCTAAAAGGAAAAAAATAATTTGATCTACTGTGACGTTGTTCCAGTTTGAAGAATTTTAAAACCAAGAGGTGACATTTTGATATGTATCAAAATTATATAAACTATTCCCTTTTTTTGTTCTTTTTTCTTTTTCTTTCAAAAAGCTGACATTTTGGAAACTGGCAGCATCAATTTCCAGTGTTGTGTGCCAGCATTTGACAATGCCAAAATGAAATTTCAAAACATTAAAAACATTAGCATCATTTTGTAGAAGGAACCTTCTGATCACGTCATGGGTACAAAGTCTCACCTGAACCATGATACTCATCCACACCACACCAAGTCAAATAGATGTTGTTAATAAAGGAGAAGGTCTACAATGTTAGAATGAATGGGTGCTCACTGCACTTACCCATAATACTAGAATTTAAGAGTCACTCAGTTTGACTGATTGAGGAAAGCTGAAATAAAAAGTGCACAGGAGATGCATTGATGAAATTTGCCGCCAAAGACATGTTGCTGGCCACTGTCTTGGATAGCTCTGAGGAGAAATGAGATGTTGTTTCCTTGGATTTTCAAATCACCTTAGACAAAGCCTCTTCTCAAAATTCTTGGGCAAACTTAGCAGTCCTAGGACAAGAGGTTCTCATATGAACTGCTAGCTATAAGAAACTGAGAGTATGGCCTAAATTGATTTGTTAGTCTCAGTTAGAAAACACCCACTCAATCAATGGAACATACCTAAATGCTGACTTACCAAGGCCCTTTCCACATGACAGGGCTCCAGTAAGTCCTTCCGTTGCGGCCCTGGCAGGGAGGGGAGTGTGCCAGGAGCACTCCCCTCTGTTCCTTGCTGGGTCACTACAGAAGGGAGCATGCTTGGCCCCATCTCTTCCCTTCTGCAGTGCATCTGGGCACTTGCCATTGCTGTGCTGGGAAGGGAGGCATTGCCCGTGTGTTTCCATCCTTCTGCATGGCTGGGAAGGGCATCAGTGCCACATGATGGTAGGTGTAAAATGGATTTTTTTCCATTTTGCAAATACAGTACACATGCACCACTTCAGTGCAAGATGGCAGTGGACCAGCAATGACTTTGTGCAGAAGCACAGCCAGCCAACTGCGGCCATCCCGGCCCTCTCATGCGGAAATGGCCTAAGTCTCCACTGATTCAGTGAGCCTACTCTAGTTAGGACTAATGCTTGGATTTAAGTCTAGGAATAATCAAGGGATGTTATAAATGTGGCTCCATACAGATCAGCATTATAATCAATTATTTTAAACTTGTTCACCAATGATCTGGTGTTCAAAGTGCATATCAAGGTCTCTACGAGGGTTATCAGATCTCAGGGTCTAGTCTGAATTCTTCAGGCCTCTAAATATTTGAATATTTAGATTAAAATGTTCAAATATTTATTTATTAAAGGCTTCTGGAGCCTAGTATTTAAATCTCCATTCAGACACTGGGTGACCTTGGGCAAGGTCACATTCTCTTAGCCTCAGAGGAAGGCAAAGGCAAACCTCCTCCAAACAAATCTTGCACAAAAAATAAAAAAGAAACTTTGTTAGGTTCACCTTAGGATAGCCATTAAGTCAAGCCCATCATGAGGGTTTTCTTGGCAAGATTTGTTCCCTTTACCTTTTTCTGAGGCTGAGAATATGACTTACAAGAGATCACCCAGCAGGTTTCCATGGCTGAGTGAAGATTGAGACCGTGGTCTTAGAGCCATCGTTTGGATGCACATGCTCATCTGCCACTGTGCCCCTTTCATCAGCGACATGGCAGTGTAGGTATGTGTGTACGCGCCCAAACTGTTTCCTCATTTGCGAATGAGGGAGCAGTTTCAGCATCCACAACCCCCCTGCTATGTTCCTAATGCTACTGCTGCTGCTGTCCAGAAGCAGGGCTTCACAAACCCCCTGAGAGAGCTCTATGGACCCCCAGGGGACAGGTTAAGTACCACTGCTCTATCCTTATGATGTGGTGACAGTATTTCCAGACGGGTTCTTATTTCCAACCACATGGCAAAAGATTATGAGTATGTTGGCACATTCCCTCTGTTGTTCCAGACATTTGAAGTCAATGAGATGTCTGGAAATGACAGTAAGGACCAGTAAGAGAAAGAATTGGCCTAACTGGCCCTCTGTGTTCATCATTTATTATGGATGGTATTATTCAGGCCTTTTCAAGGAGACATCGATTTTTAACTATCAAGATATTGTACACAGAGCTTACATAGACTCTGTGTGTTCAGTCAGCTCAGATCTGAAGAAACATTTAGGATGAATGTTTTACACTGAGACATGAAGCATCAAGTACTGTGGTTATAGTGCATGGCACTGACAAGGCCCATGAATGGCAAGTGGGTTGACAGTGGCCATCTTTATTTTGGGAACACCTAGCACTGCTTGGGCACTCTACTCTTCCACTCCAGTTTCTGTGCTGTAATTTCAAGGAAAGAGAGATGGATGCACTCACTGCTACTATAGGTTTAGGAAAGCCCCCTGTATTAGTGCCAGGCCTCTTGCCAATACTAGTGATTGGTCTGTCTCATCTTCTCCCTCTCTCCACTTTCTTTCTATCTCTATTTCCAGTCATGGTACATGAGAGCCATGAATCTTCAAATTTCAGAATCTTGACTCAGATCAGATGGTTTGTCCAAGTATCAAATGAAGGTCCAATCTCATCACTGGTGCACATTCCATGTATGCAGACCTGCTTCTGTGTTTATCCATACATATTTATACATGTTTATGCTTTTCTTTTGGATGTGAATTGATGTGTTCATCTCGATCTTTATCTGTTCCTAATCAGAGATACATCTGTGACACACCCATGCCATATGCATATTAGTCTTGCCCACGTTATTGAAAGCTCTTTCCTCATCCTTGAAACTTGTAGATAATTCTCCAATATAGAACCCATCAAATTTGTTTCAGATTACATTTCACATTATACATGGCAGCAATTCAGAGCTGACATTCTTGACATTCTTATGGATGTACCACCTCCATAGGATCCTTGAACTTCATGTTTATTTCTCCATAGGCAAATTTCAGTAATGATTCTAATCGCTAGTCACATACAGGAGGGTAGTTGTTTCCTTTTCTTTCAGTGGGGAGAAGAAAACTTAAGAATATATGTTCCACCATGACCCCTTTCACCAGCTGTTCTGACCAGCAGGCTTCCAACCTGCAACTGCTCACCAGGGGGCAGTACAAAGGAGACTGCAAGGCCCATGACTCCTTTCACATATGTTCCTCAACCATCAGGACTCATAAATCCTTTACAAAGAAATCATTCCAGGGCAATGTGCTTAGAATGTTAATGCCCCTCATTCTGAAACTGGACAAGTCTTCCCAATAAAGGGATGGCAATCTGATCCCAAACCAAGAGCCTCTGCATACAAATAGTCATTGAAGAAAAAAACACACACTTGAAAGTCTTTTGAATAAATTACTGCTATTGAAGAGCAAATGCATTAATATCAAGGACACCTGCAGTGTATTCCCAGATAGTAGTTCCCTTAGCTGGTGATTTATAGACATGCGAAGGGACACACTGATGCTTCCTGCAACCAAGAAATATATTCACAGGTCAGAAGACCGATAATCTAACACTTGCTCTCGTAGATCCTAACATGCTCGAAGGGTAAGAACAATCTCTTTTCATTAACTGACTACTGATACATAAAACCAAAAAGTACCCTCAGTGTTGATAGATTTATAGTCCTTATAAACAAAGATGGTTGGTGCTGGCTGACTGAACCTTTGCAGCATCACATCACCTTCCGGATCAGCAGGGACACTAACAGAGTTGCCTGAAATGAATTCCATAATGGGAGAAGTAGTGTAAGGGGGTATTTTGGAAATAAGCTTATACTGGGGGAAAGTGAATACAGAGGGTCTTTCCACACTACAGTGTTATAGTGCTATTATTCCACTTCAACATCCTATGGAATCCAGGGGTTTGCAGTTTAGGGAGGGACATTTAGAATTCTCAGCCAGAGAGCTCTTTGGTCTCAGTAAACTACAAATCCCAGAATTCCACAGGATGTTAAAAGTGGAATAATAGCACTATTAGCAGTGTAGTGTGAAAATGGCCTTAGTTCAATAACTTTGTAAACAACTTGGATGATGGGGCAGAAAGCATGTTAATGAAACCTGCAGATTAAACCAAACAGGGTCCTTTTCACATGGCATTTTCCATGAGAAAGGGTGCCTGGAGCGTCATGCAATTGTGAGGAGTGATCTGCACAATGCACTCACAATCACATGATGCTCCAGGGTAGGGAAGGTGCTGATTGCATGCCTTTTCATTTTTGGCTAGAAGCCGAAAATGGTGCATGATCGCGCATTGCTCCTGGGCCCCACGCGCACTTACCTGGCGTGCAGAGCCTCTGGAGCCGTGCCGGTCACACTTCCTGCCCCATTGCAGTCTGGTAAACTGTGCTGTGGAAGGAAGAGGCAGGGCTCTCATTGAAGCAGGCAGCTTGTGCAGAAGGACCCTGGACATGAGAACCTCTCGCCGGAGGTTGCTTGTGCGATCCCCGCACCCCAGCGCTGGAAGAAGGTAAGATGCAAAAAGGGCCAGAGAGAGGAAGCTAATATCTTAGAAAGCAAAATCAGGATTCAAGATTGGCTTAATAGATTGGAGAGCTGGGCCAAAGCTAACAAAAACAATTGTAACAGGGATAAATGTAAGAGGCTACATTTGCACAGGATAAAATCACATACACAAATACAGAATAGGTGATACTTGGCTTGACAGCAATGCGTGTGAAAATGATCTAGATCACAAAGTTAATATGAGCTAGCAGTGTCATGGGTTTCCAGAACTTAGGCCCTTTTTGTATGCCATTTCCCATGCAAAATGCCCACAGGAGTGATGTGGTCAAGAATAGTCAATGAGAAAGGAGTTCAGGATGCATGGGAGTTCTTTAAAAGGGAGGTACTGAAGGCACAGGCTAAAACTGTGCCATTAAGGAGGAAAAATGGAAGGCATCTGAACAAACCGGAATGGTTGACTAAAGAGCTCTCAGCTGAGCTAAGTATTAAGAAAAACATGTACAGGAAATGGAAGAAGGGGGAAATCACCAAAGAAGATTATAAGCAAGTAGCCAGGAGATGTAAGGAGAAGGTCAGAAAGGCTAAAGCACAGATCGAACTTAGGCTGGCCAGAGACATTAAAAACAATAAAAAGGGCTTTTTTAAATACGTCCGCAGCAAAAGGAAAAAGAAGGAGACGATAGAGTCACTGCGCAAGGAAGATGGTGAATTAATAACAGGAGGAAGAAAAAAGGCAGAACTCCTCAACACCTTCTTCGTCTCAGTTTTTTCCCAAAAGGATAAAAACACGCAACCTGGCGGTTGGGGAGCAGGTGAGGAAGTGGGGGAAATGCAGCACAGAATAGATAGAGAGGTAGTACAGGAATACCTGGCCACACTGGATGAATTCAAGTCTCCAGGGACAGATGAATTGCATCCTAGGATTTTAAAAGAACTAGCAGAGGTCACTGCGGAACCTCTTGCTATAATCTTTGAAAACTCTTGACGGACCGGAGAAGTTCCGGCAGACTGGAGGAGGGCAAATGTTGTCCCCATCTTCAAGAAGGGAAAAAAGAGGACCCAAATAATTATCGCCCAGTCAGCCTGACATCAGTACCTGGAAAGATCCTGGAGCGGATCATCAAACAGTCAGTTTCTAATTATTTAGAAAACAATGCTGTAATTACGAAAAGTCAACATGGATTTCTCAAAAATAGGTCATGCCAGACTAATCTTATCTCTTTTTATGATAGAGTTACTTGCTTGATAGATGAAGGGAATGCTGTGGACATAGTATATCTTGATTTCAGTAAGGCCTTTCACAAAGTTCCCCATGACATTCTTGCAAAGAAGCTAGTAAGATGTGAGCTGGACAGGGCTACTGTCAGGTGGATTTGTAACTGGTTGACTGACCGTACCCAAAGGGTGGTCACCAATGGCAGATTCTCATCCTGGAGAGAAGTGACTAGCGGGGTGCCACAGGGTTCTGTCCTGGGCCCGGTGCTGTTCAATATCTTCATTAATGACTTGGATGAAGGAATAGAGAGCACGCTGATCAAATTTGCAGATGACACCAAATTGGGAGGGGTTGCTAATACGCCTGATGACAGGATCAAAATTCAAAAGGACCTGGACAGATTGGAGAGCTGGGCCAAGGCTAACAAAATGAATTTCAACAGAGAGAAATGTAAGGTCCTACACTTAGGCAGAAAAAATGGTATGCAGAAATATAGGATGGG
Source organism: Iguana delicatissima (assembly GCA_948472985.1). Taxonomy (NCBI): domain Eukaryota; kingdom Metazoa; phylum Chordata; class Lepidosauria; order Squamata; family Iguanidae; genus Iguana; species Iguana delicatissima. The sequence goes on along the minus strand of CAOKZL010000692.1, from coordinate 307,451 downwards.
GGACACGTGGCTGGCTAACAGTACGTGTGAAAGGGATCTAGGAGTCTTCATAGACCACAAGCTGAACATGAGTCAGCAGTGTGATGCGGCAGCCAAGAAGGCCAACGCAATTCTTGGTTGCATCAATAGGAGTATGGTGTCTAGATCGAGGGAGGTATTGGTACCACTCTATTCTGCATTGGTTAGACCTCATCTTGAATACTGTGTCCAGTTCTGGGCACCCCAATTCAAGAAGGATATGGATAAGCTGGAGCAGGTCCAGAGGAGGGCAACCAAAATGGTGAGGGGCCTGGAAGCCATGCCCTACGAGGACAGACTTAGAGAGCTGGGTATGTTTAGTCTGCAGAAGAGAAGGTTGAGAGGGGACATGATAGCCATGTTTAAATATTTGAAGGGATGTCATGTCGAGGAGGGAGTGGGCTTGTTTTCTCCTGCTCTTGAGACCAGGACAAGGAGCAATGGATGCAAGCTGCAGGAGGGGAGATTCCGCCTGAACCTCAGGAGGAATTTCCTGACGGTCAGGGCTGTCCGGCAGTGGAATGTGCTGCCACAGAGTGTGGTGGAGTCTCCTTCGTTGGAGGTTTTTAAGTGGAGGCTGGATGGCCACTTGTCGGGAGTGCTTTGAGGGTTTTCCTGCATGGCAGGGGGTTGGACTGGATGGCCCTTGTGGTCTCTTCCAACTCTACATTTCTATGATTCTATGATTCTATGATTCTATGTGGGATCGTGAGCACGGCTCTGCATGACATCCTTGCAATTGCATGTAGCTCCTGTAGTGATCATGCAGCAATTGTGCAATATATCATTTTCAGCTCTTTGCCAAAAATGATGCGTGATTTAACATCCTTTTCATGTCCCTTCCACACTTACCTTGTGTGCAGAACATCAGGAAGAACACAGCTTGGGAAAGTACCTGGCTGCGCTGTGGAAGGAAGGGGTGGAGCTATTGCGCTTCCTTCCATCCAGCATGGAGGTGGTGTGGAGGGAAGCACAGGGGACGCAATTCCCTCTTGGAGGAGGCTTTTCGTGTGTGTCAGGGCCTCGGGTGTGGCCGCGCCGGCAGGCACCACGGAGGCCGACGCCGCAGTTACCTCTGAGGAGGAGGAGGCGGGTCCGGGCCCTCCAGAGGCCACAGCCGACGACAGGGGCCGCGCGGCTGCCGCGGAGGGCTCCGCCGCCGGGGGGATCGCCAGGACGCCGAGGCGGACGCCGATCCCGGCGGGGGTCTCCTCGGCGTGACGGAGGCTGCCACCACCGCCGAGGATTGTCCCGGCGTTGCAGAGGCCGCCGACCCGGCTCCCATGCCACTGGGCATGGCAGGCAGAGACCCGCTGGAGGAGGCGGGCCCCGGGCCTGATCCCGGGGCACCGCCTACTCACGAGACTGCCTCGGAAGAGGCTGAGGCTGCCGCCCTGCCGCCGACGTTCCAGCGGCGGCAGCGGCTCAAGGAGGCCAGCCGCCGATTGCGGCAGCTACAGGAAAAACACCTGGGGGTGGGGAGCTCCCAGCTGTAGTGCAGTTGTGAGCCCAGCCGCATGCTCGGGCCGGATTGGCCGCTGCCCGGCTTAGAGGCCTTTTTAGGCAGACACAGGGCTGGGAGAGGCACAGAGCAACAACTGTCGGCTTCCAGGACGTCTGCCACCCGTGCCTTGTTCCAGTCCCGTCCGAGCCCGCTTCCTGCCGCCTGGTTCCTCCAAGACCCTACCCCAGCGTTTGGTGAAGTAACCCCTTTGCGTTCCGGGTGAAGTAACCCATTACCGTTTTCTGTTGATGCCTGCTGCTAAGGCCTGCTTTAAGTTCCCCCAGATTGTGTGCCGCAGCGCTTCTGCGAAGGACTGCACGAGCGCTGCTAGTGCCCGGCTCCGGTCCAGCCCCTGTTTGACCTCCGCCCGTGCTGACAGTGTGATCCCCGTGTGACGCCAGCAGCACCAGGCAAGGTGCAAAAAGAGCCTTATACTCAAACTCAGAATCTGAAGCAGCAGAACCTGCTCTGAGCCCTGGCACAGAGACTGTTACAGAAGAACCTGCAGAGCAGACAGTACCATCACCCACCGCAGAGACAGAAGTGCCAGTCCCAGCGAGGAGCCCTGCTTATTCTGACATAGAGAATGACCTATCTGTTACCACCATGAACTGGCCTGGCCTTTGGTAACCTTCAGATATCATTTTGATATCACAATTCGGCCCTGTTCTGCCACCAACCAAGTGTTTGTGAGGCCGCTGAACAAGCACGACGCTAGGCATGGTTATTAAATGCTGAATCATTTCTGTTTAAGCAAGCCAGAAACTGCCAGATCTGCTTTAGGAGACCTCCCGAAACAAACACCTTCATTACAAATGTGTGTTAAAACAAAGAGACCTCTGCCCCGAGTGGGCATCCTGGAGAGCTGAGTGCTTAACTGCCAAGCTAGCTGCATTTACATACCGGCCATACTATTGTCAATTCGGACCCTAACTCAATCATGTAAAATCTGACCTTTCGGAGGCATTGTCTCCAGCCCAAAACTCATTGTTTTCGCCCAAGACCAGACTAGCTCATGGTCATGCCTTCCCTAGATAAAGACTCCCAGTTCTGAGAGCTCCTCGGATCTCTCGCTGGACCGCCCGTTTGGACTGCTTTGCCGCCACTTCATTCTGCGAGCTCCCCTCGGCCGCCACGCTGAGTTTCCTTCTCTTTAATTGGACCTCTTCAAGACTACGAGAAAGGTGGTGTATCACCCATTTCCCTCAAACTCTCTTTTCCATTTCTTAGTTAGCTGTGAGGTTGTGTTTTCCTATTAATTTGCCTGCTTGTTAATAAATATTACTGTTGCTATTTCAACTGCCTGACTGCTCACTGACCTGATACTGTATACATTGGGTAAAAGATCCCCGCTAAGTTACCCTGCCTCTCGTTAGCTTAAGAGAGTGCTCAAGTTAATTTCCCCATCTTGCTTGATTTGTTTGGTCATCTGGGCGCCCCTCACAGGACCCCCAGTTCTCAGGGTAACATATCCATACCTATCCTCACCCAGCATAGACACCAAAAGGGTCTCCTGTGTCGCTCCCAGTGAATTTAGGCCAAACACTGATTAATCAGGCACCAGCTGCACTGATCTTGGAGCCTAAAAGAACTGAGCCTTTCCCCTCTAGCTTTTGTTGGCAATTAATTGACCATTTCTCCTGTGCGTGCTTCTGTTTGCTTCCCTTGCCTGTTGTTTTGCCTTTGACTTGTGTTTATATTGCCTGCCACCAATTTATGGACATTTCTGAGATTGTTATTTGCTTCTCATTTGTAAGGTTGTTTTCTTTCTAAAGTAAACTGACTAATTGCTAGCTGTCTGAACTTCTTGACCTGTGTTATCAGCTTCTCCTGGCTGCCAGCTCAGACCAGGAGTGGCCAAGCAATGTGATACGGCAGCAAAAAGGAACAATCAAATTCTAACCTGTATCAACAGAACTACAGTGTTCAGTCAAAGGAACATAATATTACCACTCTATCTGGTACTCATAAGACTTCACCTGGAATGTTGTGTCCAGTTTTAGGCATCATAGATTAAGAGGGATGCTGATAAGCTGGAACAAGTCCAGAGGAGGCCAATCAATGTGGTAAAAGGTTTGGGTGCCAAGCTCTATGAGCGACAATTGAAGGACCTCGGTAAATTTAAACGGGGGAAAAAAGGCTGATAGAATTGAAGGTGATAAGATAGCCATCTTCAAATAACTGAAAAGATATCATGTGGAAGATGGAGTGAGTTTGTTTACTGCTATTCAGAAGGGCAAGACCCAAGCCAATGGATTCAAATTACAACAATGGAGATTCTAACTAAGGTCCTTCCCCCACTACTCTGTTATAGTGCTATTATTCAATTTTCAACATCCTGTTGAATTCTGTGGTTTACTGAGGCCCAAGAGCTCTCTGGCTGAGAATTCTAAATGCTTCTCCCTGAACTGCAAACCCCAGGATTCCATAGGATGTTGAAAGTGGAGTAATAGCACTACAACAGTGTATTGCAGAAAGGCCCTAAGTTTTTTGGCAGGGAAACTTCCTGATGGTCAGAGCTGTTCAACAGTGGAATAGACTGTGTCAAAAGATGATGGGCTCTTTGGTAGAGTATTTAAACAGAGGTTAGGTGCCCTGTTCTTAGAATTACTTTAGTGGTGGATTCCTGAACTATAAGGTGTTGGACAAGGTGGTCTTTTCAGACACTCTCCAAATTTATGATTCTATTATTTCTTCCAGGGAAGACACATTTCCTCTAGCTATTGTCAGATAATAGAGTGAGTATCAGCCAGAAGTGCTCCTTCCTCACCCCCAGCCAATTAAATGAAAGTTGCAAAAATGTGACGATTCTTCACAATGGGAGGAGTTTGATGACTTCAGACTACAAAATCCTAGCATTCCAGAGCACTTGAAAGTGACAATCCAGGAAATGAATTTGCAGAATCACATGCATTAAACTTCTAAAGAACAAAGGATGATTGCTCAGGGATTATTCAGATTGTTTGGGGGGTTATTAAAACCTGTTTCTTATTCTCTGAAATAACTCCATAAAACTGTTAGGAAGGGAGGCGTACAAGAGATCACATCTGCTACTACCCTAAGCAACTGGAATTATAGCATTTTTTCTTCTCCTCTCTCTTTTCTAACACCAAAGCGGTAACGAAACTGCACGAGTATTCCTTCATGTAATTTGCGAGCCTGCCACCATCTGCTACCTTTGGCACCAACTGCATGCTTGAAATCCTCTTTATAAATGTGCCCTCAACCAGGAAACTGATACAGATGAGAACCAATTAGCATTCCCACCTCCCAAAGCACATGCCAACGTATATGCGAGTGCACGTTCTCCTTTGGCTTCCATTTTAAAAATGTGCTGGGCTCCAGAAACACGCACGTGTCATGGAATTTTGTTGAACAGGATAATATCATAGTTCCAGGCTAAGAGATGCGGAGACATCTTCTCTGAATACCTATCTGAGATTAAGTCCAGGTACCTGTAGGTGGGGTCCCTGATCTCTTTCTTTCCATTTTTGACCCTGTAGTCGAAGACATCAGTATGTTCACAAGGAAAATACAAACAAACCTGTCTTTTGTTGTTCATCATCTGGAGAACTGTAAACAAACAAACTATATTTGGATGAATTCATCTAAATAAAATAGATCTAAAATATCCTCTCTGTTCTTTTCTCCTGAAGATGAGTTTTGATGCTATTGTTTTGTTTTTTGGCAAATGATGAGCCATGCAGACGTTTTGGTATCTGTAATTTTTCCACTTTTGCAAGAGTCCTGTGCCCCTAACCCTAGCCAATGTGGAGGGTCAACTGTAAATTATATCATGTGTCAAGAACTTGGCAAAATCCTCATAGCCTGTACAGCATACTCTCCAACATTTCACAGATGAAAACAAAGACACGTGTGACCAAGCAATGTCATAGTGTGGTCAAAATGGCAATAAAGAAGAAAACAGAAGCTAGGAGAGGCTGCAGCAGTTTGCTACTGCTTGAACCTACTGGGAATGGCAAGATTCTGCTCCCTCTTCTCCTGCCCCTTCTTTTTGTGCACCTTGAAGTCAGCTTGCACCAACTGAAGTAAGCCAAGGACAAAGGAGGAAGTTGGGAGGAGGAGAGAGAAACTGGAACATTTTAAAAGCAGCTGAAAAATGGGACAAAAGAAGATTAATCAACTAACAACAACAACAATGTTTATGTATAATACCCTTTACACCAAAGGGTGGAACATCGACAAACACAATCAGGGACAAAGACAATAAAACAGAACACCACAACAATACATAGAATGAAATCCCCAACACCCCACCAGTTGCTGCCCATCTCAGCACCTTAAACACAAGTCAGTGGCTTACAATGACTAGTCAATGGCCCTTTTCTCACGTGGGGGAGCCGAAACAGAACAGCGCATGCAGGGGCGGAGCTTACCTGCTTGCGTTTTGCTCCGTCCTTGCTCCGTCCCTGCGGGAAATGCGGTTCTGCTGCTTCACATGCCGCCGAATTTCGGCGGCGCTCAGCGGCATTCAGTGGCGTTCTGCAGTGCCCAAAATGGCGGTCGGTGGCTTCCAGCGGCGCTCCACCAATCAGGGCAGCACGCCAGCCGGAAGCCCGCCCCCGGGCAGATCTGCAAAGACGCGCTACCGCGTCTCTGCAGATTCTCACCGGGAGCTGCCACGGATTAGTGCAGGCGAGTTTGATAAAAACCACCTGGGAAGGTGGTTTTTAAAAAACTCGCAGCGCCACCCCTGCGGTTGCGCTAGAGCAGTTGGAGGTGTGGCACCTCACCTTTTCCAACTGCGCTAGCTCATCCCGCAATGTGAACAACCTCCGTCTCCGGTCGTCGCACCGCGGGGTTTTACTCCGTGTGAAAATGGCCAAAGAGGAAGGTCTTCAACCGTTTAAGAAAACAAGTGAGATCCTCCTTCAGCTGGAGGTCCAAAGGAAGATCATTCTACAAATGCAGAGCAAGATCTTGAAAGGCTTGCAGCCTTGACAAAGCTATACGTCTTGGTGGAATAGACAATAACCCTTTGCTTGTAGATCTCAAATTCCTGGATGGAGCATACCATGCAAGCCAGAACATACCACACAAGCCTGCCACTGCCAAGTCAGGACATTTTGAGGGTATGCCAGAGGGTGCAGTGGCCCTCTTTCAGTAAAAAAATAAAAAATGGGAGCATGGGAGGAGGTGTGGACCTTCCAAAGTATGGGACAGCCCCTGTATCTTGGTAGTTACCTGCTGCTGCTCTACAGTTTGTTCCAGATGCTGGACACAATCCTTTCTGCTAGGGTAGCTGAGAGAGCACGTTTGGGCCCCAGTGAACATTAAAAAGTTTTAAAAAAAGTTCACTCAATCCCTTACAGGTCCCTCAAGTCTTTGTGGGAGAGGGAAACACTCAGTAACCCACCCACCCACATGCCCACCAGCTGCCTGACTTCACTGTTTGACCTGCATCCAGAGGCTGCCTCTTTCCTGTGTCATGCATCTCATGGTAGTCAACCTGGGCCAGTCAGGAGATGTTCTAGAGCAGCTCTCAGAGCAGAGGAGTTGGCAAAGAGTTGGGAGAGCTCTATACCTGACCCATGAAGGGAGAGAAGCTGCTACTGCTGCTGCTGTTGCTTCAGAAGCTGATGGCACAATGGGATGATCATCTCTGGGTCTTGATCCAGCCACCACCACCATCATCTTTGCATTGTACCTGTGACTTCTCCTTGTTCCATCCGCTTGCCCTTCTCATTCCCTTCCTCCAACTCTTTGGCACTACTGCACCCTTTTGCTCACCTACAGCTTCCTCTCCTTCACTTGCGCCCAATCCTGCTCACTTTTCAAGAACAGGAAGACAGGATACAACTCCTTGGTAATGTAGAATATTGTATGCTATTATCATTTTCTTTGAAATTCACACTTTGTACCATTAATATCAAAGTTGACAAAGGCCATTTGTGCACAATGTCGCTATCCTGCAATAGCAGTGGATTCTTTCTGGTTCAGGGGCTGGGCTACCACACGACACCATGATTATCCAGCTGCTATCCCATCTCCAAGTATTGCCAAACCTCTGTATTCTATTTCCAGAAAAAATCCACTAAGAGCCTCCTTCAGTCCCATCAGCCAGCTCAGTACGGAACCATAATAGCACTTGACAGTGCTTCCTGTTGTTATGGATCCAGAAGTGGGCAGGGTGTAGGGGTGCCCAATTTTTCTCTCCCTCAGTGACTCCTATGGCATGGCATGTTTTGAATCTACCACCTCTCTGTTTATTTTAAATTTCTCCTTTGAGTTGATTTTTTAAATACATTTTTAAGCATCATAGTATGAAAATACAATAGTGTACTAATGTGTCTTGCCATTACAACATTGCTGTGCTCGTATAGATTACAAACAAAACCAAACCAAACCCAGACCAATTAGAAGTGGTGGCGTGGGGTGAAGGTGAGGAAAGGGAGTGGTCAAGGTCGCTGTAGTGTGGAACACCTGTGGCAATACCACTACTCATCTGCGTAAGGTGGAAGGGTGTGGAAAAGGGCATTCCTAACCCAACAGCATCATGTAAATGGCAATGCTGGGACTGCAATAGTATATAGTGCTAATGGCCTCTAGTACAAAAATGACCAAATAATGATGATACTGAGAATGGCAATAAACCATGTGATATAGGCTCTTTCCGCATGTGGTTATTAAGATGGGCCAATGCATCTTGCCATAGAGGTCTTCTGCACCCTTGGAGTGGACTAGGTTCAGTTTATTTACCTTCGTTCCTCACATAATTCCAACTAAATGCGCCCCCATGTGGTGGTAAAGCACACTATTTGAAAACCGGAAGAAATTGGTTTTCCAGTTTTCCAGATCAATCCAGTTCGTACTTTCACAGTGGTGCAGATGCTTACATTTGTGCCAATGCGAATTGATGGTCAGGGGAGGGCTCATGGGAGGGGCCAGGGGGTAGTATGGACTTTGGCATGTATGTACATATGCAATGACATACTAAACCATGCAAAAAAAGGGGGAGCAATCACAGCCAACGGGGCGGGGTGAGAGGAGTAGCGAGAGTGGCCACGGCAGAGGCAGTGTGGATTCATGAACTTGCACTCCTCCAAATCAGAGCAGAACATACGCAGTAGCTGTGCGGAAGGAAATAAGGGAAAGTCCGCCTCGTTTCGAGCCCAGAAAATCCAGTAAGAAACAGCACCAACCGATTCACCAGCCTCATGCGGAAAGGGCCATAGTCAAGTCTTAGGCCTCCTTCTAGAACACTAGGCCCTAGTCATTTATACTAGCTTCAGCCCTCCATAGTCATCCATGTTTGCCACACTCTGTTGGATGTCAGAACCACCAAAATCTGAACAAACATTGTTAGGATCAGGCTACAAGTCCTATCAAGCAGGAGAATCTGTGTTCATTCACCTCGAAGATGCATGAGGCTGTCAGCACTCTTCCATTATGTAAAGTGTGATTATCCAGGCTGTATTTTTTGCTTTTACTTAGATGATTGCTTACAATATTCCAATTACCGCCAACTAGGCAACCCTATCACTCCATTCCCGTGGTTGCATTAATGAATAATTTAAGCTACTGTGCTTCATTTCCTTCAGAATTATTTTATGATGCAATTGAATGTTTTAATGATATTATGAAAGCTTTGTGATGATCCAAGTGGCTGGTTGCTGAAGGGGATAAATAGGACTATTTTCAAGATTTTTTAAAAAATAAACAATAATAATTTGAAGGGCCTATCTTACAAATAGAACAATGCAGATGCCGTGTTTTGCAAATGGGTCCTTTTGAATCCAGTACATCCTAACTTATTAATGCTATGAGAAGTATGAGTTCTAATATCTTGAGCATTAATCAAATTATAAAGAATAGAAAGGAAGGCACCAGCATACATGACGCATGCAATCTTTGCTGCTGTAAAATATGCAAGTTGATGCAGTCGAAGAATGAAGGATAGACCATACAGACCTTAGAACAGAAGAAACCTTGGTCTACAGATTAAATGTAGCCCACTAAGCATCCAAATGCAGCATCTACAGGTGTGAGGAGAAGCCTGCAAGTATCACTTTGCTAATCTCCCCCTTCCCCATGTGGCATAGGGAGGAGGAATGAATCTGGGTCCTCAGGTGAAGCACTGGTTGAAGAAGCCCCAAGTGGTGCATTACCTGTGAACCCAGTGATATTGGTGGGTGTTCATCTTTACAGCATAGGACAACTGATGGCTGATCAGAGAATGACATTCTGCTGGCTTTTGATTCTCTGCCGATATTTACCTGAACTCTGGGCCTTTCTGAACTACACTGTTATAGTGCTATTATTCCACTTTCAACATCCTGTGGAATTCTAGGGTTTGTAGTTTACTGAGGTCAAAGAGTGCGCTGCCTGAGATTTCTAAATGCCCCTCTCTAAACTGCAAACCCCAGGATTCCACAGGATGTTGAAAGTGGCAAAATAGCACTATAACAATGCAGTGTGGAAAGGCCCGCCCTCTCTCTGTAGCCATGTTCATAGAACACCATTTTTCCCCTTCAGTCATAATAATGTCTGCTTCTTCCTTATAGAAATCCTCCTTCTAAAGCATCTAAGAGCTTTTGAATCTTATAGCAGACCTTTATAAACTAACCAAAAGCGACATCACAGAAGAATTTGGAGGATTCTCCTCAGTTTGAACATCCACAGGAAATTTCAGAAAAGAATTATCATCAGTGTTTCTCGGAGGTCTTTTGACCATGTTACCACCTACATTCTGCTTAGTAGCAACAGCAACCAAAAACGCTGCTTAGGCAAAACATGTGCAGGACTTTGGTGATGGTTAACAAACGTCAGTCTCGGTCATATGAGGCACACGGTTGACTATTTTCTTTGCTCGCTAGTTAAGGCAGCCAATGGAGTTTAGGCTGAGTGGATAAAGAAAACTAATCACTATCTCCTTGGGGTACATTGATTGGAACTCCTTGAAAGGTATAGTTCAATTTAGCCTCGAAATAGTTGTTGTAAGCTTTTTGTTGAAGAAGGCAACTCTGAATCCCACTACACTGCATAATTTCAAACCAATCTGACTTTTGCAGGGCAAAGTATATGAATACATGTGGATGTAACATTATCCACAGCCATTTCTATTCAGCTTCAAGCTACTTTATTGGAACAGTAACAGCCTTAGTTATATTAGCTATTTACACAAGGAACTATACAGAAGTTATATACCTGTTGGTTCTCCTGGGACACTCTCTTTTTTTTTATTTTTATTATTATTATTATTATTATAAAGAAAAAAGAATAATACATAACAGAATAAAGCAAAAACACCACATGAATAACATAAATGTGAAAAAGAGAAAAATCACAACACAAATAGCTTACATTACTATTTCTTTCCAGATCTTTTATCATCATATACTTATTCAACATATATCATATTGATTATATATTTTTATTTCATGTATCTAAATCTCATTCACCTTGTACTTATTATTGCTATAACAATTTCATTCTTAAATCTATTCTTTTCAACTATATTTAACCTATTGCTAATACTATATATGATCTTTTTATAAACTCTAACCCTAAATGTGAACCCATTCCCAGAGCCAATTCCATTTCAGTTTACTCTGCTTTCCAAAATAGTAATTCTTCTTGTGGAGGTGTGACACTTCTCTCTTTCGCTAAAGCCTTTTCCACAAATATTTTCCATATTGCTTCAAAGTCATTCCTTTTCATTATCCCTTTTTTAAGCTTAATTCGACATGTTAACTTATCATTGATCCCAATTTTTCACACTTCTTTATACCAATCTTTTACTTGAAAATCTTCTTGAATTTTCCATTTTCTCGATATAATTAGCCTCGCTGCAGTTAATAAATTTGTAACTCCTTCATTGTCTGGGTACAATTAACCTTATCAAATATAGATAATAACGCCATACTCGGACATATTTGTAAATCAATTCCTGTTATCTCTTTTAACTCTTTAAACACCATTTGCCAAAATTTCTGTACACCTTCACAATTCCACCACATATGGATATATGTGCCAATCTCTTGGCAACCCCTCCAACATAACCTTGAATAATTTTTGTCTATGTGGTTTAACCTTACTGGTGTTAGGTACCATTTCCAAACTAATTTATAATAATTTTATTTTATCCTTATGGATATATTTTTTAAATGATGCTGATTCCAGATTTTCCTCCAGTCTTGAATATCTATTTTTTGTACTAATTCTTCCTTCCACATTTTTCTAAGATATTCATCTTCATCTTCTGACAATATTTTATATCTCTCTCTTGTGCTACCCTTCAGTATTTCATTTCCTTCCATATCATCTCTTTGCTTAATCATTTGTTCAAATCTAGTGTATTCTCTAAAATCTTTGTTATTGCTTTTCCAATTCCTTGTCCACTACTCAAGCTGAATATAATTAAACCATGACATCTTAGTGCCCTGCAATCTCTCCTTTATTCTATCTTTATTCATCATTATATTTATCCATTCTTTTAATTTATATATTCCCTGCTTTTTTAATTCCTTCTATAATTCATCCCTCAAATTTATTGGGAACTTTTCCATCATCACCACTGGAGTTAATGGTGAGATAGCCGGCATTAGTTTTTCCTTGTTTTTCTTCCATATTTCTAATATATTCTTTAAAAGGGGATTTTCTATTTTTTCTATTTCTCTCTTGACCAGATTTCAAAAAAAGATATTCTCCAGTCTCCTCTCAATTTCTATTGTTTCCATCTCTAACCATTCTAAATCCCCTTTTCCTGAGACTCCATCTATAATATATCTCAGTTGATTTGCATTATAATACCATTTTAAATTTGGGAGGCCCAATCCACCTTCTTTTTGGGATCTGTACCAAAATTTCTTATTAATCCTCGCTTTCTTATCCCCGTTACAAAAATTATTCAATAATAACTGCCAGTTTTTCAATTCTATTTCTGATACTTTTATTGGTAACATCATAAATAAAAAATTAATCTTCTCTTGTGGCACTTTGACATAACACAGTTGTTGCCATTATTCCACTTTAACTGCCATGGTTCCACGCTATGGAATCCTGGAATTTGCAATATAGGAAGAGGCACTTAGAATGCTCAGTTAAAGAACTCTAGTGCCTCACCAAACTACAAACCCCAAGAATCTGTAGCCATAGACATGGCAGTTAAAGTGGAATCATGGCACTATAATTGTATAGTCTAAAAAGGGCTTGGGACCTCTCAGCGCCATTGCAAACTATTGGCTATAATATTCTTCTGTACAGCTCAGTACAGCTTGGGAGGAACCAGTTTAACAGTGGTACCAGCCTTTAATCCGTGCCAATGTCAGAAGATGATGTTGCGAAACTCCTGTTTGGCACTTTGCCCACTGGCTTGTGATGTTCCTCCAGGGTCTACATGGAACTTCTAGTGGTTTGGAATGTGTTGTCATGAAGAACAGCTCTATTTATTTATTTTGTTTTGTACAGTTATTTATCCAGCGTCAAGGAGATTGTTTGGGTACTGCATGAGAGACAGTAGCGGACTACATGAGACTCTGTTTTGTTTTGCTTTGTTAATGTATCTCCCACTTTTTCCCCAATGTTAGGATTAAAGGCAGCTTATGGAATATTAAAACCAGAAGTTTAATTAGAGTAAGACTGATGTGGGCAGAAGCAAGATAGAGATTTGTACTATTTGGAGGGGGTACTACTTTCCTTAAAGGAGTGGGTTTGCAAGCTAGGAGTACTTCTGGATTTGGTCTTCCATTCTGTTGAGGAGGAAGGAGTTTTTAAGAATCATATATATTTACTCTGTGGAGCAAATAAACAGCTTTGATTAGGATGTGTTTTGCTTCACATAACATTTATATCTTTTTCAAACACAAGTTTGTTCTGTACCATGCCTGTATCATTTTGCATTTTTAAGAAAATCTAAGCAAAAATGAACACATATTTTCATAAACACACCTATTTGTATGCATCTTCCAGCTAAATTAAGTTTTGCAACCTTTTCCCCAATATATACCTTTTAGTGTGCTATTCTCTTTACCGTATAACTTTGTGCCAGCAATTTCCTTATGCATTTTTTCAACCAATTTATCTTAACATATGTCTTTTTGTATACTATTTTTAGTGTCCACATTTAGGGGACATTAAAGTTCATATTGGACAATATCTAGAAGGAACATATGTAGGCAGGATGTGAGGGAAGGAGGAACCCACCGCTGCGGTCAACTTACTTGGAGGGGAAGTAGCAGTCCCAAAGATGACCCACATTGAGAGGTACTTTCTGCTTCCTTCCCCAACTGCAATATGGTGGGAAGCAGTTCTGGAGGGCAGGGTGAGGGAAAGATTGTGGGTGGAGCAGCAAGTTTAAAAGGAAAACAGAATGTTACCCTGTGAATTGGGGGTCCCGGGAGGGGCGCCCAAACAACCAAACAACAACAAGCAAAGATGAGGAAATTAGCTGGAGCACTCTCTTGGCTAACAAGAGGCAGGGTAACTTAGCGGGGATCTTTTACCCTATGTCTACAGCGTCAGGTCAGTGAGTAGTCAAGCAGTTCAAAATAGCAGTAAGATTTATTTAACAATATCAAGAACAACACAACCACACTCCTAACTAGAAGAGGAAAATAGAGTTCAAGGGGAATGGGTGATACGCCACCTTTCCTGCAGTCCTGGGGAAGACGATTGTAGAGGAGGAAACCCGGCATGGCGGCCGAGGGGAATCTGCTGAACCGAGTGGCAGCAAGGCAGTGTAGAAGTCCAAAGCGATCCGGCGAGAGTTCCAAAGAGCTCTTGGAACTGGGGGTTTTTATCAGGGAAAGAACGACCGTAGGCTAGTCTGGTCTTGGGTGAAAACAATAAGTTTGGGGTTGGAGACAATGTCTCTGAAAGGTCAGAATTTACATGATTGAGTTATGTTCCGAACTGACAATGGTATGGCCGATACGTATATGCGGCTAGCTCGGCAGTTAAGCACTTAGCTCGCCAGGGTGCCCTCTCAGGGCAGAGGGTTATGAGGGTGTTTGTTTTGTGAGGTCCCCTAAAGCAGATCTGGCAATCTCTGGCTTGGTTTGGTGGGAGCAGCAAACAGTAGCCATGCCTAGCTTCGCGCTTGTTCGGTGGCCTCACAAACACTTGGCTGGTGGCAGAGTAGGGCCGAATTGTGACATTAAAATGATATCTTCGGTTCACCAAAGGCCAGGCCAGTACATAGTGGTAACAAGAAGGTGAGACAGTGAGACAGTAGGCGATAAGAAGGAAAGAGAGACACAGGACAGTGAGAGAGAGAAGGCTGGGGAACTATGCAGATGGCTGATAGCAGGGATACAGATGCAGACAGCTCAGAGTCATCTCCCCTCATCTGTAGACTCCTGGAGCTCATGTCCTGCTCTAAATCTCAAACAAGTTCAGAGTTCCCAAATCAATAAGCCATGGAAGCAAGAGGTGTCAAAGAGACCACCGTCAAGGAAGCTGTAAATCAGAGTTAAGTTTCTAGGACATCATGGTAACTCAAGTCCTCAAATAGTCCAGAGGTCATAAATCTGTTAAACACATTTTCACAAGCTGAGATATCCAGAGGAAGACTGAAGTTGTATAGGTAGCATGTGTCACCAACACCCAAAACTCAGGGAGTATTTAAGAAGAGTGTTGCACAGCTGTGCTCTTCCTGATGTCTTGACTGCAGCCTCTCACTTCATCTTTGGGAATGGTCTGAGACAGATGCCTGAGTGTCTGCCCTTCTCTGGGACTGGGGAACCTCTCCTCCAGTTCCTGTTCTGGCTCTGAACCCAACCCGACTTGCTGAATGGAAGGAAGACTTGACTGACTATTAAGCATCCATTGTGGCTCCTCCAAAGGTAAATCTGGTTCATCTTCTAGTGAAGTCAAACTCTCAAGGAGGGGGCGGGAGGATGGCAACTCAGGTCAATGCCACATGTCATCAGGGAGGACGGAGTCCCAGGGAGGGGGAAGATGAAGGAACCTCATTGTCTCTCACTGGCATCATCAACATCATTAGATCATCATGAGGAACGCTGGCCCGAGGATGGGCTTAGAGAAGAGGGCCAGAGAGAAGGATCCTGCTGAGATCTGTAGGTGTGGCCATGGCCGGAGAAGGGGGATGCTGTTAGAGAACTATGAGTAGAAAGCTAAGGAGAAGGGAGGCTGAGTTATTGTCTGGCCTGTGGACAAGGGCTCCAGTTATGCTGAAGACAGCCACATGCCAAAATGAGAAGCCAGGGGAACCAAAGTGAGAGACCAAGGGAGCAAATACTTGCTTTTGAGTTAGAAGTGAGGGCAAGTCCCCTTATTCTATTGGAAATGAGATCTTGGACTGTGGCTAGGGGTAAGGGGGTAAGCTTAACCCAACTCAGCACACAGGGGCCGTTGTTTCTTGCCCAAATAAAAAATTTCAAGACTTCTGACCTGACATCTTTGTGATGGAAGTACCTGGATATGGAGTGCTTCCCCAAGATGAAATTACAGGTCCTGTAAAAAAATGATTTTGTATGTATTTTTTTAAAAAATAAAATAACAGGCACCTGCATTGCAAAACTGAGAGAAAAGTAAAACAAAAACAAAAAAACCTGAACATAACTGGGACCAGTGCATATTTAAATCTAATTCAAATGACTTTGACCTCCAACTTGGGTAAGGTTTCTTTCAAACCAGCTTATATAGAAATGGTGAAGCATGTCTCTTTCTACAAATACACACAGAGACACATGGTTAAATCAGATTCACACACCTCCTCCCCATGTCTGCTATTTATTTTAATTTTTTTTTTTAATTAGGTTTATCCTCATCCTGTTGAGACTTGCTTCTCTCATGCTTTTGCCGTCAGATACAGAAACCTGTCTGGAAGTGAGAGGGTTGTATGTGTATGCTCTAATGCTTGTCACTTCGAACTACACAGAAGTGGCAAATGGAAAAAAGAAATATGTCTCTGCTTCCACAAATTTTAACTGAGGCATCGTTGGTGGATGGCTGAGTCTGTGCAGAAGCCCCGAGTCCTTTGCTTTACCACTGAGGTGTCAGCACAGGATCAGGCTGCCAAAGTGGTCCTCATTTTAGATCCTTATCTGTTGTGAACCTGCATTGTTCTATGAATCAACAATGAGCTCATTCCAGTTTTGCGGCAATAAAGGGCCTGGTTGATTAAGAGTGTGAGAGTTTTCATACAGTTTGCAGCTCATGGGTCAGTTTGGGGATACAACTATAAATGGAAGTTTGCTTAGCTGTACACTATAAATCTTATATAGCAGTACTGGCTGATGAACTGGGCTGATAGTCTTTTACTGCATACATCAGACAAGGGATACAGTGAGTAATTTGTTTTGGAAGGCTGGTAGCTCTAATGAGCCATGCCTGATAGTGTTCAAAGGTTGGGATTAGGTACAGTCCTCCATGATGGTCTTTCAGCTCACAGTTCAAAAATGGGGCATTGGGGAGCAGAGACACATAATTTCTTCTTTTAGTAAAGCCTTTTTTTTACAACTTTGTCTGTTTAGTAGTACTATGGTGTCAACTCAGGAGTAAAGATGGAAGAATCTGTCAGTTTCACTTCTTTCTACGTTCAATTTTTTTAATCCTCTGAAATATCAGTGAATTTGATATTTTTTGTTAATCATATTTTGAAAGGATGAAATTGCCATCTATCTGCACTTAGCTCCCAGTATGAACACCTTTATATTTGCCTGCCTTGGAGCTCATACATTTGAACAATCTCACAGAAGAAAAAAATATCCCATCTTCAGTACCAGTATGGCCATTGGGGAATTTTAGATATAGTAGTACATCTAACAAACAGAGTAATTAGTATTCACAAGCAAAAGGTGTGCAACAACTAATCCCACACCACCACACACAAGGTGTAGCAGAGAAAAAAAAACAAGCTTATTTTTCTTTGGAAAAATATATGCAATAGGCTTACTTGCAAATAGAAAAGATTTCATAATATTTCATGGTGAGAGCTTTTGTAATATGCATGTGGAGGGGGCCAGGCCTGCTTTTCCTTGTCCCTTACAGGAGTAGCAACATCTTTTTCAGCCTGCTATAGCACCCTGCCCCTGCTTCTTATACAACCCTGATTTTCCCTCTAAAACCACCACCTTCATGCAACGCCTCTCAGCTGTTATTCAGAATTATTTACTGATGTGTGGTAGCATGTTACTAATTGATTAGAACTAAAGCAAGGTACTCTACTGAGTCAGAATTTATAAAAAATATAATGTAATCTTTATTAAAATAACAAACAGGGAAAGGGTATTGGGTGTCATAAGTAATTCCAACCAATACAGAAGTTCAAAAGGTATTTAACCAGTTTCTTGTAGCTTCACTCAATATATAGGCACAAAACTTTCCTACACATACAGGCCTTTAGCTTCCCTTTTGTCTCAAAGCCTTAATTCCAAAGTTTAGGTCACACCTTCTGACCCAACTCAAAATAGTTTGGTTTCTCCTCTGTCTCTTGCTAGACTTCTGAGAAGACGACCACACTTAGGCCCTTTTTGCACAGCATTTTCCATGTGAAAGAGGGCCTGGAGTGTTGCGTGATTGTGAGGAGTGATCTGCATGAGGCACTCACAATCGCATGATGCTCCAGGGGCCGGCAGGCGCCGATCGCACACCTTTTCATTTTCGGCTAAAAGCCGAAAATGGTGCATGATCGCGCATTGCTCCTGGGCCCCACACACACTTACCTGGCATGCGGAGCCTCTGGAGCCAGGCCCGTTGCACTTCCTGCCCCAGTGCTGCCCTGTGGAAGGAAGAGGTGGGGCTTTCGCATGAGCAGGCAGCTTGCTCACACGATCCCTGCACCCCAGAGCCGGAACAAGGTAAGGTGCGGAAAGGGCCATATTCAGACAACCCCTCTGGTTGTTTGAAGACTCTGTAACTTAAACTTTCTCTCTCTGGAAAACTTACAGAAGGAGTCTCTAAAATGCAAGTCACTGTGCATTATATAGACCTTCTCCTCACAACCCTCAGCCCCACCTTCTCACCAATGGGCTGGATTTCTCTCTTACACAGAGTCACTTTGGTTACATGGCAACCTGTTGCTATGGCTGCCCTGCCACTCAGGCTAACCACACACCCTGGTCCGTCACAGTGCTTTTCAAACACTGAAAAGGGAAAGAAACAACTATTAACTACAAAATGAGGATAAACAGACTAACTGCAGGCTAAATGATTCAGGAAAAGAGACGGTGTGGCTAAGATCAACAAACAAGGAAATGGCATGAATACATGGTGTGCCTAAACTTTTATAGAGACATGTAAACTAGAAAAACTAGTTGTACACATGCTAACACTGCTACTTCTAACAGTGGTTCAATACACAGAAATTTCAAGCCAGACTTTTAAGAACCAAGTCGTCAAAGGTTTTGAAGGGATGTCATGTCGAGGAGGGAGCGGGCTTGTTTTCTGCTGCTCCAGAGACTAGGACAAAGAGCAATGGACTCAAGCTGCAGGAAAGAGATTCCACCTGAACCTCAGGAAGAACTTACTGACAGTCATAGCTGTTTTCTGCAGTGGAATATGCTGCCTCAGAGTGTGATGGAGTCTCCTTCTTTTGAGATTTTTAAGCAGAGGCTAGATGGCCATCTGTTGGGAAGCTTTGATGTGTGTTCCTGCATGGCAGGGGGTTGGACTGGATGGCCCCTGTGGTCTCTTCCAACTCTATGATTCTATGATTCTATGAAAAATCTGGACAGAAGAATGTCAGTTTCAGGAAACATTCAGCAGTAGCTGCATTGGGTGTGTTGTTACTAATAGAGTTGAAATTTTATTACCTGTCTTTTATTGTCCTTTATCCCTAATCATCACAAAGCCAAGAAGCGGCGTGGCCTCTGCCTGCATTGAGCTCCCTCCAGACCATCTGAACTGACAACAGAAGTATTGGAAAATTATAGCACTCTCTTCTGGCCTCAGATGGAGCTTAGCTAGTACAGGGTTAAGTGTTGCTCTGTAACTATGGTACCCAGATCATGTAACTAAGGATACATTCTAATGTCAGTTACTGGTCCTACTAAGAAGGCAACGACACTCCCTATAGCACTTTTGCCTCTAGCACTTTTTCTCTATGCTAGCCTCTTCATCAAGAATTTGGTGAGTTTAAAACGAAGATATCATCTTTCAAATCCTTTTGTTAGTTAGTTAGTTAGAATCCAGTTTCTCTAATGGATATGTAATTATAAAGTTTATTAGTAAATGGTAAATATTAGTTTGGAACCTGAAGTTGCATGTCTTGTTTTTGATTTCAAGTCACCCTCTGGTGCAGGGAAGGCCACACAGAGATTGGGACATGCTTTCTCTGCAGCTCTGTTAAAAGAAGGCTAATTCCTTACAGTTCTAGCTTTCATAGAGTTCTCCAAGAGCTATCACTCTGGAAAACTCTAACCCCCAACAAGAAGTAACATCTGAGACAAAATGTAGGCCTGTGACTCTATCATCATCACTTTTCTTCTCTTGTATGATTTTTAACATCTTTGCCTGATAAAGAAGCCAGTAAAGCTTCAAAAGCTCACATGTTTTATTTTGTGCATTTCAGTTGGCCCAATAACGGTATCACTGTTTTGTAGATTCTGGCTTTTGTTGTTATCAGTTTCAGTTTCAGCATTGTCCATTTTTAAAAAGAATCTCTGAAGTACTTTCCGTGCCAAATAAAAAGAGTATTGCAAATGTTCTCATCAGAAATGAGAAACTCACAGGCATTTCTATTCAGGACCGAGTTGATATAAAGGCAAAAGCTTATTGTGAACATGACCTTGTCTCTCCCCCACCTTTGTCAAATAGAATATAACTAATCCATTTCACAATTCATTCAGACACTATATAAGGACTATGATTCTGCATAATACTCCAAGAAGCCAGCAAGATGGCATAATAATATCAGCATTTGTCATTCAGGTGGGCTGTCTCATAGCTCTTCAATAAGAATTGCAACCTAAAGGGATTCTCCAATATCAAGGTGGGCTTGATTTCTTCCCCTCCTCTGCCAGCTACAGAGACATTTGGCTGGGGATCAAAGACTTCTCAGCATCAGCATTGACATTCTGTCAAAGATGCATCAGGGACCCCTTATTATTATCCAGAAAGTTGTGGTTGAGTGGAACTTCCCTTGAACCTGAAGACTATCAACAAGGCCCCTTGGTGGACTTCACAGCATGGTTGGAAGCATTAAGTAGCATTAGCTGGACTAGATCGAAGTAGGGCACACCTTTCCATTGTTATGCTTGTCATTAATCCTCGCAATGGTCTCAGTTCCAAGAGAACAAAATCAGAAAGCAGACCTTTCTCATCTCATTGATTTTTGAAAGCTCAGCTCTGATAGGGAGGGGGGTGAGGGGAAAGAAGTTTTACTCTGTTTTAAACAACTTCTACTTGTAAGAATGTTTTGCTCATTAATCTAGCAACTTAATAAGTGAATTTTAATCAAGAGAGCAAGCAGATAACCAACCGCAACTTGGATTTTCACTTATTACAATAATCCAGGACTTACTGACTATGGGCATAACAATTAGTGTTGTCACTGATTATTCCCTACAAGATGTCAGGTGACTGTAATGATGTTGATTGATTCTGGTTAAGATGTGGTCAGTCTTAAACCAACAGCTGTAGCAACCAGAATTAGCCTCTATGTCCTGCACCACCATGTCAGATGTTCACAAAGGCAAGGTAGCCAAAGGAAAAAACTACAGGAGTGTCAGGGCAGCTAGATATTCCTTGACTTGTCCAGAGGAGGGTGACCAAAATGGTGAAGGATCTGGAAGCCATGCTGTATGAGGAGCGTCTTAGGGACCTTAGTCTGAAGAAGAGAAGGTTAAGAGAGAATATGATAGCCATGTTTAAATATTTGAAGAGATGTCACGTCAAGGAGGGAATGGGCTTGTTTTTCACTGCTCCAGAAATTAGGATAAGGAGCAATGGATTCAAACTACGGGAAAAAAGATTCCACCTGAACCTCAGGAAGAACTTCCTGACAGTCAGAGCTGTCCAGCAGTGGAATGTGCTTCCTCAATGGAGTGTGTTGGAGTCTCCTTCTTTGGAGGTTTTTAAGCAGAAGCTGGATGGCCATCTGTTAGGAGTGCGAGCTCAGGCTCCGGGATGTGCAGGAACCTACTTGCCCCTGCAGGCCTGATCCCAGGCACTCACGTGAGCGCAGGCCCCAGGGCTTGCAGGAGCATGCCCATCACCGGCCCTACTTGCCCCTGTGGGCCTGATCCCAGGTGCTTACACGAGTGCAGCTTCTGATGTGCCCTGCACACTGCTCCTGCATGGAGGGCTGGAATGTGAGGGGGGAATAAGGGGGCAGTGGGCACTTCCAGATTTGAAAGATTCTATTTGCCTATTTTGCCTTGGGGATTCAGTCTGCAAATCTCGAATCCTTGCCAAGGATTCAAGGATCCGGCTGGCCCATTCCTACTGTTGAGCCTAGCGTCTGCAGTTCCCTCTTTTGGGAATTACCTTTTCGATGGCAGTCATAGAATCACAGTATCATAGAATAATAAAGTTGGAAGAGACCACAGGGGCTATCCAGTCCAACCCCCTGCCATGCATTCCCATGCCCTGCATGCCCTCAAGATCTTCAGGAGAGCTTCAAACTGGAGCTAAGAATGAATTTGAAGCTCTGTCCCTTATCAGTGAGGATGAGAGACAGAAGCAAAAGTAATAGTGTCAGTCATCAGAGAATGTTCAAAGGACCTTAGAAGATTCAGCACAAGGACTTGCCTCTGCCAATCCCCAAAGGAGGCTGTGGTGGTGATAGTAGGGGACTCCCTGCTGAGGGGGAAAAAAGCAGTGGCTTGTGCGTCTGACAGGATGTCTCGTGAGGTGGGTTGTCTCCTTGGGCAAAAATCCATGATGTGCCAGAGTATCCGACATAAGTGGTCAGTTCCAGCAAACCTTACCCCTTCCTTTTGGTCCATGTGGGAACCAACAACACTGCAAGACACAGCCTTCAAGACACAAGAAATTATGAGGCTCTAGGTAGGAAGCTGAAGGACCCTGATTTAGTCACTTCTCCTAGTTGAAGGACATGACTCAGGAAGGGAGTGAAAAATAGTGGAGGTGAACAACTGGTTCTGCAGATGGTGCTGCCAGGAACAGTTTGGCTTCTTGGACGATGGTCTATTGTTTCATGGAGATGGACTTCTGGCAAGTGATGGGTTGCACTTCATAGCAGTTGGGGGAACTATTTTGCCAAAAGGCTCACAAACCTAGGCCCTTTTTGCCCGGCATTTGCCATGCGCAAGGGTGCCTGGAGTGTTGTGTGATTGTGAGGAGCAATCTGCACGACACATTCACAATTGCAAGATGCTACAGGGGCTGGCAGACACCGATCGAAAATGGTGCACGATAACACATTGCTCCTGGGCTCCGTGTGCACTTACCTGGTGTGTGGAACCTCTGGAGCCACGCTGGTTGCGCTTCCTGCCCCAGGAAACTTCCAGGCTGCACTGCGGAAGGAAAAGGTGGAGCTCTTGCATGAGCAGGCAGCTCGTGCAGAGCTGAAGCAGGAGGGATGCGAGAGCCTCTCACCAGAGGCTGCTTGCGTGATACCCGCACCCCAGCGCCAGAAAAAGGTAAGGTGCAGAAAGGGCCCTAATCTGTAAGGCTTGAAACTGAGTTGGGGGAGAAGGTAATGGTATTCTGAAGGGCAAATGTTCATCAGGTGCTGGAGATTATAGCCTGAATGTTATGGAGAGAACTGGGTGTATGGTATAAGAACCTAACAAACAGAGGGAAAGAAACTTAAATAAGCAGCTAGAGAGAGTGGCCCATGGTCTTAGATGCCTCTATGCTAATGCACAATGCATGGGAAGTAAACAAAAGGAACTTGAACTTGTAGCACAGAAAAGTAAATATGATAGACATCACTGAAACCTGGTGGGATGAGTCTCATGATTGGAATATAGCAATAGAGGAGTATAACCTATTTCATAGAAATAGACCAAACAGGAAAAGAAGAGGAGTGGCACTCTGTTATCCTGTTTTCTGGGGGTCCCGCGAGGGACTCCAATCGTATTCCAACAAAGGTGGGGAAAATTAGCTCAGAGCACAAGTTGGTAAAACGAGAGGCAGGGCAACGGAGCGGAATCGTTTACCCAGTGTCTACGGGGTCAGGTCAGTCAAGCAGTCAGACAGTTTTAAAATAGCAAAATGATGTTTTATTAAGAACAGACAAACACTTAAGACACCACAACCACACAGCTAACGAAGAAATAAGAAATTAGGGTTTTTCGGGGGAAATGGGTGATACGACACCTTTCTCGTAGTCCTGAAGAAGTTGAAGGAGCTCAGCGTGGTTCACTGAGGAGAGCTCGCCAGATAAAGCAGCAGCAAGGCTTGATGGAAGTTCAGAGCGATCCGAGGAAGCTCTCGGAACTGGGGTTTTTTATGGGGAAAATATGACCTTGGGCTAGTCTGTACTTGGGAGAGAACAATGAGGTTTGGGCACAAGACAATGTCTCCAAAAGGTCAGAATTTAGCATGATTAAGTCCGAATTGACAATGGAATGGCCAGTATTCAGATGCAGCTCACTTGGGCAGTTACGCATGTAGCTCGTCAAGTTACCTGCTCGGGGCAGGGGGCTCTTTGTATGAGCGTGCATCTTTAATAAGGTGTTTGTCTAGGGAGGTCTCCTAAAGCAAGATCTGGCTGAGTCCGGCTTGCCTACGCTCTGTGCTTGTTCGGGGGCCTCACAAACACTTGGCCAAGGGTGGCAAAATGAGACCGAATTATGATATCAAAACGATGGCCCTTTCTGTATGGGGGGGGCCGAAACGGGGAGGCGCACACAGGGGCGGAGCTTACCTGGTAGCGGGTTGCTCCGTCTCTGCGGGGAGCATGGGTTTGCCGCTCTATATGCCGCTGAATTTCGGTGGCGTTCGGCAGCGCCCAAAATGGCAGCCGACGGCTTCCGGCGGCGCTCTGCCAATCAGGGCAGCGCACCAGCCAGAAGTCTGCCCCTGGGCAGATCTGCAGGGACGCACCACCGCGTCTCTGCAGTTCTTCACCGGGGGCTGCCATGGAGCGGCACGGGCGAGTTTCATAAAAACCACTTGGGAAGGTGGTTTTTATAGAACTCGCAGCGCCACCCCCGCGGCTATGCTAGAGTGGTTTGAGGTGTAGAGCCTCACTTTTTCCAACCGCACTAGTGCACTCCATGGTGAAGAAAACCTCCTTGAGAGGTCGCCCTAGCGTGGGCAATATGCCCATGTGGAAAGGGCCAATATCTAATATCTAATATCTCCCGAATATCTCCCGAAGCCAGGCCAGTTCACGGTGATAACAATTATATGTCAAAGACATTTAGGGTTTCAAAAATTGATTAATAGAAGATATTTTGAAGATAAAGATCCAATTGAATCATGAGCACTTTTTATTGGGACTGATAAATGATAAGAGAGATAAGAAGTTTGCAAGAATTATACAGTATATGATCACACAGCTGTCAGACTACTCTTTGCTCAGAGATGGAAAGAATCAGCTATTCTGTCTCAAGAAGATTGGATGATGAAACTGCTCAGCAGAAATGGACGAACTGAGTGTTTTGATCAAACAAAGATCACTGAGTAGAGATATGTTGATTATATGTTGAAGAGACCATTGGGGGAAAACTTAAATTTTCAGTTTTGAATATTAGTTGCTTGTAATTAATATAGCAGAAGTATTTACAAATCTTATAATGCTGAGGCTGTATATCTACTACTACATTTTATAACCATTAGCTGGGGGGCTGTAAGTCATACATATACCCATTTTTGTGTTAGTTTAGTTTTGTCTTATGCCAGTGGTTCTCAACCTGTGGGTCCCCAGATGTTTTTGGACTTCAGCTCCCAGAAGCCCTGAGCATTGACCATAGTGGCTGGGGCTTCTGGGAGCTGAAGTCCACGAACATCTGGGGACCCACAGGCTGAGAACCACTGTCTTATGCCTTTTTAGATTAGGTTAATTTTTCTTACTCTTGTTTGTCTTGTTGTTGTGTGCCTTCAAGTCATTTCCAACTTATGGCAGCCCTCAGGTTAACCTATCACAGGGTTTTCCAGAGCTGAGAATGTATGACACACCCAAGGTCACCCAGTGAGTTTCCATGGCCAAGTGGAATCTCTAATATATCTGGGATGGTTACCACTGACCTTACTTGACTGTGTAAGGCAACAAGTGGTATAATTGGGATCAGGGCTTGCAGGGGTAATACCCCAGGATCTTTTTATTACCAGGGACAATGAGATCACCTGCCAACCATCTTGGACTTCTCTGTCCCCCTCTGAGTTTAGCTGCAGTCTCCACAGTAGCTGGAACAGGAATGGTTTTCCCTTATATTATTATGACCAAAGGTTTCCAAACCCTTCCCTGTGCACTTTTTCTCCTACAATTTGGACATTGCAGGAAGCTACAGAGTAGGGTTCCCAGGTTATCTTGTTATAAATGATGTCCCCTCTTTGAGGGTCGGAAGGCTGATCTCTTATATGTGTGTTCCTTATTATAAGGGATGTCCTCTATTTGAGAGTTGGAAAGCTCTTCCAGATTCAACTGTCAATCCAATCAACTCGTGTATGTAGAGGAGATACCACCGCTGTCTTGCTTTTTTTTCTCAGACCACAACATATTCCCAGTTGGCCTTTATTGATGGATGGGCACAGGGGTGAACAAATAGCCATTGGCTGGCATCCTGCCTGGGAGGATGGGGAGATAACAAGGGGCAACCAGACAGTAGAGTTGTTAGGTGTCCCTTATTATAAGCAACTAGTATATTTACCCAGCACTGCCTGGGATTTTATTTTCTCATAGGTAACACTTGTTAGAAATATTTTAGGAATTACCTTATCTTACTTTAGGAGTTAGATGTGGTTGAAATACACAGATTTGATATCATGCGTCTCTGATTCCCCAAACTGTGTTGTCCAGTACCTCTAACTTTTCTGGGATTTTATTTTCCTCTTAAGAACTCACCAAACTGTCTTCTCCAATACCTGTAACTTTTCCCCATATTTCCCAATGCAATCTGTATTCAGAATTATTTACATACACAATTTGGGTTCCTGGGAAAGGACACTGTCTTCCTCCTTGCTGCTAGGCCTCATCTCCATAGCAACTTGCCTATTCCAGTACCTGTAACTTTTCTCCATAGTCCTGAATCCAGTCTTTGTTCTCTGGCAAAGTTGATGTACTGGCTTTTTTGCTTTCTGTAGAATTTGTGCAATGGCTTTGCATTTTTCTGGAAGTATTTCTTGTTTTGAATTTCAGCTTTAAGATTATATGGATCCCATATAATCTATTGTGTGAGGCGAGAAGATCTTTTAACTATATTGTGTATGTTACTTTAATTTTCCCCCCATGTGCTTTCCAAATGTTTTCTGGCATCCTTATTGATGGTAGGCCTCATCTCCGTAGCAACCAGCCTGAGGCCCAAGAGCTCTCTGGCTGAGAATTCTAAAGGCCCCTCCCTAAACTCCCAGGATTCCATAGAATCTTCACAACTAGCCAATCATATGAGGTCTTCTCACCTCACACAGCCAATTGTATGAGGTCTTTGCCTGCCTGATGCAGACAAGCAGACAAACGTGCAGACAAACATTGACTTTTATATAGTAGATGTCCCTTATTTGAAGACTGAGGGTTGGCGAGCTTGTCTCTTATAGGACTGGCAAGTGTCCAGACCTATAAGAGGTCCAAAAAGCTTTTTATATAGACGGAATGAACAACTTGCACCCCCCACACACACACACATATGCACACAAGAAAAAAAACTTTATTTTCAGGGGCAGGTCTTTTGTAAATACAGAATATTGCTAACATTACTAGAGAGAGACTTTATGTGGGTGTAAGGAAGTGGGAGTAAGGAAGAAAACCTGAGTTACCTTGAAAAACAATCCTAAGATTGAGGTATTATCCTCATCTTCCTCATCCAAGAAAACACTTTTAATATGCTTTCTCTCCTCCCGCCCCACCTTAGAAGGAGAATATTTTCAGGAAACCTGGATGGGAGGTTTTCATTCATAAGATTAGGTATTTAAGGATCCAACATTGTACAAATGCCTTTGTGATTAGTATAAAGGGCACATGCCATCCTGTTATTTTGGCAACTGATTGCATGTTTATTTTCAAATGTCAGAGGTAATTTTGCCTTGATGGGCTTCAGGAGACACAGGGACCATCTCAATTTCATCCTCCAGTGGGCAGTGCCAGTCATGTCGCATGTTCCAGCACCATCTGTAAGCTCACAAATACCTGATTACATAGTTGTATTGCGAGTCGCATGGTAACTATGATCTGGTTGGGAAAGATAGACACCTGAACATCTCTGGTACCCATTCTGTCACAAAAACTGTTTGGATGGGAGACTATTTCATGTGGAATCACAGCCACACATATCCGGAATGGAGAAGTCTTGTTAATAGCACACTTTTTTCCATGTCTTTCACCCATTTCTTGAAGCGCTTTAGTAATCTTTCTACTTCTTCCTGATTAGAAATTCTGCACTAATCTTCAGAGGAGATGCAGGAACCTGTCATGGAAGGTGAAATCCCCTAATCCTTCCTCCCTCCATAAAAATTATGGACCCGTGCCCTCCAAGGAGATGAAGCCAAATCATTGTAAGTTGAAATCAGGAAGTAAATATCGAAAGAAACCATTTGAAGCCATTCCATTGTGGCATTTATACTGTAGGTTGCTCCAGGGTAATGTTTTGTCATTTCTTTTTTACACTTGACAAATTTTAATGATTGTATTGCTGGGATGAGTGTCTGTATAGTGCCATTAAACTCCTACTATTGAGGCTTTGTTTGAATGCTACCTTGTTGTGTCTATTTAATTTACAGTACATTAACCTAATCGCAAGACATGACCTGCCTCACAATTTGGACAGGAAAGGTAGCAATAGTGGCAAGGCGAGGGGGGAGCAGTTGGGTAGGGGGCACAAGGAAATGGTAGGAGTAGCATCTTTACTTCAAATTCATGGATTTATGAAGCTTGTGGTGCATTCAGATAAATAAAATCTGCACAACCAATGGTATCTTTTAAAAACGTGAAGGGCTAAAATGCATATAATCGGAAAACAATGATGCTAAAACTCTGCTTCGGTGGAATGTCATAGGAGCCCCCAGAAGAACAAAAAAAGACAATAGCATGCAAGGAGCAAAGGAAGGGAAAATCATACAAATGTGGAGTTAGGAAGCGATCCCAGGGATCATTGGGCTGGAGATGGGCAACTGTACTAGGCCAAACAGGTGCAATTTTGGTGCACCTGAAGGGAGGCAATGCCATTTCTGACTGCCATTTTGTCTGCTTTTGGACTGATTTTGAACTTTGGTGTTTTGCAAGCTCCAGGGAGCCAACTGCCATGTTTCCAGGAGCCTTTGGTGACTTTTGGTTGGATTTTGTGCAAAATAAAAAATAACACCCTTTTAAAACAAGAAAAGAAATGAAGTCTGAGGGTTTTGGGGAGTTTCATCAATAGGAGAATGGACTTTCATTGCATGCAGCTGCTGCTGTCTGTTAAAGCAAGACTGGCAGACTTTTGTGATTGTGGCAGTAGACTATGTAGGGACCATAAATATAGATCAGTTATGGATGTTACCTCTAGTTTGCGCATCCATAACTGTGATGGTGAATTCCAGCCATTTTTAAAAAATCTGAAACTAGTGATGTACACATGTAAAAATGAAACATTCGTAGACAAGGAAACAAAAACATTTTGAACCTTCTAGAGACCATTTTAATGCTTCTTCCAAAATGTTTTCTGCGATGACTTTGTGTTTCACCAGCTTCCACTTTTCCTGTGATTTCCATTTTGGTGGCCATACTATGCTTTTTCTTCTCCCATTTTGGGAGTTGCTAGTGCAGTAGGCTCAGCTGGTCTCCCCTTTTTACTGTTTTGCTCTTCACACATACTTAACAAGGGATTCTGCAGCTGCTGCTGTTTCCCTTGCCTGTTGCAGGCAAATGCAAATGACTACAGTAGGGTCAACTAGAGCAACATCCTGCTCTTTTCCAGCTCAAGCTTCATTGCACTGTTTACTGCAGATGCGCTACTGCAAGTAGACAACAAGAGTCTGTGTTTCTCCATCCTTCCTTCACCCTCCTACTTTATGACAGGTCTGGGGAGGAGAGCTTTGGTCAGTGCTAAAGGAGAAATATCAGTCATTGCATTGACCAAAAGGAGATACACAGAGGGACAAGGTTGACTTATGCCTGTGTAGGCCACTGAAAGGATGCCAGCCTATGTATACAAGATATGTTCACTTCCACTGAGCTACAGCCCCTCTCCTAACCGTATAGATGCAAACGAGATAGGCCATTTCCGCACTACACTCTTATAGCACGATTATTCCACTTTCAACATCCTATGAAATCCTGGGGTTTGCAGTTTCAGGAGGGGCCACGTGGCCCCTCCTGAAACTGCAAACCCCAGGATTCCATAGGATGTTGAAAGTGGAATAATTGCGCTATAGAGTGTAGTTAAAAATGGCCATGAGAGGAGACAAAGTGTCAGGATGTTGCAAAAGATTATTTTATTCTATCAATTATGCAAGAATGCATGGAAAATGTCTCAGTTTGAACACCACTTATTAACACAACACAACTCATACAAAAACAAAGTATACTGGAATTTCTGGAATTCCAAAAATCCCTGCAGGTGGTTTGCGTTGTAAGTTATATTTTGTTTTTATATGTGTTTAACTGGGTTAATAAGTGGCTTTAGAACTGAGACATTTTACATGCATTTTTATGTACGAGATATACATATATATTTGGTGGATCAAATTGTCTCCTGTTATAATTTTTCTTGTTTATGTATTCTCCCTTTTTTCTTTTTATCTTTTATTAGCCTCCCTGAAGAATGCCATTAAATATTACTAGGCCGAAACGCATTGGGCTCTTTGGAAGAATAAAATCATCTTTGGCAACAGCTTGAGACTTTGTCTCCTCTCTATATCCTTTCCATTGGCTGTTACCAGTCCTCTTTGCTTAGCATACAGATGCAGCCTGGCTGTGAATACCATGTGGTGGCCACCAACAGAAAGGAGAGTAAGAATACTTTCATGCTTGCTTCTGAGTACCCAAGAATGCATGCAACTCACTGTTGGAAACAGAAGGCTCATCTGGTCTGTTGTCTGATCCGGCAAGGCAATTCTGATGTGTACCTGCACAGCCGTTTCATTAATCCCCAGTGTTGCCACCACTGCAATATGTCTCCCTCCTATGCAGATGAAACACAATTGTTTTAGAAAAGATGATTCTTCTCTGCAAAGGCTATGCCACATCCTCATTCATCACCCTCAAGTGATCGCGACCGAATTACTCTCTGCCACTGCCAGTCATTTTTCAGGCCTCTTGCTAATTCTCCAAGCCTCGTTAAAATGCTGCAAGCAAAGGTGCCCTTCTGATCTTTCCAAACATGCTCTAAATGGTTTGAATTTATTCATTGGACTATTCTCATCCTGGGTCATGCCTCCCTCCCTTTCTCTTTCTCTCTCTCTTTTCCAGTGTGGGTCTCATTGACTTTTAAATTTTCATTAAAGCTGCAGCACTAGCTTTTGTCTGAAGCCCATTCTGTGAAGAAAAAAGTTGCTGCTTGGAGAAAAAGAAAGAAGTAAGACAAGACTAGTAAAGAAATAATGATAATATTTTTAAACTCTCTATTACATATTCTCAATCAACCCCAGGGACATTATCTCACCACACAGGCCCTGCACTTTAGAGGAAGCAGAGTGGCCCATGTTTTTTTCTGTTGCCTTGTGTCTCATAAGCTAGACATTAGGGACTGAAAGAATATTTGATTTGTGTTTGTTTTTTTTAAAAAAAGGTTAAAAATAGGGGCTGGAAACCGCACCCTATGAGGAACAGCTTTGGGAGCTGGGTATGCTTGATCTGGAAAAGAGAAGGCTAAGAGGTGACATGATAGCTATATTTAAATATTTGGAGGATGGAACAAGCCTATTTTCTGCTGCTCCAGAAACTAGGACCTGGAGCAGTGGCTTCAAACTTCAGGAAAAGAGATTCCATCTAAACATTAGGAAGAACTTCCTGATAGTTAGAGCAGTTCAGCAAGGGAATACGCTGCCTCAGAGAGTGCTGGGTATCCTTCTTTGGAGGTTTTTAAAGAGAGGCTGGATGGCCATCTTCTGGGAGTACTTTGATTGTACATTCCTGCATGGTGGGATAGCCGGCATTAGTTTACTGCAAACACATAGCTGCAACCTGACACCATAAGTTTCTGTTTCTCCAGCCCTCTTTCACCATTCTTCTAATGCTGATGCTGCTAAAAAAGTGCAGCTAAATAAAGGATGAGGTGGGAAAGGATGGACTGGGCAGGTATAAAAAGACTTTCTAAAAAGGAAGTTCTTTGTCAAAGGCTTTGTTAGCTGAGGTGTGCCTCAAAACTCTGGTTTTGAAAAAAGGAGCTATTGGAAAGTCCATCTCAAGTCAAGCTCTCACCCCAACATTCAATGATTTCCCCCAACTTCCCCCCACCACAAAAAAAAATAGGAGTGAAAATGCCACCATCTTTGTAGCCTGCTAAATGGGGCTATTAAAACATGGAGAAGCATTTTCACCTGTTTTGGTACTGTGGAAAATATTTAACAAGAATGAGTATAATCACCTGAAGAAGTATCAAAATCTCTTTGGTGTCCTCAAAATTCCTGGGATGTTTTGACTCGGAAGGAACCTCCATATTCATCTCAAGATTTCACCTCAGGTCAAATTTACACTTAATCTGTTAGTGTTGGGTGTCAATCTGTTCTCCTTAAAACCCAGAGAATTTCATCCCAATACAACAGGAGTCATTTTTCTTGATATCTAGGTAGGAAAAGAGAAGGGGATCTTTGCTGACGCAGTGCACTGAACTTTTCATTTGAGGCAGGCCGATTCATTTACGATTCAAAGCCTTCTTGCATCTCTGTCTCCTGTATAATGGATTTCAGAGCTGAGGGGAGCTGAAGGAGGAAATGGACGGCTGTTGTAAGTCAATAAAGGTTAGACCAAATGCCAGATTGACTGAGAGGTTGACACAGCACCAGCCAATGTTGTTCTGAAAGCAACGGTCACTGAACAAACTCCAATTAACCCCAAACTTTCTAAGCTTCAGATAAAGGACGTGTCCATTACCTCCTCTCAGTTCTGATGCTACATTTCTTGAATTTAGTGCATATGTCTGAACACACACACTCCAGACCTAAAGCTGCCACTATGACACTGGGTGCTTTGTGGATATGCCAAGTTTGTGTGATTATACACACACACACACACACACACCAGACCCAGGAGAACAGAAGGATCCCTGGTAATGCAAAAGTTGTCCATCCTTGAGTTAAGGGCTGGAATTCCACCTTAGTAAAAGAGAAAAGCATGAAGATGAGCCAAATGACATTCTCATGTTAAAATCATAGAGGGAGAAGGGATATCTAATCTAAATCTCTTTCAGCATAGACTCTGCAGACTTGTACACTGCTAAGAGTCCTTTCACATCATACAATCAGAGAACTCTGATTCCACTTTAACTGCCCTGGCTATATCCTATGGAATCCTAAGATTTTTACTTTGAGGATGCTGCAAATTATCAACACCTCATGCAACTATAAAGCCCAGGATTGCATATGATGAAATCATGGCAGTTAAAGTAGGATCATAATGCTATAACTGTGCAGTGGGAAAAAGCCCTAAAGCATCCATGCGAGGCTGATGTCTTCCTTCTGTTAAAACAACCTCCAGTAAAGGACAGTTCACCAGCTTCTGAGGTAGGCTATTTCACTGTCAAACAAATTTCACCATCAGAAAGTTCATCCTCATGTTTTGTCAGAATCTCCTTTTTGGTATTTTGAATCCATTGGTTTGGGTCCTGCCTCATCATCTAAAGAAACATAAAACAAGCTTGTTCCTTTGTTGGACTCTTCAGTCTTCATACACACAAAATCCAAGAATTGGAAATGGACTCAATAGCCATTGTGGTCTCTTCCAGCTTTATGATTCTATGATTCCTTAAAAGTGAGAGAAGGCAAAGGATACAGCATTTACCAAGAGTGCTGGAAATTTTGGGTTAAATGTTAGATTCTTTTGAAAAGATGTAGATATCCACCCCTTCAATCAACGCTCAGTAAACTTTAGGATTAAGGCCCTTTCTGCACCTTACCTTCTTCTGGCACTGGGGTGCGGGGATCGCGTGAGCAGCTTCTGGTGAGAGGCTCTCACATAAGGGGTCCTTCGGCTCCGTGCAAGCCACCTGCTCGCGCGAGAGCCCCGCCTCTTCCTTCCACAGTGCAGCCTGGGAGTTTCCCAGGCTGTGCTGGGGCAGGAAGTGCGACCAGTGCGGCTCCAGAGGCTCTGCAAGCCAGGTAAGTGTGCGCGGGGCCCGGGAGCAATGCACGATTGAGCACCATTTTCAGCTTCTAGCCAAAAATGAAAAGATGCATGATTGGCGCCTGCCGGCCCCTGGAGCATCACACGATTGTGAGTGCATCATGCAGATAGCTCCTCACAATCACACGATGCTCCAGGCACCCTTTCGCATGGCAAATGCCATGCAGAAAGGGCCTCAGTGAAGAATGTTAAGTGAAGCAAAATGAGACAAGATTAACACTATGGCCATTTCCACACTACACTGTTATAGTGCTATTATTCCACTTTCAAGATCTTACGGAATCCTGGGATTTACCATTTAGGGAGGGGCATTTTAGAATTCTCAGCCAGAGAGCTCTTTGGCCTCAGTAAACTACAAACCCTAGAATTCCGCAGGATGTTGAAAGTGGAATGATAGCACTATGATGGTGTAGGGCAGAAATGGCCTATGTTCTACCTGCACAGTGTCTGTATAGTCCTAGCTTTGGCTGACTGGACCTTGAGCATGGGAAGTCCAAAATGAACAACTTTGGACCAGAAGTAAAGAAGATGCCCCAGCATGTTGAGATTTAAACAAATCAACCCTGTTCCTGAGATAATTTGGATATTCAAAATGCATCAGGATTTGGCCCCTGGTGTTCTTAAACACATTGGTATTCATTTATGGATTTGTAAACCTAGAGTTATAGAGCCACAACTGATCTGTATTCAGTAAGACTATGTACTCTTACTGTTAACCTACATAAATGCCTTTCAGCATATCTTAACAGCCAGCAACCAGATCAGTCAGGGATCCATTCAGATGGAGATCAAGGCTTGAGGAAGAGGAAGTTTCCACTCCTTCCCACCAGTGAGTGAAGCTGCAACCATCAGAAGCAGGACCTCATGTCACAAGTGCTTGTCACAGCCTCAGTCACTGGTGAAAAGGGGAGGCTATCATCTCCCTTGTACCCCAGTCACCAGATGAATGGACTTACTTCACCCAGTCCAGTAGCTGGCTGTTTAGGTGATTGGGGGGGCATCAGGCCAGGAGATGTTACTTAGTTGTGTCTTCATAACTAAATTAATCTAATCTAGGATTCCAGCAATCTAATTAATCTAGGATTACTAACTAATCTACAATTCCAGCAATCACTTTGAAGTACCATTTTGATTTTCCATTACAGTTATGTCACTAATATTTGATGCAGCTCATTTCTTTCTTAACATTACTGAAGGGAGTTTTAACCCAACAAACTTTAGGCCCATGAAAGATGTTTGAAAATCTTAGTATCTTTAAAGAAAAAGGAAAGGAGCAAAGAAAAACATGGGAGTTTTTTGTTGCTGAATGGAGAACCTTATAAAAACTTCCACTCTAATAAAGGAGTGGAAATTTTACACAGCTCCAATTGCAGTAAAACTCTTGTTAAGTAGCTGCATCCCTGAACAAATGGTACTCGCTTGGAAACAATGCGATAATTAAACCATTGACATTTTGAAGCCACTAATTCAGAGGGAGCTTTTAAAAATTCCAATTTTCAGTTTGCTCATTTCTAATTTGGTACTTAATCGAGGTGCGTTCAGCCAGCAAAGATGGGGTGAGGGGTGAGGAGAAGGGTGCTCATTTAATATCTTCTCCTGTAGCAAGCAGTCAAGACCTCAAGCAGAAAGTATTTACAATATGTAAACGCCCTTTTATTCCATTATTCTCCGCTAACAGTGTTTCCACAGCTCATTATTTCCAACACGAAATAGCATCTAATGAATGCTGAAATGATGGTGGAATTGCTGTGGAAGAACATATGACACTGCCAACAAACTCCCTAATGAATTCTTCCTGATTGCTGCCACTGCTTTGAAGTCCAAATGAAATCTTATTGATCGGTGGGTGACAAGCACATTTCTTTCTAAACAGACTCAATCTGTTAATGCATACATCACCGCTGCTAAAGGATCCACAGTTGTGCCAAGCATACTTCACCATGCTCATTGGTGACAAAACAGAGGGCATTATTTACCAGGCCGTACAGCCTCACACTTTGATATGGTTTAGTTGGTGGAATATGATTTAATTGACAAAATATGTTAATTGGCATTGATATAAAACTTACCCTGCTATGGCTGTATGGCCAGGCTGGGTAAGAAGAAAAGGCTGGCCAAACACATGTGTTGCGAATTAGGTCAGAAAACAACTCCAGGTGTAGCCAGGTCATAGTCAGGAAATTCCCAAGAGATTCCAAAGATTGCAGTGAGCCTTAACGACTCAACCTTTTGGACAATAGTACCTGGAAGATTCCCACAAGATGGCTGATTGACTTAACTCCTCTCCTCTAACCAAGCATACCTTTCATTTGTCTTCAAACCTGTCCAACAAGTACCAAACTATCAGCACAGCCATTCATCCTTTGTCAACCAACACTATGACTATTAGCCCATTCTGGACCTCATTGTTCATTCTGTGAACTCCATTGTTTACTCGGCCAGAGAGCCATTGACACTCCAGCCCCTAGGCAGATATCAGATAGTTAAACTCCTGCTTTTGGCCAGTCAACTCACAGTACACCAATCTTGGTCACCACTCTGCTACTCTAATTTCTAAATGGGTACTGTCCTTAGACTTGCATCTGAGTCACATCACTGCTTCTTCTCTGCTCTTCTGGATTGGTAAATATCACCCACTTTCACCCTGAACTCTCACTATCCAAAAGTTTCCTCCTTTTTCCTTCAGTTAGCCTTGTGTAGATCGCATGACTGTTTGAATCTTGTGTATGTGATTAATTCCCCCAATAAAATACATTAAGCTTAGTTTTGGATCTCTGGCTAGTTTTTCCCTGCAGAAGTAATGGTAAACATAGGTGTAAAAGATCTCGTTAGGTTACCCCCTGCTCACAGGCCTCCTATTTTGAGCTAATATTCCCCATCTTTTCATAGAAGTACTGGCATCACAGATGGATCCCTGAGTTACCTATGTTTTGGGATAACAGAATAGTTTGATATATTCTGAGGATGACATTATCAGAAAAGTGCATCAGGAAAATTCCAGTCCAGTTCTCAGTGAACCCATTGGATAATGAAGGAATAATGGAGGAATGTTCTTGTCCGTTGTTTCTGAGTGCCCCCTGATGATTTAAGTCACAATGCTGTGTGGTCTAGCATAGTGTAGTAATTATGTGTGCAGACACAGAAGAGCATCTTCTCAGTAGCTGCTCCCAAGTTGTGGAATTCCCTCACATGGAACATAAAAAGGGAGGAGAGAATGAGAGAGAGAGAAGAATGTGGCAGCATCTTAAAGATAAAAATGGTTTTTATTTTAGCATGAACTTTCATGTATATAAACCCACTTCTTCAGATGGAGTACAGAGTGATTTTAAAGCCTCAGGTAAGAAGCATATTTATACAGTTGTGGGACTGGAACAGAATGTAACAGGATCCAGAAAGATGTAGATCATGCCCCTTGCCCTAAATTTCCAGAGGGTGATAACGGGTCTTTCTGATCTTTACAGTGAGCAGTTAGTTTTGATGTGTGAAAGCAATAAACCTGCTCACCAACAGTCACACCTGCTTTCTTTTCAGATCCTACTACATTCTATCCCACTCTCACAATTGTATAAATGTGCTTTATGTTATGAAATCTTACATTTATACTTTTGTTAATCATTTTATATTGATTGTTTTTGATTTGAATTGTTTTAAATATGTTGTTAGCTGCCTTGAATCCCATTATTGAGAGAAAGGCAGAACATAAATACACCAAATTGTTGTTATCATTGCTGTTATCATCATCATCACCACCATCAGGCACAGAAATGCCATCAGAAGAGGGATCCCAGAGGTTCTACAGTAGGTCTGCAGAGGGCTTTAGTCAGTGCACATGGAAGAGAATATTCACCTCTACGTCAGTGCAAGAGGCATACAATGATGCAAGACTGTCTTATGCCTGCCTGTGACACTAACAGAAGTCAGCCGTAGCTGCAAAACGGCAGAGGTCCCCAACATTTGTGTGATATGACAATACTAATCCATCATATTTGAAAAGATGGACACACAAAATGTGACTTTAGGCAGACTAGGAAGCCCCAAAACTGTTTTTGTGTCCTACAACCCCTCCAGAATCCCCAAACTTCTCTTTGTCTGGCAAAATAAATGTGGACAGCTTCTTCTGGAAACTTCCATGCATTTACTTTTTCAATTTTTTTTAATTATTATCTCCTTATTGGCTTATCATATGATTAAATAGGCTGCAGATTTTTATCCTTCGTGCTGTTTAACACCATAAAGTACCAGTTTTTCAAAACAAATGTGGATTTATGGCCTTAGCAGGTAATTTTAGACAATTTCTGTGACCCCTGTGGAATCCTAAGTATAGGAAAATGGACCTTAGACCCAACACAGTTGCCTATTCCTCTGTTTTAAAGGGATATGCAGAGATTCCCAGACGCACTTCATACAACCCTGTGTTAGGGTGATCATGTGTCCTATTTTAGCAGCACTTTGTATTTTAAAAAAGTAGATGAAGTTGCCCTCACTGTGAAGGACTGTCCAATCCAAGACTGTTTTAAAGATAAAGAATTGAAGAATAGAGACCAAGACCCTCAAAATTCGCATCAGCAGCTTGTGGACCAGAAACTGAGCATGCACACAGGTTACGTGGGATCCTTTTACACAATATAACTGTAGCACTATGATTCCATTTCAGCTTCCATGGTCACATCTTATCGAAGCTTGGGATCTGTAGTTTGAAGGGGCATTAGGGCTCTATGGCTGGAAATTCTAAATACTTCTTTCTAAACAGAGAAGCCTAGAATTTGATAGGATGTTGTTATGGCAGTTAAAGTGGAATCATAGTGCTTTAACTGTATAGTGCAAAAAGGTCCCTAGTCACAGTCTTCCCTGGTATGATAAGATATGTTGTATTTCTATTTCAATCACAGTAATGTTCTCCTGCTTTTTTGTGGTGTGGTATTATGGAGAACATAGCAAC
Organism: Iguana delicatissima; assembly: GCA_948472985.1. Lineage (NCBI taxonomy): Eukaryota > Metazoa > Chordata > Lepidosauria > Squamata > Iguanidae > Iguana > Iguana delicatissima. The sequence goes on along the minus strand of CAOKZL010000692.1, from coordinate 268,679 downwards.
ACAGGATGCTATATGAGTCAAACTTTAGTCTATCTAGTCTAGTATTGTTAACTGGTAGAGACTCTCCAGGAGTCTTTCCCAGCTCTACCTGGACACTTTAATTATTGAATCTGGGAGCATTTCTATCAGCAGTGGGCAATTGTGCAGAGAACTGGGCAACTTTCACCCCAGAAACTCCAGCATAGGCAATGTTGGTGTTAATAGGCCATACACCCCCTCCTCTATGATGTGGTTTAATTGGCAAAGCATATATTTAATTGGCATGAAATATAAATTATATCCTGCTGTGACTGAAAGCTGGCTGCCAAAGAGGAAACTGGATGCGCACATGTATTGCAAAACTAGGTCAGGAAGAGATCTCAGGGCATGGCTAGGTCATAGGCAGGAAAGCTCCCTGACAATGGACTTGCAGATGTCCCTCAAAGACTCAGCCTTTGGAAACAATGGCACCAAAACTCCTTCTGTGGAAAGACTGATTGTCTTTGACTTTCTACTGTTCCCCAGCAGAAAACTCTCCTTTGTGCCCTCACCAGTCCAGCAATCAAGGAGCTACCAAGGTTCCCATCAGTCCTTTTGTCACCTAATGCTAAGGCCATTAGCCAATTCTAGACCCCATTGTCCACTGTCTGGATCTCATTGTTTACTCTGCCAGAGAGCCATTAACACTTTCACCCTTCAGGTAGAAAAACAGTATTTATACCCCAGTTTTTAGCTAGTCAACTCATAGTACACTGGTTGCTGGTCATCACTCTACTGCTCCAATTTCCATTTGTGTACTGTCCTTAGACTCTGGATCTAAGCCACATTGTTTCTTTGCTGTTCTCCAGATTGTTAAATATCACCCACTTTGCCCTAAAAATCTCTTTATCAAAACTTCCCTCCCTTTTCCTTTAGTTGGATTTGTGTGATTGAGTGATTGTTTGGATCTTCTGTGTGTGAGTGTCAATTCCCCCAATAAAACAAATAAGCTTTCGACTCTCTGGCTGGTTTTTCCCTGCATTTACTTTCGACTCTTTGGCTGGCTTTTCCCTGCATTAGTACTGGCAGACGTAGGATCAAAGATCTTGTTGGGTTCCCCTCCTCTCGCAAGCCTTCCTGTTTGAGCTAAAATTCCACAGAGGCACTGGCATCATGGGTGAACCCCTGAGTCACCCACATTTTGGAATAACACTGGCGTATCTGGATATGCTGGAAGTGATGTCATGAAATAAAAGCTTGAGGTCTGAGTATTTGAGAAGGCAATACTAAAGCAAACTGCCTCATCCATGGGTAGTTAAAGGTGATCTGGTCCGGTCTCTTGGTGGAAAGGAACTCAAAGCTTGTGCCAAAATTTTTGTTGAGTGGCTTGAGGGTCTGGGCATCTACCAGGGGTTTTGGAGACTACAAAAATGGGATTCAAGGATCACACATGTGAGCTGATGGTTGCTGTTTTGCTACACTGAATCTACATGCCCTGGCCTACCTTCCTATATCATTGGACCAAATTTGAAAGGCCCAATGCTTGCACGATATTCAGATGGATTGTTTGCAAGCCCAAGAGCCAACTGAGTGGGTCTAGAGGCCCCTTGCAAGACAAAGCCTCTCCCAAGTGTTGAAATGGTTATATATTTGACCTTTCTAACGCATTGCTCTGATTGCTCATTCCCCAAGAGAATAAACAGAATACAGTAGGCCTCTGATGTGGCAGGCCTTGAAACATGAGGTGGATACTCATGCGCATGAAATATTTTTTTGCTAAATTAAGCCGGGAAACCAATTCATTTCCTGAGGTGAAAAATATATTGAAATGCTAATAGACCCTAGCAGGTTGCTTTCTGTCCTTTGGGGGAAGAAACATAGGAGGAATTTCTTAATTGTGTGTTCACCAATCCCTTTCAGGAGATCAAAAAGGAGCTTTGATATGAACAAATAAACTTTGATAAGGCCCTTTCACCTCTACTGCTAATTGAGAAGAAATAGCCAGGTTTGTGGGCGAAAGCCCTTAATTCCTGTCTTAAAGGGCCTTTAATTTAAATTTAAAGGTATATGAAAATTGGTAATTGAAAAAAGAGACTTTTTCTGAAGTCTGACCTCATAGCTATTGAAGGAATGGAGTCACTTTTGACAACCAGGTAAAGAAGGAAAGCTTTTCAGGCAAATATGCAGTGGAATTATGAAACAGAATAGTGAAACATTAGAAAGAGTAAAGCAACACATCTGTTCTCCTAATAGCTGGTATTTATTCAGCAGAATGATGGCCAGTGCCGAAGAAACATTATTTAGCTATAGTTTAAATGGCCACCTGGGGAACATTAGATATATATGTATTCAGCCCTCATAGCACACAAAATTCTTTTCTTGAGCCTTGTCTGGTGAACAGTAGAGCATGGAAGGCGTGACTAAGAGGAAAATTGGGGCACAGGCTGTGAGTGCAGTAGATCTGCTGTATCAATTGTTGAGAATCATAGAATCATAGAAATGTAGAGTTGGAAGAGACCACAAGGGCCATCCAGTCCAACCCCCTGCCATGCAGGAAAACCCTCAAAGCACTCCCGACAAGTGGCCATCCAACCTCCGCTTAAAAACCTCCAACGAAGGAGACTCCACCACACTCTGTGGCAGCACATTCCACTGTCAGACAGCCCTGACCGTCAGGAAATTCTTCCTGAGGTTCAGGTGGAATCTCCCCTCCTGCAGCTTGTATCCATTGCTCCTTGTCCTGGTCTCAAGAGCAGGAGAAAACAAGCCCACTCCCTCCTCGACATGACATCCCTTCAAATATTTAAACATGGCTATCATGTCCCCTCTCAACCTTCTCTTCTGCAGACTAAACATACCCAGCTCTCTAAGTTTGTCCTCATAGGACATGGCTTCCAGGCCCCTCACCATTTTGGTTGCACTCCTCTGGACCTGCTCCAGCTTATCCATATCCTTCTTGAATTGGGGTGCCCAGAATTGGATGCAGTATTCAAGATGAGGTCTAACCAAAGCAGAATAAAGTGGTACCAATACCTCCCTTGATCTAGACACCATACTCCTATTGATGCAACCAAGAATTGCATTGGCTTTCTTGGCTGCTGCATCACACTGCTGACTCATGTTCAGCTTGTAGTCTATTAAGACTTCTAGATCCCTTTCACACGTACTGCTATCCAGCCACGTGTCCCCCATCCTATATTTCTGCATACCATTTTTTCTGCCTAAGTGTAGGACCTTACATTTCTCTCTGTTGAAATTCATTTTGTTAGCCTTGGCTCAGCTCTCCAATCTGTCCAGGTCCTTTTGAATTTTGATCCTGTCATCAGGCGTATTAGCAACCCCTCCCAATTTGGTGTCATCTGCAAATTTGATCAGCGTGCCCTCTATTCCTTCATCCAAGTCATTAATGAAGATATTGAACAGCACCGGGCCCAGGACAGAACCCTGTGGCACCCCGCTAGTCACTTCTCTCCAGGATGAGAATCTGCCATTGGTGACCACCCTTTGGGTATGGTCAGTCAACCAGTTACAAATCCACCTGACAGTAGCCCTGTCCAGCCCACATCTTACTAGCTTCTTTGCAAGAATGTCATGGGGAACTTTGTCAAAGGCCTTACTGAAGTCAAGATATACTGCGTCCGCAGCATTCCCTTCATCTATCAAGCAAGTAACTCTATCATAAAAAGAGATAAGATTAGTCCGGCATGACTTATTTTTGAGAAATCCATGTTGACTTTTCGTAATTACGGCATTGTTTTCTAAGTGATTAGAAACTGACTGTTTGATGATCTGCTCCAGGATCTTTCCAGGTACTGATGTCAGGCTGACTGGGCGATAATTATTTGGGTCCTCTTTTTTTCCCTCCTTGAAGATGGGGACAACATTTGCCCTCCTCCAGTCTGCCGGAACTTCTCCTGTCCACCAAGAGTTTTCAAAGATTATAGCAAGAGGTTCCGCAATGACCTCTGCTAGTTCTTTTAAAATCCTAGGATGCAATTCATCTGTCCCTGGAGACTTGAATTCATCCAGTGTGGCCAGGTACTCCTGTACTACCTCTCTACCTATTCTGTGCTGCATTTCCCCCACTTCCTCACCTGCTCCCCAACCGCCAGGTTGCGTGTTTTTATCCTTTTGGGAAAAAACTGAGGCGAAGAAGGTGTTGAGGAGTTCTGCCTTTTCTCTTCCTCCTGTTATTAATTCACCACCTTCCCTGCGCATTGACCCTATCGTCTCCTTCTTTTTCCTTTTGCTGCGGATATATTTAAAAAAGCCCTTTTTGTTGTTTTTAACGTCTCTGGCCAGCCTAAGTTCGTTCTGTGCTTTAGCCTTTCTGACCTTCTCCCTACATCTCCTGGCTACTTGCTTATAATCTTCTTTGGCGATTTCCCCTTCTTCCATTTCCTGTACATGTTTTTCTTAATACTTAGCTCAGCTGAGAGCTCTTTAGTCAACCATTCCGGTTTGTTCAGATGCCTTCCGTTTTTCCTCCTTAATGGCACAGTTTTAGCCTGTGCCTTCAGTACCTCCCTTTTAAAGAACTCCCATGCATCCTGAACTCCTTTCTCATTGACTATTCTTGACCACGGGATTTCAGCCAGCAGCTCCTTCAGTTTACAGAAGTCTGCTTTTTTAAAATCTAAGGCGAGTGCCTGGCTACACTTGCCTTCTCTTCCCCACTGAATGCCAAATTCTAATAGGGCGTGGTCACTCTCTCCTAAAGATCCAACCAGTTCTACGTCATTAACAAGGTCTTCCCTGTTGGTCAGGATCAGATCCAGAATGTTTGATCCCCTTGTCGCCTCTTCCACCTTCTGGACCATGAAATTGTCTGCAAGACAAGCAAGAAACTTGCTGGACCTTGCCGCCTTTGCAGAGTTTGACTGCCAACATATATCCGGGTAGTTGAAATCTCCCATTATTACCGTATCTCTCCTTTTTGAATGTGCAATCATTTGGTCTATGAAAGCGCCATCGAGGTCCTCAGTCTGGCTTGGAGGTCTGTAGTAAACCCCCACTATAATATCCCTATTGTTTCTTGCTCCCTTAATTCTTACCCAGATGATCTCGACCTGGCTTCCGGTGTTCAAGTCATGGATCTCTTCACAGGTGAAAACATCCTTGACATATAAGGCTACTCCTCCTCCTTTCTTATTTGGTCTATTTCTACAAAATAGGCTATACCCCTCTATTCCTACATTCCAATCGTGAGACTCATCCCACCAGGTCTCAGTGATGCCTATCAAATCGTATTTATTTTGTTGTACTAGGAGTTCAAATTCATCTTGTTTGTTTCCCATACTCCGTGCATTAGTGTAGAGACACTTAAGTCCCCGTGCCCTTCCTGCAAGTTCCATAGCATTGTTTCCATGCCTCCCACGATTGGATGCTATTCCTACTTGGCCAATATCATTTGGGCCTTTTCCCCCTGCACTTGCCGAGTCCTTGTCCTGAGTAATCTTGTCTCCTTCCCCAGCTGTACTTAGTTTAAAGACCTCCTAATCCTCCTTGTGAGACTGTTTGCAAAAACGTTCCTGCCCAGTTTCGTGAGGTGCAGCCCATCCCTTGCCAGAAGCCCATGTTCCTGGAATTTCAAGCCATGATCCAAAAAGCCAAACTGTTGCCGGTGGCAAAATGTGCGGAGCCAGTTGTTGACCTCTACTATTGTCCTTTCCCTTCATGCACCATATCCTTGAACAGGGAGGATTGATGAAATGACCACCTGCGCACCAAGGTCCTTAAGCTTTCTCCCCATAAGCTCGTAGTCCTTTGTGATGTGGTGAAAGCTGCGCCTCACCGTGTCGTTGGTTCCAACGTGAACCAAAAGGAGGGGCTTACGGTCAGTGGGCTTGACCAGCCTGGCTAGCCTCTCTGTTACGTGGTTTATCTTGGCCCCAGGAAGACAGCAGACCTCTCGATTGAGCTTGTCCGGTTTGCAAACTGCCGATTCAGTTCCTCTGAGCAAGTGAATCAACATTTAGGTATTTCCAACTGATGTAGTGGTTCTGTTCTGGTCTGGAATAACAGTAGAATTTATGTCATGGGCTTTCAGGACCTAGGCTCAGACTCAGAGTCTGAGGCAGCAGAACCTGCTCTGAGCCCTGGCACAGAGACTGCTATAGCAGAACCTGCAGAGCAGACAGTACCACCATTCGCCCCAGGGACAGAAATGTGAGCCCCAGCAGGGAGCCCTGCTCACTCTGACACAGAGAATAATCTAGCCGTGCCTACCTTTGCCCAGTGTAAACACCAAAAGGGTCTCTTGCATCATTCCCAGCAAATTTATGCCAAGCACCAATTAATCAGGCACCAGCTGCACTGACCCTGGAGCCTATAAGAACTGAGCCTTTCACATCTAGATTTTGTCAGCAATCAACTGACCATTTCTCCTGTACATGCTTCTGTTCGCTGCCCTTGCCCGTGTTTCTGCCTTTGATTTGTGTTTGCTTTTGCCTGCCTCTGATTTATGGACATTGTTGGGACCATTATTGCTTCTCATTTGCAAAGCTGTTTCCTTTCTTCAGTAAACTGACACTTAAGTTACCATAGAGTTTCTGACCTGTGTTTGTTATCAGCTTCTCCTGGCTGCCAGCCCAGACCAAGCTTGGACAATTTAGGCCATTGTTACACATGTTTGTCAGTGTGGATTGAACTAGGCATGTGGAATTCTGTTCATGGCAAATACTTCAGAGACTTTCCCTTTGCAGTAACAGAGAGCACAACAGCATACCAACATAGAAGACTTTGTGCCATAATGATATTCACATATCCTCCAACTGTCACAATTCAGCAGGGACAATCCCAATTAACCCTCTGGCATGCCACTTTTTCAACTTCTTTTAAAATGCCCTGGTTTTTTTCTCCTGCTTTCCCCTTTTGTCCTCAGCTTCCTTAAATTGCTTCAAACTGAGGCTATTTCTGCATGACAGGGCTGCGCTGCTTCTGGGACAGAATGGCACCAGTTGGCAGGTAGTGCTTTCTCACAATGTCATTGCTCACCTGTTGCCATCCCATCCCCAAGTGTCGTACTCAAGCAATTTTTGCAAAATGGAAAAATCCATTTTGGCCATGTGCCCCCCCCATTTTCATCTGTGAAATGTTGGAGGGTATGTGGGTGGAAGGATCATTCTATTTCCAGTCTCTGTCTGTTCTTTGTGTGAATTTTACAGTGAGAGTGGGATTGTTGGATGATACCTTCTATTAACATGTAGTCAGTGCTGAGTAAGGCAGTCGTGTCCAGGACTTGCCTAGGCCCTGAGGTATCAGGCCTAAAACATGTGTCTTGAGGATGACCTCCATTGGGATGTCATGAGGGTGAGCCTTGGTGATGTAGCAAAGGTGAGGTCATAGTGGGCAGCCCCTGTAGATGTCATTAATCATGATACATTAAACATCAGCCATAGTTGCATGGAAGATACCACTCAAATAAAAAACATAGACCCTTTCCGCACCTTACCTTTTTCCAGCGCTGGGGTGTTGGGATCTCATGACCAGTCTACGGTGACAGGCTCTCACGTCTAGGGTCCTTTGCCTCCACGCGAGCTGCCTGCTTGTGTGACAGCCCCTCCTCTTCCTTCCACAGCACAGCCTGGAAATTTCCCAGGCTGCACTGGGGCAGGAAGCACAAGTGGAACGGCTCCGGAGGCTCTGCATGCCAGGTAAGTGCGTATGGGGCCCAGGAGCAATGCTAAATTGTGCACCATTTTTGGCTTCTAGCCAAAAATGAAAAAGTGCGTGAATGGCACCTGCCCTACCCTGGAGCATCGCGCGATTGTGAGTGCGTCATGCAGATCGCTCCTCACAATCATGCCACACTTCAGGTGCCCTTTTGTATGGAAAATGACGTGAGAAAAGGGTCATAGTCTCACAAATGAAGAAAAATCAATATACACATATTTTTCAAGGAAACAATCTTACCCAGGCCCTTTTTGCGTGGCATTTTCAATGTGAAAGGGCCCCTTGAACATCGCGCACATGTGAGCAGCGGTCCACACGATGCATTCACATTTGCACAATACTCCAAGGCCTGACACGGACCGCGCACACATTTTTTCATTTTTGGTTTGAAGCCGAAAATGCTGCGTGGTCACGCATCGCTCCGGGGCCCCGCACGTACTTACCTTGCATGTGGAGCCTCGGGAGCTGGGCCAGTCGTGCTTCCTGTCCAGTGCAGCCTGGGAAAGTCCCAGGCTGCACTGTGAAAGGAAGAGGTGGGGCTCTCGTGCGAGCAGGAAGCTTGTGCAGAGCCGAAGAAGCAGGGAAGTGAGAGCCTTTCTCTGCAGGCTGCTTGTGCAAGCACCACACCCCCGCGCCAAAAATAGGTGAGTTGCAGAAACGGCCTCAGTGATTCCTCCCACTTGATCTGATGGCTAGAGAAGAAGGTCAAGGCCCTGAGAATCAGACCCAGGCCAACCCTAATATTAACGAGAGGAATTGGAATCGAGCTACATCTGGAGGGTCACAATTCCTTTCCACCTGTTCCATGGTAGAGATAAGAGAGAGACAGAGAGAGAGTATGCATAAGACAGCACTTTTTCAGTGGTGCCCTCTCCAGAATGCTTTTCCAAGGGAAGATGTCATGATGCATAGCTTCTGTCATAATGGATCTGCTGGATGTGCATTGAAATATGTAAGGTAGTCAGTATAGGGAATGTTAGAGTTTAGTTAGAGCACTACAAAGTATCAAGTGTTAGTTGTTGATAGCAACAATGTGGCCATTTCTGCACTACACTGTTATACTGCTATTATCCCACTTTCAACATCCTACAGAATCCTGGGGTTTGCAGTTTAAGGAGGGACATTTAGAATTCCCAGCCAGAGAGCTCTTTGGCCTCAGTAAACTACAAACCCCAGAATTCCACAGGATGTTGAAAGTGGAATAATAGCTCTGTAACAGTGTAGTGAAGAAATGGCCGGCATCTCTTTGAAGCTTGCTTGTGTGTTCCAGTGTATCAAATGGTTAATTGCTTTATTGCCCATTGCTACAACGTATCTGGTGGATAGGGAGAAGATAAGAGCAGGTGAAATCAAAAGTACCAAAAGGTGTTTTGGGAACTCAAAGCGTCTAAAGATAAGTGGCAGGAAATATGTTCCTGCCCCAAGGATGAAAGAAGGGTAAAAAAAATTGCAATTCTAGGAATTGTCTAAAGATGTGGGGTGGTATTAAATTTATAATATTTGAGCACCTAAAAGTTATATGTGAAGGTATAAAACCTGGGAACTCCATGTATGCTCTAGTCTCAACAACTTCAGAAGAAGTGTGCTGTGTTGCCTGCTTTGCTACAAATAAACACAGCCGTCTACTTCAGAGTGTAATTTACGGATTGTAAGATATCCAGGGCGGCAGCTCACCTGGTACCACACTGTTCTCTTTTTAGAGACAGGTTAAGACTTTTATGTTCCCCCATGATTTCTAAATATGTTAGGGGTTTTTTTATTATTATTTCAAGACAAGTATCTTAAATTTGAAGTGTGGTTTTTAAATGTTGTCCATACCTTTAGTTTTTGTAACTCTATGGTACTCCCTCTATATATGCAGGGGTTTCATTTCAGGAACCCTCATGTAGAAAAAAACATGAATGCTCCATCCCATTACCATCAATGGACACGATGTTCACACACCTGCACCAGTGTGGTTGGTCACCCAGTGCGTCCATTGATGATAATGGGACACAAGGCTTCACATAATCTCACATTCATGGGTGCAAAGGTCGCACCAGCAGAGGTCACACTGTATTATAATAGGAGTCAGCCTGAGCAATGGTAGGAAACTGGGCAAGGAGAAGATGAAAAGGAAGAGTTGTTGCAGGGGAAGCACACCCATGGCTTTATCATCATTGCTACAACACAAGAGAAGCATGTGCTTGGTGAAAGAAACTGTCTGCAGTATAAGAAAAAACATCTGGAGTAAGTACCACAGCTGATAAGTGGGTTACACATGCCCAAATTCCCTTACATATGTGATTGTATCTTTTTGGCCATGGCACAATGTCTGTATTCAGTTGAAATTTATAGAAACGCAATTGAAAATGTAGTGCCATTGCACATGTGGTGCCAATGAGCATCGAGCCCTGTTCATATACTTGTTCAGTAGGCAGTGCAATCATACATTTAGCATTTGTTTGCACACTCAGTGGCACAGATTTGTAGTTCACTAATGCACAATCTTCACTTAACTCTGTGAGTGTGAAGTTATACTTTTTCTCCTTGAGGTAGGATCTCAGCAACAATGTAGTACTTTTAACTTGCTGGAGTAAATGTGGTATAGGAAAAATAAAAGCTGTATATGTCAGGAAAAAGGGCTGGATGGTCCAAAAGGAAATGTGCATGATGTGATTTGCCAATAAGAGAGCACAAAGATCTGAACGCAAACAATCCCTTGAACTCCAGCCATTCACCCATCTCAATCGACCCTTCGTACTGGCCTGCTACACCTGGAGGTGTGTGATAATGGGGTTTCCCATTTTCTGGGTAGCACAGCTGAGAGGTATAGTCTTTCCCCCAGGTAAACAAAGGGTTAATGATGTGATGGTTTTAAGCTACAGCATCCCAGAGGAGCAACAGAGATCGCAACAGACAATTGCTCTGTGAAGACGACAAGTTTGGGCAGAAGCGTGGAAGCTCTGAGATGCTCCCAGGTGAGATATTATAAAAACTCAGCATGCCATGAGGCACAGAGAGAGACAAAGAGACTTATGTATGGAGGCTTTGGGAGAGACTGGGGGTGTTGGGGTGCTGCCTGACTCACAGTCTCTAGGAAAGCTTGTTTGTTGGCTGGACAAAGGGGCCTAGAATCCCTGTTTCCCATGAACGTCCAAGACCCAGAATACCCTCTGTCTCATGAGTAGGTTTATATGGGGAAATCTTGTCCTCCAGTTTACCAAAGTTTCCTCTATGTCTTGTATTACCTTTCTTTGTTGGTGATAGCAACTAAGAGAAGTAGTCGACTTTCTACTTGTAAGGATGGAAAGTCAAGATATCCATATTTTGATGAGAGAAATAATATTGTGATTTCTTCCATAGTTTACCCGTACAAAAACTTAAAAAAAAAACCACTTGTCTCATTTTGTACATTAAATGTGTGGATGAAGAATTCATACCTTAAGCCATTTCCTCACTAGACAGTTATAGTGCTATTATTCCACTCTCAACATCCCATGGAATCCTGGGGTTTGCAGTTTAGGGAGGGGCCCTGAGGCCCCTCCCTAAGCTGCAAAGCCCAGGATTTCATGGGATGTTGAGAGTGGAATAATAGCATTATAACTGTCTAGTGCGGAAATGGCCCTAGTCTCTTAAAGTATGAGAAAGATCAAGTACAAACATCCCATTAACTGATTACTTTCAGCTGACAGTTCCGGTCTAACCTCTGATGAAAGTCAATCGCTCATAAAAGAAATGCATGCTCTTTCAATAAAGATGTAAGTGGATTACTTTAATAAGTTTTTGACAAAGCCTAACATGGCCACCCTTCTGTATTTGCCAGGATGGTCGGCAGTCACTAGTATTGGATGAATGTAAAGCAGGCAGTGGTCATGAGAATGGCAGAAGGAGACAAATGAGGGCTACTGAAGAAACATGAAGAATTATTAAGAAGATCCGCTAAGGGCAGTAGAGAGAAGCTGATGTTCTGGTCTCGTAACAGATGAGTGGCTGGCATCTTGTGAGGCAGTTATGAGGTTATAAGTAGACTTATGCCCTTGTAACCCTTTAGTATACATATTTATGATTGTGGCACCATTGGCATAACTGGAAATGCCCCCAAACCCATCTTGAAATCCAGGCAGTCATACCAAGGGACCGAATTCTGTGGTACAGAAAATGGGGCACTGAAGGATGACATGTCCAACCCCCTACTGCTAGAGAGCAGCAAGGCAATAAGGAGCTGTGACAGAACTGTGCTGGGGTCCCTTCTTCTGCTCATCTACTACTAGCTGTCAAAAGAGGGACAGATGCATCATCCTTCAGTGCCCTGTTTTTCAGCATCACAGAATCGTACCCCTCAGTATAGCTGCCTGGATTTTAAGGTGGGTTTGAGGGTGTGGGAGACTAACCATAGCCATGACATTGTAGCTATATGACAGATGCTGGTTCTCAGCTGGGTGTGTTATTAATAGGGCTGAGCTAAAATGTTGCTGCTGCTGATTTCTCCTCTACCCCTTTCTTCCTCCCTTCCCATCTCAAATTAGGGACTTGTCTTCCATTTTTCATCATCTTCTGCTATCTTAGGCCATTTCCACACTACACTGTTATAGTACTATTATTCCACTTTCAATATCCTGTGGAATTCTGGGGTTTGTAGTTTGCTGAGGCCAAAGAGCTCTCTGGCTGAAAATTCTAAATGCCACTCCCTAAACTGCAAACCTCTTAATATCTAAAAAGAAAAATGGGGTGTGTGAGAGAGTAACAAGCTGTGAGCAACTGGGGTTGGTAGTTAATGCATAAAGGCAATGAAATCTCTGAGTATGGGATGATCCTGAACTGGCCACCAGAAACCTCACGATCTGGGACCATCCTGAACTGGCAACTATACCTACAGCAAGGGGGCTGTAATCTCACAGTAAGAATGTTACTTTGAAAAATAAACATGTATTAGAATCATAAAGTTGGAGGAAACCACTAGAATCATTGAGTCGAACCCCCTGCCAAGCTTGGCACAGCTTCCACATGACATCTTGGTCCTTGTGGTCTCTTCCAACTCTATTATCCTATGATTCTATAATGGAAAGTTTGTTAAAGAAATATGTTTATGTTGATTTATTTATGCAGGGTATATATTTTATTAATAAAAATTAAACACACAGAGACGCACACATACAAAATCAATAGGATTCGCATAAGCCCTGAGATCTTTAGACAGAGGAGAGGACCTTAATATTTTAATAAAATAATAAATAAAAGTGTTGATTTGCCATCCAACCATTTATTCAATAAATCTATTCTAGCTTAGTTGAGACTAACCAATAGGATCCAGGCTGTCATCACTAAGCAAAGAAATCTGACAGCAATATATCTGTGCCTTGATGTATGCAACCCCCCCCCCCCGCCATCAAACATAGACACCAGTAATTGTCAGCAAAGGTTGAGACATTCCAGGTAGGTCAGATAGAAATGTCATTGCAAAAGGGCACCTAATCCATCAGCAAACTGTTTCCACGCCAGATTTGCAACTCAGGTGCCATTATGGAGCCCACCAAGCTGGAATTCATGATTAATCCCTAAATCTGAGCAGCATAGCATGGCCTTTTCCCAGAAGAAGTACTGTCGTCTGGGAGACGAGTCCTTCCCGACCCATTCCAGACAACAAGTTTGGAATCGCACAGCTGCCAGGAACACTCCTGAGGGAATAGGGCTTCTCTGGTCAGGCTAAGGAAACGGGCAAAGCGGGCAAATGAAAAATAGGGAATGACAGTAACGGATGAGAGCGAATATTGTCAACATATGCGTGCATGCACCAAGGTGGCTTCTAATTGACTGGTTAGGCCTTTCAAAGGATAATTACTGAACTTAACACAGCCAGCCTCCTTTATGAGCACTAATGCAATTGTCATCAACAAAGACATCAGCTAGTAATAGAGCTTCTTGTATATTCACGGAGGACCATTTTCGTTTTGTTCTGTTTTGTTTGGTAATGATGGCTACAAACTGAGCATGGAAGATAGAGACCTATAAGGTGCTAAAGGTTAACATTGCTATTTATGAGTCCCTCCTTCCTCTTCCTCCTCTTCTTTTAAACCCCTCCTGCAAGACGGAGGGCAACACAAGCTAGTCCCATACATTCACAAGTTATGTGACTCATGTTTCATCTCATTCTAGAGTGCCCCTCCTCAACTGTCAGACATTAGGGCGGGGTGAAACAGAAAGGAGGTGGTAGGAATATTCAATGATGTGAGCAGAATTCAGGATAAAAATCGTAGACTGCTCCATCTTTGCAAGTGAGGGCAACTATAGTCCTCCCTCCATGTTCTCGGGCTTGACGTTTGCAAATTTGATTATTTGTAAGGTGCTTGCTTACCTCCTTCCCATTTCTCCTTCTCATTCCCTTGCCTTTTACCTGGGCACACTGTGCCGTCCTTCTTCACATCCAGACAAAAGGCAAGCAAATGGAACCAGGGAGCTGCACTCACAGAGAAAGAAGATGCACATGAGCCTTCCTCCCTCCATTCTCCCCCTCCCATTTGCTTGCCTTTTCCCTGGGTGCACGGCTAGAAGGCAGGTGCACTGGGCCAAAAGGGCAAGGGAACAGGGGGAGCCCTGTAAGGGAATGGGAAGGGGAGTGCTCACTCAGGCAAAGGGGAGTTATTCACTTTTTAAAAAACTTTCATGAGGGTTCTGTACCCTGAACCACTGTAATTTCCTCACTTTTAACTCTGCTGCAAAGAAAATGAAATTTTGATGCCATTCTTATCTGGTACTCACACATGCTGAAGTGATTCAGGAAATTATATAGAGAAATATGTTCTGGCTTTTTGCATGTGTGTGGCCATGCAAGGCTGCTGTTTTTGTTATGCAAAAAAAAAAAAATGGCAATCTTGACTGAAAGATGAGTCACACAGATTTGTGTGTGCGTGTGCAAGAATGCTGTTTCTTTCACACATACACACAGCAATTTTGCACACAAAAAACGATCTGGTCATCTGGATTCAGTTTTGTTTGGGGTGCGGTGTTGAGTGTGTATCAGGATGTTTTTATTTATTTATTTATTTATTTCTGTAGGGGAAACCCCCCCCCCACAATTTTCACACAGAGAACCCACATGTAACACTTTGGAATTAGCAAATTCCAAGCAAAAACTGAACACACCTCATCCCTGGTTCTCCCCAACTGATGTTCCTGAGTGTTGAGAAACCCAGTATTCAGCCAGGAAACAAATCATGGTAAATACGTTTTCTATCTCTAAGAAGAATGCCTTCATGGTTTTTCTGGATCATCCTCAGGATTTATTACCCATGCAAAATGGATAACTACAAACAAAGAGAAAAACAGCAGAACTTTTCAGTGACTTTCTAAACTAGAAGTGCATCCACACTGCACAGTTATAGCAGTTTTATACCACTTAAGTGTCATGGATACATCCCATTGAAACCTGGAATTTGTAATCTGAGTGCTACTGCATGCTCTGAACTATAGCAGTCAGGCAGAGAATTCTATGTACCTCACAAAATTATAGTTCCCAGGATTCTACAAAACAGAATGAATTCCATGACCCCTAAGTGGAATCAAAGCATTATAATTGTACAGCGTCAATACTTCCATGTATTAGACTATATCTCCCATCATTCTTATCAATAGACTATTTTGGATTGGGTTTATGCGAGTTGCAGTCCAGTGAGATCTAGAGTAGAAGTAATCCTGTTTTAAACTAGGGAGCCTGAGGTTGGATAGGCATCTTTCAGGAGTGCTTTAGTTGTGTATTCCTGTGTGGCAGGGGGGTTGGACTAGATGGCCCTTGTGGTCCTTTCCAACTCTAGGGTTCTATGATTCTATAACCAAATCTCTGGAGGCAGGCTATTCCATGGAATGATTTTTGTGTGAACTTTGTCTTTTTTCTTTCCCAGCATCCTTGCAAGCAGAGTACATACAAAATGGAAGACCAGTTCCCACCCATTAAAAATTAGTAGGGGGCTGTGACAAACCTCTTTGCAGTGTAAGAGTCCATCCTGCCAAGTTCTGGTATCACTAGCGGAGAAAGCTGTTTCAGATTTCACGTGGTACATTTCTTGTGCATTGATGAAGTATTTATTGATGCATACCCTCATTTTTGGAATGGGGGAATGCTTAAGTGACCATGTTACTTGGAATAATATTTTCACCTAATTATTTTTAGAACTAACCTTTCTGACTCTATCCAACAAATCACTAATCTAGGAACTCACATAGACACAGGCTTGTCTTCTTTCTCTTTCTTCCTCTTTTCTTCTGCTTTGCTTTCACAACATCCTAGAGGGAAAAGAAACACTTCTAGTTTTATTAGGAAGGAAATAATGAGTAAATTTAAAATTTGGCCTCTCCCAAGATGTGGAACACAAATCAGGAATTTCAGTAAAAATGTAAATACTAGGATTAAGGAGATTCTGTGGCTGGGAAGTTCCCCCTCCCCTCCTGAATCTGTCATCTGTCAGCTGCCATTTGCCATAAAAGATTGGTTTTCACACTGGTATTATATTAGTGGTGGTGGTGTCTGCACCTCCTTACTTTCGCTGTGGGACAAAGAAAAGAGATTTGGATAAGGAAAGGAAGCAGGGTCTAGCTGGAGCATGGAGGAATCAAAGAATTCACTATGGGGGAAATCCTTACCTGGACAAATCAGGACCTTTCTGCAAATCACCTATTTTCGGCACTGGGGTGCAGTGCTCGCACGAGCAGCCTCCAGAGAGAGGGTCTCGCTTCCCTGCTTCTTCTGCTCCACACGAGCTTCCTGCTCACGCGAGAGCCCCGCCTCTTCATTTCTGAGTGCAGCCTGGGACCTTCCCAGGCTGCAGTGAGACAGGAAGCGTGACCAGCCCAGCTCCCGAGGCTCTGCATGCAAGGTAAGTGTGTGTGGGGCCCTGGAGCAATGCACAACTGCGCAGCATTTTCGACTTCAAGCCAAAAATGAAAAAATGCATGAGCGGTCCCTGCCAGGCCCTGGAGCATCGCACAAATGTGAGTGTGAGTGCGTCATGTGAACCATTCCTCACCTGTGCGCAATGCTTGAGGGGCCCTTTCGCATCAAAAATGCTGTGCGAAAAGGGCCTCAATGAAGCAAAAGACCAGCTGCAGGATGTGGTGGTGCATGGGGAAGTGGAAACAGAAAGACACCACTCACTTCCCGCCAGTGGTGCCCACCTCTGGTATTTATTGACCAGCAGCCTTCCCCAGCTGTTTGCCTGATTAGTGAGACTTCCCTATATAAGTGCTCTGAAGCTGGTGGGCTCTCCTTTTCTTGTCCATACTGAGCTGAAGTAAGTGTTGTCCTGTTCATATCTGTGTGTTTTTGTTGGTGGTGTTACCCTGCTTGCTGGGGGCCCCTTAGGGGATTCCCAACACCTGTCAAAATTATCACTTGTGGGGAAAATTAGCTATGAGCACCGCTTTAGCAATGCAAAGAGGGCAGAGTAATTAAGGATCTTTTGCCCGGTGTTTATGGAGTTGGATCAGAAAATCAGGCTAAATATTCAAATTTAAGTAGTTTATTGACATGGATGTTAAAATCCATACAATCACACAGCTGCGCTCACTCCAACAAGCATACAAGACTATAGAAATTTAGGAAGAGGCAAAAATTAAGAGAGAGAGACATAAGGGTTTTCGGGTAATACTGTACCAATCCAGAAGTCTTCAGCTGGGAGAAAACGAGCGAAAAGCCAATCTCAGCCACACCTTTTGAAGCTGAGGGGAGCTTACCAGCAGCATTGTTTGCAAATCTGGGAGAACTCTGAAAAAAAGGAGAAAAAGGGGGCTAGTTATAGTGGTAAACAGAGCTGAAAAAAATGTCCTGGGGGGACAGATGGTTGTAGTTTTATGAAGATAGATTTAAGCTTTGTAGTTCAAAGAAAATACAGCCAAACGTCCTTGTAGTTTCCTGCAAGATGAGTTTCTCATCGGGGGATGCATACCTGAACGTGTCACATCCCTGAATGTTTGACATGTTAATTTGATCCCAGAGACCTATTGTCTCCTGTTGGTGTTGTTATCGCTGAAAATCCATTCAAACCGTCTGTGTGAGTCTGGGATGGTCTGTGTGAACCATTTGCAAGATTCACCTAGGATGCGTGACCGAAAACAGGCTACTCTTTTGATCTGTCTCCATAGCTCCACTGCCTACGTGTCCTTCCAGTAGATCTCTATGGCTCATTGTGTTTGATATAAAATAATTAGGACCCTCAGGACATAGTTTTTAGGTGGGTTAGGTGGGTAACATTGGGGAGGATTCTGTCTGTATTTGCATCTGGTGTCAAAACATGGAGATCTGGGCCAAGCTAGGGCTATAACAGATCAGGTCTGCTTTAAATTTTCCCTTCCTGGAGAAGCAGCACCACCCTTCTATATCTTTACCACTCCCTGGCTCCCTCTTCCACATTTATATCTCTCTACTGCTTACCCTAAACCCACACCCTTGTAGATATAGGGCAAAGCTATTTCAGGTTTATCCAATGAATGGGTCACTGGTGGTAGCATGTGTAACTGATTCAAAAGAGACACTTTATGAAGATAGCTTTTTACAAAAAATATACTAAAATCTTTATTGGACAAACTGACAGGGGGAAAGGTGTTTGGTGTTTAAAAGTTATCAAACATCAAACACTCTTAGCTCTAAACCGGCAAACACTTCCCCAACTCTCTCACTCTCTCTATTTCTCTCTCCTCTCCTCAAATTCACAGATGGAACATTCTTTAAAAAAAAAAAAAAATCCCTGTTTCAGTTATTTAACTGTTATGCTGAATTCCCCCACCTAGCCTCTTCCTCTGGCTAACCTGGGTTCTATAGTCAGAAACCAATCAAATTAAATCCCCTCTCTTGCGAGAGTGGCTCTGCAGAACATGCCCCCTCCCTTGGGTTTGTCACACTGGGTCCTGGGATTAGGGCATGATAGGGCGTCAGGTGTATTACAGGCTTGACAAAGTACTGAACAGCCTGAATGGGGAAGAAGAGTAACATGGCCCAAATCCTGTTGGGGTCTTGCATCTTATCAAATTTACTTATGTCTGTGAGAATTAAAATTGGGCACTTCCATAATGCCAGTATTCAGGAAGGGGCTGCTGTCATGTAGGGGAGCTGGCAAAATGAGTGATGTACATTGGGACCAATACACAACTGGATGAGCATGCATCAGGGCCAATGCACACGAGTCCCATTGTGCACTGGAACCGCAGCTAGGGAGTGCTGATATAGGTCAGTAGATCCTGGTGCATATCAGGAAACTCTTGCTGGTGTCTTATTAGCCATCTTTGCAATTCACTAATAGGGTTTCTTAGCTACATGATTAAGTATACGTAAAGTTATGCAACATAGACTATGATAAAGAATACATAGAGGACTGAAGACTGCTCAAAAGGAGTGGCAGGACATCAGGAGGGGACTTACCTGGATGTTGTCTTTACATTGATGCTTCCCTCGTAAAGCAGCTAAAGGAAGGCACTGAACTGCAGATAGTTATGACTATGCAATAATGCTTGCCTAGTGAAGCAGCCTGTATGGGGTTATGCTGAAGTGTCTTCAGCAGAGCCAGAGGCAGGGCTTATAAGGCAAAGCCTCTGTGTGGCAACTGTTCTGTTTCTGGGTTCAGTAAAGGACTGGCAGCTGGTGTATTATTGCCTTATGAACAGAAGTGGGTACAGGCATGGCTGCCTCATGGGAGAGAGGGTGCTAGCCTTCTTAGATAGAGGCTGCAATTGTATGCTCTACCTGAGAGTAAGACCATTGGAATCAATGAGACTTACTTCTAAAGCCCTTTTCACACAGCATTTTTGATGTGAAAGGGCCCCTTGAGCATCGTGCAAATGTGAAGAGCAATCCACATGATGCACTCACATTTGCATGACACTCCAGGGCCTGACACGGACTGCGCACGCATTTTTTCATTTTTGGCTTGAAGCCAAAAATGCTACATGGTCACGCATTGTTCCGGGGCCCCGTGAGCAATTACTTGCATGTGGAGTCTCGGGAGCTGGGCCGGTCATGCTTCCTGTCCAGTGCAGCCTGGGAAGGTCCCAGGCTGCACTATGAAAGGAAGAGGTGGGGCTTTCGCGCGAACAGGAAGCTCATGCGGAGCCGAAGGACCCTGAATGAGACCACCTCTCTCCGGAGGCTGCTCACGCAAGCACCACACCCCAGCACCGAAAATGGGTGAGTTGCAGAAAGGGTTTAAGAAGATACGAGTAGGATTGTACCAAGTGTCTTGTATTTGTTTGTTTTCATAAATGAAAAGCTACTCTTGCAGAAAGGCTTTTAGTGGCAGGTTTTTAGTGGTTTTTACTGTACTTTTTTGTTATTTTTTTGTTAGGATTTTCTTTTCTTTTAATTTTACAGTTGTAGCTGAATGGGGATCAACCCTTCCCATGAAAAAGATTACAAAGAAAACTAATTGGAAGTAACAGCACACTCTTCAACAGCAAACTTGGGCCATTTCTGCACTAGACTGTAGAGTGCTATTATTTCACTTTCAACATCCTGTGGAATTCTGAGGTTTGTAGTTTAGTGAGTCCAAAGACTCCCTGGCTGAGAATTCTAAATCCACCTCCCTAAACTGCAAAGCCCAGGATTCCATAGGATGTTGAAAGTAGAATGATAACACTAAAACAATCTAGGCCATTTCCGCATTAGACTGTTATAGCACTATCATTCCACTTTCAACATCCTATGGAATCATGGGGTTTGCAGTTCAGGGAGGAACCAGCCAGCCCCTCCCTGAACTGCAAATCCCAGAATTCCATAGGATGTTGAAAGTGGAATGATAGCACTATAACAGTCTAGTGCGGAAATGGCCTAATACTTCAAGCAGATTCATTGCTCTACTGACACGAAACTACCAGCTGCCATTAGAAAAGTTATATTTGAGGGCTACATTTAACATAGTTCCCCAGTTAGCCATGCGAACTAGAAAATCTAATGCTAACAAGAAAAGTCCTAGCCCTCTTCTGAGATCTCTTGACGATATTCTACAGTACTTTGTTGCTGATCTCACTGACAGTTTCTAATATTCACTACCCTGAAAATCCAGCTGTGGTCTAAAACCTATTGGTTAATTGCAACTACAGTCCTCCATCCATATTCACAGGTTTGACCTTCACAAATTTGATTATTTCAATGGTGCATGCATGCCTCCCCTCCATTTTTCCTCCTCCCATTCCTTTGCATTTTGCCAGGTGCAGAGAAGGAAGGCTTCCTCCAGAGCTTCCCCTTGCACACAACAAGACAAAAGGCAAGGAATGAGAGGGGAAGGCACGTGTGCACCTTCCTTCCCCCACTTAGAGCTCCCCCTCCATTTCCTTGCATTTTGCCCCAGTACTGAGAATGTACGCTGAGACAAAGGCAAAAGAATGAGAGAGAAGGCATACACGCACCTTTCTTCTCCTCTGCAGAGCTCCCTGTTCCATTTCCTTTCATTTTCCCAGGCATGGAGAAAGAGTGCTTACATGCCAGGGCAAAAGGCAAGGGAATGGGAGGTAGAGCATGGGTGGGGGGGCTTATTTGCAGTTTTTCCATTTTTGTGAGGGTTCTGTGGCCCAAACTCTCACAAACATGGAGGGGCCACTGTACAGTCAACACATTGATTCAGTTGTTGAATGATGAATCAACAAACATGTAAATCGTTTTGATTGAATGGGTCTGGCTCAGTGGTACCCAAACTCTGATCCTGCTGAGAAGGTCCAACCAGCTTGGTCAACAGTCAAAAATTCTTGGAGACGAGGTCCAGAACATCTCGAGGAGCAAAGTTTGGACCAAAATTAAGACTAGCAAGAGGATTT
Source organism: Iguana delicatissima (assembly GCA_948472985.1). NCBI lineage: Eukaryota > Metazoa > Chordata > Lepidosauria > Squamata > Iguanidae > Iguana > Iguana delicatissima. The sequence continues at coordinate 247,277 of CAOKZL010000692.1, read as the reverse complement.
AACCTTTTATCTCCCACCTTTTGAATTTTGGACAAGATTCCTATGCCCTTACAGCAAGAAAGAAATCCAACACTTTTTGGTTTACCCAGAATGGAGATTTCATTATTTATTTATTTTTTAAAAAAAACATTTTCTGTGCATTTGTTTTTGGGGGGGGGAACCTGGATTTTATGAGCAGCCTTATGGGTTCCTCTGTAGCGCTAGGGCCCAGACACGATAGTCCCCATGCCAGACAGTTGCATGGTTTGACCTTGGACTGAAAAGGAGCAACAACATCCTTACAAATGGCATTTTTTTCCATGAATGAAGCCAAAGATAAGACTTTTTTTGGGGGGGTGGAAACTGAGCCACGCGTTCTGCACAAACCATTTGGCTTTTGCAAATAATGGAACCAGCCCAAACAGCTTGGCTTCCCTACTTTCATCCACGGCCAAAAGTAACACTCTCAAATCACAAGTGGGATGAAGGATGTGTTTGCCGTGTCACGCTTGTACTGATTTACTGCTGTTACTGCTGGGAAACGATTTGTTCATTTCTAACATTTGTAGACTGTTGTTTCCACAACATAGCCTTTGTTAAAGGGTTTTAGTGGCAGCTCTAGAGGGAATAGCACTCTGAGATGGCCCAATCTTCCTTTTTGAAAGAGATTTATTTTCAATATACAAAGTAGGGAAGGCAGGGAAAAGGAGTTTTGAGACTAACATGATTATCTCTGAAAAATTTGTTCTGTATACCTCTCTTGGAGTGAATGCAGATTAGAAGTGCTTATCATGGCTTCCATGTCAATGAGATCATGGCCTCCCTTCTGGGATTTAGTCTGAACTTCAACAGAAATGTATAAGGTGCTGAATTTACTTTGGGGCCAGATCTTGGAAAACTCCTTTAAAGTTCAGACTAAAACCCAGAACAGATTCTCCATCTGACTGACATGGAAGGCACCAGCTGCCCCTGGGAAACCCTATACTCTTGTTACCCATCCCTCCTTTGGGAGCACAAGTTAGCTGAACTTGAAGTCCCAGCACATTCCTTCACAGCAGACAAACATTCTATTTAAGAAGGACTGAACAAAATAAAATTGCGAACTTGGAAGAAACCAATTTTACCTACAACAAATTATTTTCATGAAAACAAGTTCAGAACACTGCCACTCTAAGGAAAGAATGGCCAAAGTATTATTTTTTACCTTTGAATTGGGTTGTTTAATTGTTTTGTTACTAGATTTGGTAACAAAAATGAGATTTTATCTCCTTGTCATTACTTTAGGTAGGGCCTGGGCCTTTTACACACTATGAGTTGCAGCATTTTGATACCACTTTAACTGCCATGGCTCCCTCCTGTGGAAGCCTAGGGTTTGTAGTTTGGTGAGGTATTTAGAAGTCTCTCCCAGAGAATTCTAGTGTCTCCCCAAACTAAAAATCCTGGGAATGCATAGGATACAGCCGTAATCTAACATATAAAAGTCAAAGTTTGTCTGTGTCAGGCGAAGATCTCATATGATTAGCTGTCTAAGAAGATTCTATGGAACCCTGGGGTTTACAGTTTAGGGAGGGACATTTAGAATTCTCAGCCAGAGAGCTCCTGGGCCTGTGTCCGTCTGGAATACTCTGGTTGCTATGGAGATGAGACCTAGTAGCAAGGAGGAGGGCAGTGTATTCCCTCCGGAATCCAACCTTTCTATGTTAATAACTCTGAATACAGATTAAATTGGGGAATATGGGGAAAAGTTGCAAGTACTGGAAAAGGCAATTTGGGGAATTAGAGACACAGGATCTCAACTCTTTCTAACAAGTATTACCTATGAGAAAATAAAGCCCCAGGCAATACAGAGTATATACGCTAGTATGTTATAACAGTGAAGTGGAAGGGGAGAGGATGGTCAATTCTAGACTCACCTCAGGCATTTTTTTTTTTTAATGAACCAATATATCAGGGATGGTCAACTGCATCAAAGGCAGGGGAAAATTTCCCTATATCCCCTAGTGAGTTGCACCCTCCCTGAGAAAGCCCAAATACCTCAATTTTCAATTTGCCAGCACCTCAGTTTTCATCCACAGTCCCTCTCAAAATCATGACACAAAGTGATACTGCTGCTTTCTGTTGCCATTTTGAATGGGACTGCAGAAGCAGGTTGAAGTATTGGGGCATAGTACAGGATTCTAGGGTGTTTGTTGGGTGAAGTGGGGACATTTTTTCACGTTTTGTTGCTATGTGCCTCAAGTCTTATGGTGAACCTATCATGGGTTGCGGGGGAGGCTTTAAGAGTGTGTGATGCACCCAAGGTCACCTGGTGGGTTTCCATGGCCAAGCAGGGAATAGAACCCTGATCTGCAAGAATGTAGTCCAAAGCTCAAACCACTACAACAGTCTGGCTTATGATTGGGGGTGGGATGGAGGGTGGGATCATGGTTTGGGGAAAAAATGATATCACCTGAAAATTGCGTCATTTCTTTAAAAAAAATGGGGGTGGGTTCAACAGCCACATAAGTGGGGTTCAGGGGACACACGAGACTTGAAGACGCAATAATCCCACCTCTGCTGTATAAATTTATTAACTCCTTAATCTATCGCTCTTTCCTCTTCTTTTAGAGCAGGAGTGAAATCCAGGGCTCTCTCAAAAGGGAATGACTGTGGGTTTGCAGTTTTTCTGTTGCTTTTGGAAGTATTGAAGAGGAGGCTGCTGCAGAAAATATTGCTCCAGCAGTAGAATGTGTAGACAGCTGTCTTTGTTCCATGTTCAGTACGGATCCCTTTTTGTCCTGGCAATCAGCCAGCTGTATTGCCTGTGCCAGAGTAAGGCCATTTCTGCACTAGACTGTTATGGTGCTATTATTCCACTTTCAACATCCTATGGAATCCTGGGCTTTGCAGTTTAGGGAGGGGCCTCAAAGGTCCCTCCCTAAACTTGCAAACCCCAGGATGCCATAGGATGTTGAAAGTGGAATAATAACACCATAACAGCCTAGTGCAGAAATGGTGTAAGAAGAATCAAGGTATGCCCCTGCCCCATTCCTTAACACAATGGAGAACAGAGGGAGATAAAGAAAAGGATGAGATGATGGTTGTTTATTAAGTTGACAGGCAAGGACATCATACATTTTACGATGATTGTTGTTATTCTTGTTGTTATTATTGAAACATTCAACTACTCTTAGAATCCTCCAGCCAGCATGGAAAACGTGTAGTTGAAACAAAAAACTCAAAAAAACAAAAAAACAAAACAAAACAAAAACCCCAAAACAATACTTCCTCAAAAGCTGGACCTCAAACAGGCTGAAGCAAGAATGGAATGCTATAAATTTCCTCCAGTTCTGGACATAAATTCAAAATGGAGCAAAACATTCTGACTCATTGAAATGCGAACATCTCTTTTCCTCAAGAGAAGCTGATCTAGTGAACGATATCTCAGACAGAGAGAACCTGCTGCATCTGAGGTCTTCTTAGCCAACTCTTGAGGTCACCTATGAAGACCAAGCTCCATTTCTCCTAAAATGTTACAACATCTGGAAAAATTTGTTCTCTATAGCTGCTGCTGTTTAACTATATTGTCCCTACAGATGTGAAAAATCTTGGCGACCATAAGGCAAACCTATCTCAGTGGGTTTCGATAGCTGAAGAGGGACTCGAACCTCAGTTTCCATGGTCATAGACCAACACTCGAAACACTACACCAGGCTGGCTCTGATAGCCCTGGAGCCCAAGCTTCTGTTCCCTGCTTGGCCATGGAAACCCACTGGGTCACCTTGGGCTTGTCACACAATCTCAGCCCCAGAAAAACCCCTGGTAGGTTTTCCTTAGGGTCACTATAACTTGGAAATGACTCAACAGCACACAACAACAACATTTTTCTACTCTGTTCAGTAAACATATTCTTATTATTGGTTTTTAAACCTGTCTCTTGCTCTTTATCAAGCCTGGGGCCTTTCTGCACTACCCTGTTATGGTGGTATTATTTAACGTCGTATGAAATCCTGGGGTTTGCAGTTTAGGGAGGGGCCTTTAGAATTCTCAGCCAGAGAGCTCTTTGGCCTCAGTAAACTACAAATCCCAGAATTTCACAGGATGTCAAAAGTGGAATAATACACAGTAGAGCAATGGTGGGCAACATTAATTGAAAATTGTAATACAGACATAGTTGATCAGAGATTAAAAGGAAAATCAGATGATGATATCTTTAAAGAATGGCGGAATGTATTAGATGTGAAGGGGGTTTTGTCAAGTAATAATTCATTATCCATGATAACAGGTTAAATAAAAGGAGATAAACAGAGAAATATTATGGAACATGTAAATTGGGTTTAAAATGCAGGAAATATCTTGATAATGAAATCGATTTATTGCGATGCATAAATGTAACATGACAATGATAGAAAAGTTTATGTAATTGGGTGAGGAGTGGGAGAGAACTGTAACAGCTTGGTAAATGTACAATGAAGAATGTATGTTTTATACTTTGAAATTATAATAAAATTATTTAAAAAAAGTAGAATAATACCACTGTAACAGTGTAGTGCGGAAAGTCCCCTGGAGTCAGCCCATGCATACCAAAACTAAAGAACCTACGCACTAACACTACAACATGTCTGCATTTAAGCGGTCACCCTGAGGCCCAGAGACCCAATCCAGCAAAGGAATAATAGGGAAAACAAGGGGAAAGTGAGTGGAAGAACTCCTAGGGGAAGGAGTTTAGGACCAGCCTGGATGAAGGGATTTGTTACAGGCAGTTAAAATAGTGTTGAAGTGTTATAATTGTGGAGTGTGGATACACCTTTGGTGTACCACTGTAGCCACACATGGGTCTGTAAGCAGGATCCTTCCCAGCTGCTGTAGTGCAGTCGGGCAGAAAATAAGGACAAAGGAAGAGCCTTTTCTGTGGACTGTATTCAGCCTTACTTATGCAGTATCAAAAGCATGAGTTTTAAGGCAGCTAACTGAAGTCTATGCCTTCTATAGCCAACGGCACTGGTGTTGGCTGATAGGGAGCATTCCTATGCAACACTGGTAACAGAAAGAGAGAATGGGTATCTTTCTTTGTTTACAGACAGATAAGGCAGTTCTGTGGCTACCCTCTCTCTTCCAGGACTGACTATGATAATAATCTTAATTGCAAGACCTAGAGAAAGAAATAAACAAACATCCAATGCATGCTGTTGCTTTTGGCATCTCTGTTGATGCTAGTGAAATACAGAAGGCTAAAGTATGCCTTTTTTTTTTTTAAGGCACTGCTGGAATCTCAAAAAATGAACCCACAAGCATCAGTACTTGTACTTTAATCTGTTTGTATCCTGCCTTTTTTTCCCAAAGTACTTGAGTCAAGGCATTTGTTTGCATGAAAGTAGTGGTGTTATGCCCATGGTGACTGCTTTTTTAAAAAAATGCCTGTTTGTTTATTTATCTATGTTTCTACTCATTCCACCTACTTTTGTTCACTGTTTTTCTTTCATTTCGGGTGTAAGACTCAGTACAGTATTGTGTATATATTTTGCTAGATACTTTTTTTTTGTACACATTATTCTTATGTATGTATTTTTGTGCTCATTTTCCCTTCTGTCTAAAGCACGTTGGTGTAAATTTTTCAAAGCTATGCATTTTGCAGTTGCTCACATCGATGCTTCTGATTTCCTCTCATTGACAGAAAAGCAAAAGATATGCATACAACTTGGTTAAAAGTCTGACAGACCACGAATTGGATGAATTCATAAAAAGCATTGGTTCATGCAAATTTCTCATCTATTCCCATCAAAAAGTGCCATATAGCCTAAGCCTATACTCTGTTTCTTCCAAAGCAAGTTGATTGTGTTCAGTGGAGTTTACTCTCAGGTAAAGAATAAATGGAATTCCAGCCTAAAATGGACTAGGCACTGCAACACTCTCAGAAGCCAACAACAACCTCCATATCCTCACAAATCTGAAACAGTTGCTTTACTAAAGGAAGGAAAATTGATTATATACAAAGCCACATTCTGCTTTCCTGATGTTTGCACCAAAATCAAGCCCCTCCTTTCTATAGTCAGTCCCTTGGGTTTTTTTATTATTATTATTATGCTTTCCATTTTGGGGTGGAACATCACGTTAACCAAGTTATTTTCATGGAACATGGAAAATTCCGCTTGTGATATTTATGGTGTGTTAAGAGCAGGGTGGTGGCAGAGAGAAACCAAGGTTTGCTCTGTTTATGGACAAAAGCCTTGTTTATTCAGCAGTGGATGGAGCAGGCCAGACCACCCTTCTCTTGATTTCAAATGGCCTTTTAAATCCCTCCCCCCTGCAAAGCCAGAATGATTTATTGATAGAAATATCCTTTCATTCAACAAATAACTAATCCTTTCCAAAACACTGTGTTGTTTTATTCATGCAAGGAACTGAGAGGTTGTGTTTTGGTTTGGATACAGGATATTGCAGGCAGATCTTTTCTTGGTGATAAATGTGATGCTTTTTTTGATGGAAAGAGAGAAGTTCAAAATTAATTGATGGCATAAGGCCATGTATATTGCTTTTTTCCCCTTAAAGAATCCATGCTTGTTGAACAAGATTCAGGGAAAGAGATGGTAACTACATGGGAATCACATGCAGGATAGGATTTGGAGGTAGATGTCCAGGGACTTAGCAGAGGGTTTCCAAAACACCTGACTTACCACATGTCAGCTGGAATCCAAGCAGGGATATCCACATGTGTAAGTGTTCCTTACACGTGCAGATGTGTTTTTTCAGGCACTGCAGGGGTTGGTCACCTTGTTCTCTCTGCAACACCCAAAGCCCCCCTTCTGATTTACTGCAAAGCCCTGAAGTCACCTCACATGGGTGTTCCATGCTTCACAGCAAACAGGCTGTACAATTCTTACAGAAGCACTGTGATTCCTGAAGGGCCCCCACAGATCTCAACACTGAGGCCATCACTGTGCGTCTGGCTATGGGGTGGGGCTGAGGATAGCCAGACCTCCTTTGATCTGACCTGCATGCTGTGAATCATGGAATGGCCATGCGAGGTGGCCTAAGGGCTTTACAGTAAGTTGAAGGGTGACATATGGCTCAGTGCAGGATAGGACTGTGTTGTGCAGTGGTACGAGTGTTGGCCTATGACCCTGCAGACCAGGGTTCAGTTCCCCACTCAGCCATGGAAACCCACTAGATGACCTGTGTTACTCCACTGGACAAACCCTATCCCAGGGTCTACAATTTTGAGATTAAACATGATTCCATGTGCCTGAGAGGTCGCCCGGATGAGCACGTAGGCAATCACGGTCGAACGACTGAAAATCAGGTTAAGCCAGTAAAATCCCCAGTCACGTAGACCCAGGAAACCTCAAGCTGTGCAAACCCACAATAAACAAAGGGTCCTCAGCCCCTGAGAAGCCGACTTGAGAGGATTAGCATGTTTGCCCCAAGTTGAGCAAATATCCTTATCAGGCGAGGACCATTTACATGAAGTCACACCACAACCAAATGCAGCCGAAAATCCTGAGACTTGGGCAACACCTTGTAATCTCATCACGCAAAGGAAGTTACCACTGTGGAGCTTCTTTCTCATTGCAACACCCATTGTTCTCCCCAGGAAAGGATTAGCCCTCCAGGTACTTTTCCCCCTATTAATAGTCCCCGTTTTTTAGTGTTTCTTCGGATAGCTTTTGGTCATCCCAGCAGACCATTGCTCCATCCATTGAGTAATCCCCTCAACCCTCTCCATGCTGAGCCCCACTTCTCCGCTGTCTTCCCAGACCAAGGACTTCAGGAAAAGGCGCAGTATTACCTCAGCTGCAACCCCTTCAATACTCCCCTATCCAGTTTCCTCTCTTTTGTTCCTTAATAGGTCTTGAGTGAGTGTGTGAGTGATTGCGTTGGTGCGTGAGACTTTCATTCAATAAAATCATTTATTGGACATTTTTGTTTGGTTTTTGGCTTGGCCTGATCCCATAAAAACTGGGTAAAAAGACCCCATTAGGTTACCCTGCCTCTTGGATTGCTATTGTTTGTGCTCTGGCTAGTTTCCATTACCCATCATGTGGAGCACAGTGAGGTGTCCCCAAGAGATCCCAGAAATCAGGGTAACACCTGCAGTGCATCATAAACTCTCAGCCCCAGAAAACCCCACGATGGAGTTGTCATAAGTCAGAAATGACTTGAAGGTACAAAAGAACAAGCAGCCTAGGACCGCAGGAAGATATTTATGCTACACTGAGGAGATATTGCACTGAGGTTGCTATCACTCCTTTTATACATATTACCATCTTTCTATTGTCTAAAGACTATTAGATTTGAAACCCTTCCCCTGCTGTCACAATACTGAATCTTCCTGCTTCTGTTAGTTTTTCCTTAGACAGGAAATACAGGCATACATTTTTTCCCCAGCAAATGTCAAAAAGTATTTGGCATGCCTAGAATTTTTACTGGCAATCAGTCAAATGTCCAGTAGCTCCCAAGGGCATCTCCATCCAAACATTGTAGTAGCAGCTTTCTCATTTCCGTTCCTTGTGTACTTCTTTGTATGGTCATGTGCCTGGTATCACATTGAACTCTCACCTCTTATTTGTATTTGGCTGGGCTCCTATTGCTGGGAACAGCCCCTTTCCCCATCCATCACTGACAGTTCTCTGAGGACATCCACCCTTTTGACACCCACAGTAACTTAACTGCCGTTCAGCCTGGTATCCAACAGCCATTCTAATCTGTGCTGATCTCAGCTGTTATATGATGATACCTGATACACAATGAGAAATGCATTTCCCACAAGAAAAGTTTGTTGTATATAGATCTACGCTCAGTATCAGCATGCCCAATTTAATTTGCTAGGATATGGATTGGCCTGTATTGCTGACATCATCTTTGATTCACATATACAGAATTTTATTTTGTGGATCCATTGACTAAGAATTTAGGAATCATCAACAGTGCAAGGCATGTAAGCCGCTTTGGGGCAAGTGAACAAATATTATCATTTCTTAACTTTAAGTCCATGTTGAATCCTTTACTGGGAGAAAGGCCAGATATAAATGAAGAAATAAATTAGTTTGGCTCTAATAGATCTGCATGAAATGCCTAGAAGCATGGAAAACCAATAATACCCATTGAAATTGTTAGTCCACCTAGTTCATTACTTCTACACCTGAGGTGTATGCACCCTACCCATTGACAGCAGTTTGATGCCACTTTAAAAGCAACGGCTCAGTCCTATGGAATCCTGAGATTGGTAGTTTGGTGAGATATTCTGATTTTTTGCTAGGAAGATCAGGTCTGTTCCCCTGAAGTACAGCACAGCTCTTTGGCAGAGAATTCTATCTATTTGCCCCACACAGAGATCCTAGAATTCCAAAACATGGAGCCATGGCCATTTAAGCATCAAAATGCTATAATTCTGTACTGTAGGTACTGCCCAGGCCTGTGAGGCTCCCTGATACATGGATACATTCCACTCCTAACATCATACACTCTAACTTCTTGTAGTATTGAGGAGGTTTTAATCGCTGTTATTGTTTTAGGGATATAAACTGACAATTGTGCCATTCTTGTGTACAAGAATAGCAAATGCAAAAGTTTTCACCTCATCTGGCCAAAAGTCTCAAGACATTTTTCTCACCTATAAGAACAAATTTTACCCAAATTCTGTAAATTCACAGGTTGCATAGCTAAAATAGTGACAGCCACTGCCTTGTTGAATGGACTTTTTAAAAAATTACAGTGTCAGATGAGCTCTTTGCATCTTAATCCTCCTGTGCTTGCTAAGTTTTGTCTCACAAAACAGACAATGTACAAATTACTGAAATCTCCTGAAAGTTCTCCTTGTTCTTGAACTGGAAATAGGAACAGGCACAGAGGCGGTCGATTTCTCAGCAGAGAGAGCCTCTCTTGTGAAGAACAAGAAGTTTTGTAAACAATTTTTACATCTCAATGTTTTTTCTCAGAAAAGTATATTGTGTGCAAAAAGATCATAGAATCACAGAATCATAGAGTTGGAAGAGACCACAAGGTTGTTGTCATGCAGGAACACACAATCAAAGCAGTCCCAACAGATGGCCATCTAGCCTTTGTTTAAAAACCTCGCAAGAAAGAGAATCCATCGGACTCTAGGCAACATATTCCACTATTGAACTGCTCTCTCTGTTAAGAAGATCTTCCTAATGTTTAGATGGAATCTCATCTCTTTAGGTTTGAAGCCATTGCTCCATGTCCTAATCTCAGTCTAGAGCAACAGAAAACAAGCTTGCCCCATCTTCCATATGACATCTCTTAAAGTATTTAAACATAGTTGTCATGACACTTTTTAACCTTCTTTTCTCCAGACTAAATATACCCAGCTCTTGAAGCCTCTCCTCATAGGGAATGGTATCTTCTACTATTTTGGTGGCCCTCCTCTGGACACATTCCAGCCTGTCAATATATTTCCTGAACTGTGGTGCCCAGAACTGGACACAGTATTCCAGATGGGGTCTGATCAGAGCAGCCTAGAGTGGTACTATCTCTTCCCTTGACCTAGACACTATCCTTCTGCTGATGCAGTCCAGAATCACATTGGCTTTCTTAGTTGCTGCAGCACATTGCTGACTCATATTTAACGTGTGGTCTACTAAGACTCCTAGATCCTTTCTACATGTGCTGTGGTCAAGCCAGGTGTAACCCATCTTATATCTGTGCATTTAATTTTTTTTTTCTGCTCATGTATAGTACCTGACATTTCTCCCTGTTGAAATTCATCTTGTTAGTTTTGGCCCAGCTCTATAATCTGTTAAGGTCATTTTGAATTCTATTCATGTCCACTGGGGTGTTAGCTCCCCTCCTCATTTGGTGTCATCTGCAAATTTGATAAGAATGCCCTCTATAACCTCCTCCAAATAATTGATAAAAATGTTGAATAGCATTGGGCCCAGGACAGAACCCTGTGGCATCCCTCTAGTCACTTCTCTCCAGGATGATATCAGCTGGGAACCAACTTTGAGAGTAACTTCTATGCTCATGGGTTGCAATCCAGCATCCTCTCAGTGCAGCATAAATATCTTCATGCAGAGCACTGACACTGCACCAACGCTACATAATCCCATGCAGCATAGCAACACTGGACAATTGTGCAATATACAGTGTGAAATGTATGATTGAAAGATGCAATGTGCAGTGCACAACCATAGTGGGCAGTGCATAAATATAATGCACATCATTGCTTTATGTGTCATTCTGCTTCCACCACTGCCAGCACAATATATCTGCTACACTATGCTGAATAATTTGTCCCACATGTGTAGTGCATGTCACTGACAGGATGTCAGAATGTTGAATGGTCATGAGAGCCGTAATGTATGGGGCACAGGCCCTTTCTGCAACTCACCTTTTTGTGAAGCTGGGGTGTGGGGATCGCACAAGCAGCCTCTTGCGAGAGGCTCTCATGTCCCCATTGCTTCAGCTCCGCAGTTGCTGCCTGTTCGCAAGCAGGTAGCGTGAGACCCCCTCCTCTTCCTTCCGCAGTGCAGCCTGGGATTTTCCCAGTCTGCGCTGGGGCAGGAAGCATGAGTGCTGTGGCTCCAGAGCTCTGCATGCACGACAAGTGCACCAGGGCCCCAGAGCAATGCGCGATTGTGCACCATTTTCGGCTCAAAGCCAAAAATGAAATAGTGTGCGATCGGCGCCTACCAGGCCCTGGAGCATCGCGAGATTGCGAGTACATCATGTGGACCACTCCTCGCAGTCGTGCAACACTCCAGGGGCCCTTTCACATGGCAAATGCCATGTGAAAAGGGCCACAGACTCTGAAATCATGAATTCTAAAAACAGTAGGGATCTGTGGGAATTTTATTTCAGCTGGTTTTTGACAAGAACATACCAAGATTCATATTTACAATGAGGAGAACTTGAGATTTTTTTAAAAAAATCAAGTGCGGGCAAAAGGGACATCCATTACAGAGGATTTTGAGTATTAATGTCTTAAAGGTTTGGGTTTGAATTCATGTGTATTTGGCCATCTTAGTATTGAATTCGGGTTGCTATCTCTATTTTTTCTCCTGACAAATTCCTCATATTTAACAGAGATATGGGAGTTTATTTGAGTGTTGGATTACAACTCTGGAGACCAGGGCTCTGTTCCCTGGTCAGCCTTGGAAACCCACTGGGTGACTTTGGGCTTATCACACACTCTCAGCCCCAGATAACCCTGTGATAGGTTCACCTTAGGGTCAACATAAGTCAGAAACAACTTGAAAGCAAGCAACAGCAACAACAAGGGAGGCAGGAAATTCTAAATATCCTAAAAGCATCAGATCCTGTTTGATCCGGGAAGCAAAGCAGAATCAGCCCTAGTTAGTACTTGGATGAGAGGCTGTCAATGAATAACATGCTATTGGCTGTATAGTTGGCCCTCCATACCTGTGGATTCTGTATCCACAGATTCAATGAAATCACAACTTGAAAATATTTTTAAAAAATCCAAAAAGCAAACTTTGATTTTGCCATTTTATATAAGGGATGCCATTTTAGTACACCACTGTATATAATGGGACTTGAACATCCACAAATTTTAACATCCACAGGGGGTCCTAGAATCAAATTCTAGCAGATACCAAGGGCCCACTGTATTTCAAAGGAAGGAACTGGCAAAACCACCTCTGAGTATTCTTTCCCTAAGAAAACCTTATGAAATTCATCGGGTCACTATAAGTCAATGAGCAACTTGAAGGCACATACACACACACAGGTGGTAGGTACCCCCTGGTCCTCTGACTGCTGAGATCAGTTAATACCTGTTATACTTTGTTGATGAGACATTTGTTGTAGTTTAATATTAAAGGAAAATGTAGTCCATTACAACGCATTTTGCATGGGGCCGCCCGTGAAAAGTGTTTGGAAGCTACAGCTAGAGCAAACTGCAGTAGCTGGACTGTTACTCAGATTGCATTTTAAAGACTATGGCCCTTTTCACATGGCATTTTCCATGAGAAAGGGCCCCTTAAGTGTCGCGCACATGTGAGGAGCAGTCCATATGACGCACTCACATTTGCGCGATGCTTCAGGGCCTGGCAGGCACCGCTCACACACTTTTTCATTTTCGGCCTTAATCCGAAAATGGTGTGCAGTGCATCGCTCCAGGGCCCTGCTCGCACTTACCGTGCGTGCAGAGCCTCAAGAGCCGGACCGGTCGCACTTCCTGTCTCAGTGCAGCCTGAGAAGGTCCCAGGCTGCACTGGCAAAGGAAGACACAAGGCTCTCCCACAAGCAGGAAGCTCGTGCGGAGCTGAAGAAACCCGGACGTGAGGGCCTCTCACAAGAGGCTGCTTGCACAAGCACCGCACCCCAGCGCCGAGAAAAGGTGAGATCAGCAGAAGCCCTGTTTCAAATCCCACCGCCTCCTGAGGCTAGGCCAGTGGGTCCCTGTAATGGGGCTTTCTCTGTACCCTGAGGATGGAATTCTCTCCTTAGAGGTCAGACTGGCTCCCTCTCCCTGCTGAGTTTCTGGCCGGCAATGAAGACTGTGCTGTTTCACGTGACCTTTGACTCTTAAATGTGTCTGTTCTTGCTGTTTTCAGATTGTTGTCTAGTTTTAGAACTATCCTTCAAGAAGAATTTGAACCGTTTTTAATTGGGTTGTAGTTATTTATTCAGTGTGCATAGCCTCGGGGTCCTGGTGGGTCAAGAGGCTCAGTGCGCAGAGAGCTATTTTCTAGTCCTTTGTGCTCTGTCCAAAACCTCCTGCCCAACAGCTACCAAGCCTGGGTGGGGGGCTGTTGCTGCTGCTGACTGGTGGAAAGGGGGAAGGAAATGAGGAGGCAATTCAGGTGAAGAAAATGCAGCTGCTCTGGGCTTGGAGGGAAAGAAAAGGAGGGTATACTCCAACTGTGAGGGCACCCTTCTTCCTTCCTACCACTGAGTTGGGACCAGCAGCTTCACCCTCATCTGAATTACCTCCCCACCAATAGGAACAAGCAGGAGGAGCCCCTCCTGGGTTTCACAGTTGTTGGACTGGAAGGAGAACATGCATCTATATACACAGGCCATTTCCGCACTACCCTGTTATAGTGCTATTTTTTCCACTTTCAACATCCTATGGAATCCTGGGTTTTGCAGTTTAGGGAGAGGCATTTAGAATTTCAGCTAGAGAGCTCTTTGGCCCCAGTAAACTACAAATCCTAGAATTCCACGTGATGTTGAAAGTGGAATAATAGCACTATAACAGTGTCGTGCGGAAATGGCCGCAGACAGCTCAGTGGAAGACTGTGGCTTACATGTGTAAATTTTCTGCATAAACAGAAGACAAAGAAGTTGAAGCTGAAAAAAAATACGAATGTGGAAGAAAGCAAAACTGGTTCAGATGTCTCTAGTGGAAGATAAGGCTAGTATTTCATTCTAGGAACTCTACTTAGAATTCAGCTTTCCTTCTGTTCATTTCCTCTTTGCGAACATACAATTCTGAATACATTTCCCTAGAAGCAATCCCAGGCACACCAATCCATGGATTAAATAAATGGCTTGTATTCCCTTGTGTCATGACGGAGAATGACACTTCTCCCCTCACAAGCATTTTGGTTGAATTTTAATCTGAACCACAATCATGTTATGTCTGGGCTGCTTACAGGTAAATATATACTTCCATAATTGCATTGGCAGACTGCTGTGAGCTAATTTGCAAAATTGCAGAACACTAATGACTGGTTGTTGAGCTTTCTGAACTAAACCATAGTGCTCCAGAAGGAATAGATGCTACATGCTTAATAACCCACACTCATCTAGAATTTGAACCATGCCAGCATTTAGAAGCCTGCTCCATTCTATTGTACAGCAAAAGCTGCTTTTGGACAGAGGAAGTGGGATCATTTTCTATTGGCCTCAAGCTGAAGTTTATATTCTAGTAAAAAGGCAAATATGTCCTCCAGGGGGCACAACCGTGTAAGTACTTTCTGGACTCATAATATCTGAAATGCTGAAGTAGAGGAGGATTATGGCAGGTATCATCATATCCAGATGGTGTTTAGAACCTAAGAAGAGCCCTGTTGGGCCATCTAGCCAGGTATCCATCTTATCCAGTATCCTCATTTCTACAACAGCCAACCAAAAGACTCCAAAAAGCCCATCAGACCAGCATGAGGGTACTTATTGTCTCATATAGCAACTGGCATCCAATGGCATCCTGCAGTAGTGGATTTCTTGTGTCTGCAGGTAGTTGGACTAAATGTCCATTGCATTCCTTTCCAACGTTGTGATTCTAAGAGTTATGAGCTTTAAATAAGAATTGGGCAAATACAAAAAGACCAGCTTATTCTCAGAAAGTTGAAATTAAGGATCTCACTCCACACATGGCCTTAAAACTAGCCTTCCACTGGGAATATAGGTGGAGTTATGCACTGAGTGTGCTACATAACCATTGTGTTGGTTGTACAATTGAGCAAGCAATTGAATGCACAACTGAAAACACTTGTTCACACAGAGGCACAAACCACATGCCTCAGCTATTTCTATAGCTGAAGGTAGACATTCTGCATCAGCCAAGACTATTGAATCACTTCCATAAGGGAACTTACACATTTGTAAGACACCAACAAGATTCTGGCCAAGATTCTGGATACCTGCAAATTTTATCACCCATATGAGAAAGTGTGTGTCAGAGTCCAATGCACTGCCTGTGCCTCACTGCCAGCAAGGGGGAAGAGGTGAGAATACTTGCTGTGAGGAGGAGGAGGGGGAGGAGGCAGTGAGGAATGTCTGATGCAACAACTATTAAGGAAACCACAGAGCTGAGTCAGGTCAAAGTCCAGTCCAACAGTCTAGAAAGCAGTCTAGAAAGCAGGGTCAATGGAGCCAGAACACAAGGGTTGTAAGGCTTGCAAGTAATTTGCTACAAGCAAGGAGCAAGCCATGATGATGGACCTAAATAGCCACAGAGTCAGATGCTACTTGTCATTGCTTCCTTAATCTAGCCAACGCAGCTTCCCTCTGAGCTGCCCATTTCAGCCTCCTTCGTGACTAGGGGCTAAGGGGCTCAGGTGACTGTAATTCTTCCAGATCACTGCTGGTCCCTTCTCCCTCTGGAGCTGATTGGGGCAACTCTGCCTCCACTTGTCCTTCAACTGCTGGGAATGTTTGCAAGTTGGTTTGGTCAGTCACTAGCTCTGTTTCTGGCCCAATCAGTTGTTTCTCAACCTCAATGCCATCATCTATCACAGTGCGTCCGGACACATCAAGCCAATCCCTCAAGAAAATGGTTAACTGCAAACAAACTTTCATATTTTGAAACTTTCATGAAGGGAACGAATCATTGACACATAACATTTTGTCCAAAAATGTCTGAGGTCTTGCATCAGGAAACATAGCTAGAGAGATGTTACTACAACATCTCCCAGTGATACCCTCCAAAATTCTTCCTTTGAAGTCTTAGAGTCCAGGTTATTTCTGAGTTGCTGCAGAGTAAGATGGTCAGTAATGATGTCTCCATCCTTATCTTGGGGCAAGCTGAGACAGTCAGCTGCAGGGACCCCCATGGAGTCCCATTAGGTCTTGTTGCAATTGTCTTTCTTAGCTCATCTTGCAACTGGTGGGGCAGGCGGGGGGGACTGGACATGTCTTTAATTACATCTTCCACACCTTGGAAATGGCTGTGTTGAGGGGGCTGTGAAGTTTCACAGGTAGGATTTGAGGAGTACTTTTGATCATTGCAAAGGGGCTCTGAATGTGAATTGGAATACTTATAATGTCATATGTTGGGCTAATAGCCCTCTAATTACTGAAAAGGATGCTAGTCAATGTTTTGTCAGGAAAAGAGACTATTTTGTCACAACTACATTGTGTTTTGCCTTTAACCCAAGGTTCTGACTCAGAGGAATTTTTCACAAAGTAGTCCCAAAATGTGAAAATCATTAGAAAATATACACACACACACAAAAAAATGCTTGTGATCACAGAAGGATTTTTTGAAATCCTTTATTCTTGCATACAAAGATGCGATAAGCAAGATTTGCATTCCTAAAAAGAACATCACTAAACCCTGAGAGGTTAGAATCGAGTAGCATTCTAACTACTGACAGGAAGATGGGAGCAGTAGAAGGCCTTGGAGGAAATACAGAAAACACAGAAGGGCAATAGCAGGACACTTTGGAACAAAGCTAAAAAACAATAGAACACGGGAGGAGAAAGTCTGGATTCCTTTTCCCTTGCACTCTCCCTCTAATTTAGCACATACTGTGTACCCATTTTCTTCTAAAGAGAGAAAGAGATGTCTCTGGCAATCTGGGTAATTTCCCACTCTCGTTGATGATAAAATGCATTTCCCTCAGAATAGCTCTAAATCAAGAGGAATTCCTTCTGATAACACTTTTCAGCAAGAAGAAAAAAGCTTCAAACCCCCCCCCCCATTCCCACCCCTACTGCTGTTCCTCTCCCAGAGATAATGGCTTCTACTGTTGCTTTGTCTATGGTGGATGCGTCATGTATAATGAAATTCTTCTGTCTGAGAGGGTGCATTTTCTACTTGGCACAAATATGGTCTAACACAAGGCTGGTATTGGGTGTTGTCAATGTCAAGCAGCTGTTGGGCCCACACCCTAGCAGAGGATCCATTGCTACTCCTCAGATTTTCTCATCCTGTTTGGGTACAGGGAAGAAATTATTTCTATTTGTATTCTGCCAAACAACTCCCTTGTTGCAACAACTTAGTTCAGGGGAATGTACTAATATCTTTTTAGCAGAGAACTGAAAGTAATTGGCTGCTGGTATGTTTCTGGGTACAATTCAAAGTGCTGGCAATGACCTTTGAAGCTCTACATGGTTCAGGTCCAGGTTCTTTGAAGGACCATATTCCCCTTATGAACTGGCCTATGCTTTGAGATCTCATAGGTACTTCTGGTAGGAACACAGGACAGGGCCTTCTCAGTGGCTGCTCGCAAGCCACGGAACTACTTTCCCCAGATAAGTTAGACCAGCATCCCCCCTACATTTTTTTCCTTTTTCAGACAAGACTTTTCCTTTCCAATAGGTATTTGATAAATAATTGTATGCTTATTAACTTGGTTGGACAACAAACAACACCTGCTGACATTCCCTCTTCTACACAAACATTAAAAGTACATGTGTCTTCTCCAGTTTTTGCTCTGGCAACTGAGTTGAACCTTATCCTACGAAAAGGTTAAGAACCTTAGACAGGTCCAAGGGGATCAACCATTGAGCACTCAGAAAGGATTCAACACCTCACTGACATGGAAACCACCATTACATGTACGTGAAGGAGACAAAACAGCTTGTATTTGCCTTGAAGCCCTCTACTGAAGGGCAGCAATGTCTATTGTGCAATGTTTGAGAGAAGAAGGTAAGGGGCAAGGATGACAGACACAATAAGCGGGCTGAGTTTCTAAGGAAACCAGATTATGAGTAGGGAAATCTATCAATCTTCTTTTTGCTGAACTTCTCATTTCCTCAGCTACAGGGTTTCAATTTGCCTTCAAATCACTCTGTGAATATGGTAACATTTTTCAGAAAAGAGGATGCCTCCAATGAGCACACACTTTTCTAAACACTGTTTTTCCTCATATGAACATTTTTGTGTCACATTTCCTTATGCCCCCTTTTTGCACAAACAACAGAAATGTGCACAGTATGCACATTTTTTTCTGCATATATTTAGAATTGTGAACCAGATTGTGAAATTCTAAGAATTCTGGAGGAGTTTGTCATGCAAGATGGACTAGGTGTGCTTAGACGACAAGTGGACTTAGTGTGATCGTAAAGCCTTATGAGGTCCCTCAAGTCTTTCGAGGAGGGGATTGATGTTTCCAGATACCCCAGACCACCATTTTGGTGGAAAGAGTGAACTCTCTCTCTTGTAGTTCAACCCATCTAATCTGTTTAATTTTTTTTAAAAAAAAAACACCTTCTAACCACTCCCAGTTTTGATTTTGTCTTGACAGAAAATACAACCACTTAAGGATCTTGGAGTAGAAAATTGGCCCTCAGACTTACCACAGTTGCCCCCAACACACATACACACTCACTCACACACTCACACAAACAAACACCATACAAGTTTGGGAGGTTAAAATTTGAAATTTGAAATTCCCAACAAATATTTAACTTTGATCCATTTCTAGATCCCAAGGTCTAAGCTCCCCACTCCATGATTTGGAATCACCACTCTTCCCACAGGTGTATGCCTATAAGAAAGGAGGAGAGGCTGCATTGGGTCCAGGCAAAAAGTTTCTGCCCTGGTCTCCTCTGTGGACTGCAATGGAAGGCCAAAAATGCGCATCAAAAATGAAGTGGGGAGAGTATTGACAGCCAAAAATCCACTGCTGTTTTTGAAAAATGTTTTTGCCCATTTCTGCATGTTGAACAGTGCAGGAAAAGGCCTTGCAACATATTTCAACAATCAAAAACCATTCCTGAAGGCTTCCAGGAGAGGCAATTCTCCCCACTGTTCAAAGTGCTGGCGATGAACCACAAAGCCCTAAATGGTTTTTGCCCGTGCTATCTGAATGTTCATAGTCTTCTGTATGAGCCTCCCTGGCTCTAAGATCCTCAAGAGAGGCCTCTGTCTCTATTTCACAACCTTCCTATTTGATGGGAACAAGGGAGAGGACCTTCTTGGTGGCTACTCTCAAGCTTTAGAACTCCTTTCCTTAGGCTTCATGGTTTCATTTGTCCATGGTTTCATTCAGCCATGAAGTGAATACTTTTCTGTGCCAACAGGATTTTAACGTGGGCTGTTTTGTTCACTTTATTCTTACTTTTAATGAATTTAAATAATCTTAATTTTATAGGAGATAGATAGATAGATAGATAGATAGATAGATAGATAGATAGATAGATGGTGGATAGACAGATAGATAGAGCTTGGGTGGGTGGGTGTGTATTATTTTGTACAAGGCATGTATTTATCACTGTTCAAACCACCCCTGAAATGATGCACTATCATAAAAACAATTTAAACATTTTGAACACTTCCAAAATGTTGTGTATCTTCAAGTTGTTTCCAACTTATGGCAACCCTAAGGCAACTCTATCGTGGAGTTTTCTTGGCAAGGTTGGTTCAGAGGGGGCTTGTCCTTGCCATCCTCTGAGGCTGAGAGAGTGTGATTTGGTCCAGGTCACCCAGTGGGTTTCCATGGCTGAGTGGGAATTTGAACCTTAGTCCAAGCTCAAACCACTATACCATGCTGGCTCTTTCACTGGTGGGTTTGTTGTTTTTTGTTTTTTTATAACTTTAATTTGCATTGGTGTAAGCCACCTCATTTTCCAGTACAGGGGAAAAGGCAGAATAGGAATGAATGAATGAATAAATGAATGAATGTTAGTTAAATTATGGGTACAAAAGTGACAGTGGGGTCACACAGAATCCCAGGGCCACACTTTGTCCATCACTGGTGTACAGCAGTTCAACTTTCATTTGTACTTAGCTTTAAGAGAGTTATTTCCACCAGATCATGCTTCAAAGTTGGATGGACTTAAACAGGTGGAATGGAATGTGTCGTGCAGCTCTGTTTCTTTTGGCAAGGGCAAATGAGGAATTTTACAGGAGCTGACCTTTTTCTCCCTCGCTTGTTTTTGTTTGAGTTTAACTTTGGCACACTGCTAAATTCGGCCCAAGCTATGTGATAGAAAAAATATTCAGCGGAAACATGTGGCAGAGGTTTTGCTGCTGCCCTGATTTGCCCTCTGTCACATTTATTTCCTTCCACGCTCCATTTAAAACAAGGTGAGCTGGGAAAGATAGCAACCGTTTAATTGATGAAAGAGAAGAATGATCTGAAATGGTCACAAACATTTTCAGGGAGGGTTTTGTTTTGAAATGTTGTTTGCCCTCTCCTCCCCACGCCACAAAGCACCCGTAGAAAAGTACAAATGAATTTTTCATGAAAAGTCCTGAAAAAGAAAATACAGTAACTAAGCATTTTCTCAATAGGGTGTCTCAAGAAGTGGAGACATTCTTTCCTACTGAGGACTAGAAAAATTGTGAATAGATTTTTAAGTCCCCAGCTGAGAGGCTATAAGCATCCCAAGGTCACACATGGGTTTTGTGGTTGAATGGGAATTTGAAGCCACAGCTCTTTATTTTGGCTGTTAAAATGTATCTGAACTACATCATTAAAACAGATGGATACTGCTTTACCTGTCATGGCTCCATCCTACAGAACCTTGATATTTGTAGTTTGGAAAGACCCTTGGAAATTCTCTGTTAGAGAGCTCTAGTGCTATAGATCAGGGGAATGTACTAATGTCTCTTTAGTAGAGAACTGAAAAGTAATTCATGTAAGTAGAATCCCAGGATCCTATAGGGTGAAGCCATAATTTTTAACAAACTGGAAAACAGTGATTCTTCAGATGAAAAATAAGTACTTTCAATTTTACAGTCCCAATGAAAGTAGCGTTTTTGCACCTCTCAAGACTCATTCCAAAGAAGAAGCTATTGTTGTGTGACTTCAAGTTACTTCCAATTTATGGCAACTCTAAGGCAAACCAATCATGGAGTTTTCTGGGAGCTAAGATTGTGCGATGTACCCAAGGTCACCCAGTAGGTTTCCATGGCCAAGTGAGGAATTGAACCCTAGTTTTCAGGATTGCAGTCCAAGGTTCAAACCACTACACCATGCTGGCTCTCAAGAAGAAAGACGCTTTCACAATTTACACATTTTTGAGGTTTATAGAGTGGAAAAAAGTAAACAGCTAAAAAGGAAGATGAAGAATCCACAAACCTACTTCAGTCAACAAGGAAAAATTTGTAAATTATTTCAAGTGCATAAATAAATGTGCGTGGTTGGAAACATGCATATGAATTTCAGTGCCAGAAGGGAAAAAAACTAAGTCTCACAAAGTAGGACAAGAAGAAAATGTAGGTGGGATTCAGATAAACAAACAAAATAATGGATGAGAGATTTTTATATTTCTAGCAGCTGCACTCTTAGCGAGTGAAAAGAACATATTTTCCTGTAATTTTCCCATTGCTGTTGTGCTATTGAGTCAAACAGGAATTTTGATCCTTCCTTAATGTTTTGGAAGAAGCCAATGGAGACAGGTGCTGCTTTAACATTACGCAAGACTTCTCTCTTCATCAACCTGCTTTGGAATACACAGAAGCCAAATATGTCTGAGCTGGGACCAGAGTTGAAATCAGTAGACATAGATGTCCTGCATTTCCATTTTTCCATTGTCATGCAGACTCAAAAGGCTGAGATGAACTGCCTTCTATTCCTAGATTTACTACCCTCTTAGAATCATAGAGCTGGAAGAGACCACAAGGACCATCGAGTCCAACCCCCTGCTATGCAGGAACACCCATCAAAGCACTCCCAACAGATGGCCATCCAGCCTCTCCTTAAAAGTGCCCAGAGAAGGAGACTCCACCACACTCAGAGTGCCGGGATGCCCTCCATATAGAGTAATGGGATATGTAGTCAAGCGAAATGTATTAGGAGACTGTTATATAAACAATGCCTAACACTGATGGGAATGTACTGATAACTGTGGCTTGGCTTTCAAGATCTCCTAGCAGAGAGGAGGGAATGCTGGGAATCTTAAACCCATGTACTTTCACATTACCTTTAGTCTCCTCACTAAAGTCATTCACTCCAAATAAATAGTGCTTTATGCATTGTACTATTTCCATGTGGATTCTGGTCTTTACACCAAGGCATTATAATCCACTGCCGGACAGCTCTGACCATCAGGAAGTTCTCATTGAAGTTCAGGTGGAGCAAACATAGAAGAGATAGCAAAGATGAAAGAGATTTCTGTGGAAGGCAGGAATATTGTTATTTATTCATTTACGATTTATATTTATGTCCTCTCTTTCCTCCAACAAGCTCAAGGCAGAGTGCACATGTGTCTCCCCATTCTCCTCTTCCTCTTCCTCCTCCTCCTCTTCACTTGCATTCTGAGATGAGTTAGACTGAGAAAGAGTGCCAGACCTAAAGTCACCCAGTGAGTTTCATTGCTGAGTGAAAACTTGACACTGGGTTATCCAAATCCTAACCCAACACTCTAAAGGTGTTGGGTTGTCATTTCTTTACTTTTTGGAATTGTTGCCACTGGTTCTGGCAGCTGCAGGTTGAACACATGCCGACTAGCTCAGACAGGACTTCAAGGCACAGCCAGGTTATAGTTAGGATCTCATCAGGGAAACTCAAGTGATAATGGATTTGCAAATGTCCCTCAACAACTCAACCTCCAGAGACAATGGAACCCGAAACCAAACTAATTATCTTCAACCCTCCTCCCACTCCCCAGCAAGGTCTTCCTTTATCCTCTTTCCTATGCAGCAATCAAAGAGCTATCATGATTCCCATCAGTCCTTTGTTACCTAATTTTAAGACCATTAGACCATTACAGACCTCATTGTTTGGTCTGCCAGAGAGCCATTTACAGCTTCATCCTCCAGGGAGAAATAATGTATTCAAACCCCAGTTCTGAACTAGCCAATTCACAAGTTTACTGGTTGCTGGTCATCACTCAGCCACTCCAATTTCTGTCTGTGTACTGTCCTTGGGCTTGAAGTCTAAGCCACTTTGCAGCATTTTTTCCTCTGCTGGATTGGTAAATATTACACACTTTATCCTAAATTCTCACTATTCAAATTTCTTCCCTTTTCCTTCAGTTAGCCTTGTGTGATTGTGAAACTGCTTGAATCTTGGGTGTGAGTGATTAAGTTCTTCAATAAATCATTTTAAAAGATGTTCTCTGAATCTGCAACTGGTATCCCTGCACTAGCATTGGTATAAACAAGTGTTAAGATCTCGTTAGGTTACTTCCTTCTCATAGGCCTTCCCTTTTGAGCTACTATTGAGCCACTATTTCACAGAGGCACTGGCATCACAGGTGGATCTCTGAGTCACCCACATGTTGGGGTAACACAATTTCCTCTCCAGTCGACTCCAAGTCAAGGTATACAATAATCAAAGTCAGATAACTTATTTCATAGATTAGAAAATCCTGTAAGTACAGCCCCGCACTTATTGTTGTAATTTGCCACGAAGTCGGCTCTGGCTTATGGCAGCCCTATAAATGAGAGAGCTCCATGGGCATCAGTCATCATCTGCCCTGCTCAAGTCTTCTAAACAGGGCAATGGGTTCCTGGATTGAATCAATCCACCACTTATGTGGTCTTCCTCTTTTCTCACTGCTTTCTATGTTGTTCTTGCTGTTAATTGTCACCAAGTCAACTTCAGCTTATGGCAACCCTATGGATGAGAAACCTCCAAGTGACCCCATTAGCAACAGTTCTGCACAGGTCTTGCAAGCTCAGGGCTATGGCTTCCTTGATTGAATCTATCCATCCATATTGTGCTCTTCATAGTCTCCTATTGCCTTCTACCTTGCCAAACATTACTGTCTTTTCTAGTGAGTTATATCTTCTCATGATATGACCAAAGTACAACAGTTTAATTATCTTGGTTTCTAGGGAGACTTCAGGCTTGATTTGCTCTGGGACCCATTTATTTGCCTTTTTAGCAGTACACAGTATCCATAGAACTCTTCTCTGGCACATTTTTCTTCTTGTCAGTTTTCTTCATTGCTCAGCACTCACACCCATACACAAAAATGGGTAATACTATGGTATCAATGATTCTGACTTTGGCATTTAAAAATGCATTTTTGCACTTGATGATATCATCCTTCATGACTGTCTTTCAAGTTTTAGTCTCCTTCTGATTTCTTGACTTTTGTTTCCATTGTAATTAATGACAGGTACCAAAAAAAAAAAAATCTTTGAGAACCAGCTTGGTGTGGTGGACTATGACCCTGGGCCAGGGTTTGTCAGAAATGAAGACACACAACAACAACAACAACAACAACAAATGTTTATTTCAATTTTTTCACCCACTCTAAAGTTATGTAGGTCATTTCTGGTCGTTATTTTTGTTTTCATGATATTCCTGTACATTCATGGCAGTAACTGTAATAATGACAAGGTAAATAACCAAGTATCTGCTATCCATCTAAAACACCCCAAATATTCCAGAGTTGGTGACCTTGTTTTGCCAAATGGTAGGGCTGGCCCTGTCCTACCCAACTTAACCTGGAAGTCACAATAGTGCAAGTGGTTGATTTATCTGCCCTGTGACAGCACAGTTCCTTCTCTTTTTTCATTCTACCATGAAACAAATGGCTTTACTTTTCAGCAGTTACTGAGTCATTTGAATCTCGCCTAACATTTTACTTTCAATTTGCCAGCATTATGGTTTCATCTGACATTCAGTGTATGGTAATAACAATGAATTGGCTGGATATGGGGTGTCACATACCTGGTAAGGCTAGCATTTCAATATAATGTACAGGAGCATCCGTGGACAAAGGCTTTTCAGAATTTCTTCTGTATATGACTGTTTTCACCCTTCTTTCCTACAAAATGATAAATATACTTTAAGACTCTGTAGGAAAGGAGGCGCAAACACTCAGATCAAATGTTATGTAGCTATTTTCCAGTAATGGTATTTGCTGGGGGAGGGGGGTTCAAAAGGGAGGGGGCGAGACAAGGATAACAAAAGATAAATGCATTTTGATTTGTATATTGTTTGCAAGTGTGAAATTTGGTAATTTTACAATCAAGTACAAACAATAAAAATTTATACACACAGACACACACACACTCCATCCCTGTTCTGTCTTTGACCATTCATGCTGAGCAATGGAAAGGTTTTTGACACATCTCTCTCTAACAAGAGCTTCCTATATTCTGTCTCAATAAGCAATCGTCTTTGTTGTAGAACACCACCAGAATAAATATTGACTTACTAAATATCACAGACGTGAATGGACAAAAGGCTCTTCCCTTCCTGACAAACATCCAGCAAACCTGGGGATAATGGAAATGTATAATTGCCACCTGATGCCAAGAAGTCCGATATACTTGGCACCGAGGATTTATTTACAAGTCAAGGTTTTCTGAGGTATCTATTTAAGCATAATGCTTGTTTGCTTGCACTTTGCTTTTCAGCTTTGCACACAGAGGCTATTCCCAAGCAAGGTGTCCTTCAGATTAAAACAAAACAAAACAAAACAAAAAGCCATGAGGAAGCTATCAGGCAAGAAAAAATGCACAATAGGATAAATAATATCCTGACATCTCCTATGCAACATAGGAGGATGCACTTGTTGCTTACCCCAGTGTTACCCTAAGAGATGGGGGACGTTGGGGTCCTCCTGCAATGCCAGCATCTTCTTAGAATTTGGAGGAATCATAGCTCAAAGGAGGCCTGCGAGAGGAGGGCAAGAGCAGGATCTTTTCACCTGTGAATACCAGTGCTAACTGTAGAGAGGGCTCCAGTTTGAAGTTAAGCAAAGTATTTTGTTTGGATTGACAAACACACAAGAAAGCAAACACTTTCAAGAACCATACAAGGCTGTTGGAAACTGAAGAGTGAAAGGTTGGATAGAGTGAGATGAGGTGGAAAGGGTAAAGATTGGGTAGAAAGTGTTGATTACCAGTCTTGAAGAAGGAGTCACAGCAGAGTGACTCAGGCAGTGTCTGAAGGTAGCACAGAGGAATGGCAGTCTGTGGTACCACATGCAGCATAATATGCCCAACATACTACAAGTGGCTAGGGGTACCCTATTTCATACCATGAATGGGGTATGTAGACAAAGCTGTAATGGCTTGCCCATGGAATTGACAACGCAGTCAGAAACGGGCTGAGTTCCTTAACTCTGGAGTCACAAAACACTGATGGGAACCATGACAATCTCTTAATGTTTGGGGTGGTGTAGGATATTGGGAAGATCTCTGTAGGGCAGGATCAAGAGATGGGTTCTGATTGCTCACCAATCTGGGCAGTTTGTCTTTCATTGTATTCAGAATTCCAAAGAGCTTGGAGTGTTGAAAGGGGTAGCATAAACTTATTAGTGTTGGGTATTCCTGCCTAATTCTCCCTGAACTTATGCCCTAAATATGTCTTATGTCAGCTTGACCTGGCAACATGCTTTCCAGTCAGTGTGCCCTCGATCATGCTTTTCAGCCATAAATATGTCCAGTTATGAAAATAGCACATCTTGCAGGATGAGAGGGGGTGTAGGACATGATAACACCAAAGTAACCTTGATACAGCTGCATTTTTGCAAAATAAATAAATATAAATATAATAAAATAAAATAAAATTGAGATGTTGTGGCTGGAACTCTGTTGGTGTATACATTCTTCTAAAGAAGAAGTTGGACATTTTTGTCCAAGGTAGAGTGAATGCATTCAGCTCAAGTTTGCAGAAACAGAGTTGTGCATGTGCACCATTGCAGATGGATGTGCATGTGCATTGTGCATGGTTTGCACATGGAATGCACATTCAGGTGCACAGAGGGGCACATGGTGCATATAGATCTGCATGTACCTTGATTGCACATTAGGCTGCTCAAAGCCAGAATTCACTAACAAGGTAATGTTGCAAAACACCTGTGCAACACCCCTTCTCCTCAATATAAGATTTCAGACCCTTCCTGTCACATTTGGAGAGGTAATGCAGATGAAAATGAAGGTATTTCCTCTGCAGAACTTCTCAATGTGGTGACAGGAAGTGAAGGCACATCTCTTCCTGTTGCCATTTTGAGAGTGTCTGAAGAACAAAACCGAGATATTTAAGCTAGTATGGATTTCTGGAGTGCTTGTGGGGATGAGTTGCACGTTTTTAAGTGTATGAGGGGTTTTCTGTGTGATTTTTGGACAAAAAAGATTTCCTGAAAATTGCAATGTTTAAAAAAAGACATTTGAGGGCTTTGGAGAATGGGTAGGAGGCTTCGGGGCCACAAAAATGGAGTGCAGGAGGCCATATGCACCCACGGACTACAATTTGCCCACCGCTATGGTAAACTGAGAAAGGAGGAGAGTGTGCTGCTTCGGTTCAACGCCTCTCAAAAATTCCAGGGAATAAGGCACATTGCTACCCCTGGCCAGCATGTCTAATCTAGTCTAGTGTAGTCTAAAGTCTAGTTTAAAGGCCTTTCTGCACTATACTGTTATAGTGCTATTATTCAGCTTCCAACATCCTATGGAATCCTGGGGTTTGCAGTTTAGGGAGGGACACTTAGAATTCTCAGCCAGAGAACTCTTTGGCCTCAGTAAACACAAAGCCCAGAATTCCATAGCATTTTGAAAGTGGAATGATAGCATTATAACACTGTAGTGTGGAAATGGCTTGAGTTTGGACTAGGACTCTGGGAAGCCAGGGTTCAAATCGCTGCTCAGCCATGGAAACCCACTGGAGGACTTTGGGCAAATAACACACTACCAGTCTCACAGGATGTCAATGGCAAACTCCCTCCAAATCTTGCCAGGGAAACCTTGCAATAGGTTCACCTTAGGGTCACTATAAGTCAAAAATGACTTCAAGAAACACAGGAATAACAAAGGCACAGTGGGCTCAGACTCTTACTTATGACCATTTCTGCACTGCACACTTATAGCGCGATGATTCCACTTTCAACATCCTATGGAATCCTGGGGTTTGCAGTTCTGGGAGGAGCCGGCTGTCCCCTCCCGGAATGGCAAACCCCAGGATTCCATAGGATGTTGAAAGTGGAATCATCACGCTGTAAGAGCGTAGTGCGGAACTGGCCTATGACAGGCATGTATAGGATTGCACTATTGACAGGTGTCATTTAGTTGATGAATTATACTTCCATCTTCTCTTTCCTGCAATGTACTCTAGGAAAGAGGAAAGCCATGCCCACCTTCTAATTTGTTTTCATGGCTATGCTGTGAAACCTGAGAGTTAAGGGAGTCCACCAATCTCAGATGGTGAGTTTTATGGCTCTGTGGAGATTAGAACCTGGATCTCCAACGTCCCAGTCCAACATTCTAACTGCTACTTCACAATAGCTCAACTAAAAAGAGTACAGGAATTTTCTTTGAAGTAGGAAAAAAATTGTGAAAAGGCAGAAAATAGCTTTTCACAGACATTCTTGCCTCCTAATAATGAAATGTTGTTTCTGATGCTTTCCCTTCAAATAATGTAGGTACCTGTAGGGTTTTTTTATATATATATACTGAAACAATTGTCTTGCCCTGTGAGAAAAAGGGATTATGAGAATGTTCACCTTGCAGCCAGCTTTGTGGCCTCAGAGTATTGTATGTGAGAATGTAAGAGGGGAACAATTATGAGAGTTCTGTGTGCTAAGTGTGACATTTACATCACTGTTCTGCATTCAGAGGCAATATATCTTAGCAGGGGATGTTTCCCTCATTCAGCCACATCATTAAGGGGCAGCCTTTGGGCTTGGAAAAAATTACTTTGGGGGATTGTTGTTGTTAACGGCCATCAAGTCAACTTTGAGTTATGGCGATCTTATGAATGAGAGACTCCAAGCTCTGCTCAGGTCTTGCAGATTCAGGGAAGTGATTGATTGAGCCAATCCATCCATTATGTGGTCTTCCTTTTTTCCTACTGCCTTCCATCTTACCAAGCATTATTGTCTTTTCTAGTGAGCCATGGCTTCTCATGATATGGCCAAGGTACAACAGCCTTAGTTTAATCATCTTGGCTTCCAGGGATGGTCAGGTTTGATTTGCTCTAGAACCCATTCATTTGTCTTTCTGGGAGTCCAGGCTATCTGCTTCACAAATTCGCAAGCCAGCATGGCCTTACTATCTGGAGATTTTTGTAGTTGCATTCCCCTACACACACATAGCATTTACAAGCGGGAGGTAGACATAGCTGAAATCATCCACAGGACACATTAACCATCCTGAATGTAAGCAGGAAATCCAGATGGGATGGTTTAGAGTAGTATATGGCTGTAGTCACTGGGCTTTTCCAAAGTGCCATAGATCATCTGCTGGGTAGGAAATAAGAAGAGAGATGGAGAGAAAATCAGGTGGTGAGAGGAGGCAACATGTGAAACATCATTTTCCCACTATGCTGTTATAGTGCTACTATTCCACTTTCAACAGCCTGTGGAATTCTGGGGTTGTTAGTTTCCTGAGACCAGAGTTCTCTGGCTGAGAATTCTAAATGCCCCTCCCTAAACTTCAAAGCCCAGGATTCCACAGGATGTTGAAAGTGAAATAATAGCACTATAACAGCGTAGTCTGGAAATGACCTCTGTTTAAGACTGAATTCAGAGGCCTATTGATATTACAACCTGTCAGACTGGCAAATACTAGAGTAATTCCTAAAGATGTCCTTAAAATAAATTTTAAAAAAGAGATACATAGAAAAAAAAAATGCTTTTTGGTGATGGCCCTCTTCCTTTGAAATTAATGCTTAACCAGCATACACATGGTTCCCCCCTTCATGTGGCCCTTTAAAAGGATGTTTTTTCCCATTAGAAATACATTGTGCTGAGTTACCATTGTTATAATGTAAATGAATTAGAAGACAGCTTGGGCTGAATGGGGCAATGGAGATCCGTTAACATTATAAAAGGCCAGCTACTGAGAAAAGATGGAAATTTCCAGATCTCGTTTGCTAATAAGGGTCAACATAGCTCCCTGTATATGGGGATTGTCTTTGGGGTCATGTCTGGGAGCGGGGAGGGCTTCCATAATGGTGCTTGCACTTCAAAATTCACTGCTACTCCCCTGCCTGTACTGAGTCAGATAGGTCAAGATCTGGCTAA
This sequence comes from Iguana delicatissima, assembly GCA_948472985.1. Classification (NCBI taxonomy): domain Eukaryota; kingdom Metazoa; phylum Chordata; class Lepidosauria; order Squamata; family Iguanidae; genus Iguana; species Iguana delicatissima. Next base: position 216,791 of record CAOKZL010000692.1, on the reverse strand, counting down.
GGCAGCCTCCTGTCTTCACCTCTGTCCAATAATTCTTACTGCTTCAAGGATAAGTGCTATTTTGCATTGCATTCAATAAACGGTTTCTAGGGTATTATCATTTTTTCCCTGTAAGAAATGATCTAATATTCTTGGATACTGAACCAATCCATATTCTGATATTACTTTGGAAACAGTGCTGGCTGCAGTTTCAGTATATAGGTTTTTAAATTCATTTGCCAATAGCACATATTTTAAAGCCTTTTGCTTTCCAATTTTGATACTACCATCAGCTGTGGCAGCAATACCTATATATTGCCTCTCACCAGTCAGCCCCTTTTTAATTAGCCATGAATCCGGGCAGATAGCAGGCAGAAGTTTATTAGCAAACGATTCCCTTGCTCCTCATATAATCTACATGTTATCCTCTGTTAACCACTTTTGTGGGGGTGGGGGATGAGGATCATAACAATCACAAATAGAAAACAGAAAACCTTACTACTAGGAATATATCATCACAGTAATTATTGATGACCATTTTGTCTTGCTTGTTTGCAATGATTCTTACCATTATCTATCTGAGCCAGGTAAGCTGAACAAGTGTGATGGCTGAATTCACTGTTCCATCCAGAACAGGCTTCCTTACACTAATATCAGTGCTCTGTGTCTGAGATTTTCACCTCAAGATTTGCAGACACATGTCCATCTATAGCCATTTCCACACTACACTCTTATAGCACAATCATTCCACTTTCAACATCCTATGGAATCCTGGGGTTTGCAGTTTCGGGAGGGGCCAGCCAGCCCCTCCCGAAACTGCAAACCCCGGGATTCCATAGGATGTTGAAAGTGGAATAATCGCGCTATAAAAGTGTAGTGCAGAAATGGCCCAAGTCTTGCTGATCTGCAGCTGGGAGCAAATTCTGGTTTTTGATTCTGATAGACGCCATTGCACAGGTTACTCATGGGTAGGGCCCTTACATGCAGCCTCAGGAACATAACCCCAGTCAGGGTCGAAGACATTACTATTGGGAGATCTAAGTCCAATTAGAATCATAGGATCTTAGAGCTGGAAGGGACAACAGGGGCCATCTTATTTCATCCACTGCCATGCAGGAATACCCAACTAAACCACTCCAGAAAGATGCCCATTTGACCTCTGTTGAAAGACCTCTAAAGATGAAGCCCACCCCCCACCTTCTGAGGTAGTCTATTCCACTGTCAAACAGCTCTTAAAAAATTTTTTAAAAAAAGTTCATCCCACTGTTTAGGTGTATCTCCTTTCTTGTAAATTGAATCCACTGGTTCATTTTCTAGCATGTTTGTATCTTGGTTCCTAGATGAATATGTAGGGTATGTATTATAAAGAGAGAGGACATGGGCCCTTTTCGCATGGCATTTGCCATGTGAAAGGGCCCCTCAAGTGTCGCGCGAATGTGAGGAGTGGTCCACACGACACCTGCCACACAGGGTCTGGCAGGCGCCACTTGCGCTCTTTTTCATTCTCGGCTTTGACCCAAAAATGCTGCTTGATCGTGCATCGCTCCAGGGCCCTGCGTGTACTTGCCGTGCATGCGGAGCTCCGGAGCCACGGAGCTTGCACTTGCTGCCCCAGCACAGTCTGGGAAACTCCCAGGCTGCACTGTGGAAGGAAGAGGCAGGGCTCTCACACGAGCAGGTGGCAGCTGCGGAGCTGAAGGAACTAGGACGCGAGAGCCTCTCGCTGGAGGCTGCTCGCACAATCCCCACACCCCAGCTCTGTGAAAAGGTGCGTTGCGGAAAGGGCCATGGTACCATGCAGATGTTGGAATATGGTTTACTTTTCTTGTTTTGCAGTGTGTTGCTGTCCTTCTTATGGCAGACGTTAAACAGAAACCGGAAATGGCGCTCGTGTGGTTTAAGTGTGTCTTTTCCTCTGATCTCTCAGAGTGAAAAGAAGCTCAAACATTACTTCTCTTCTTCTTGCAGCCATGAGTAGAATTCTATTATTTAAAGTAAAGTTTCTTATAAGCAGACGGGCAATCTCATTCCCTTCTAGCCTGCATGCAGCTCAGTTCTCAATATTAAATTGTTTGGGGGACAGCTGTTAATCTTTCTGGTTATAACTTGTGTCAATACTTTAGACATCATGAGTAAACAAGTGATAGACTGATTGTTTTTTGGCCTACTGACATATTATATATCTCAATCCTGGAGCTCTGGAATGAGGCCTAGAAGCTGCCTCCAGGCTTTTTCATGCAATCTTTGGCGCACTGGAAATGCTCAAACATTATTCAGCCGTACTAACTAGACGATCCCATTTCAGATATCTTTCCTCAGAACAGTATGACTACTGCTCATTCGTTTTGAGAAGTCTAGATAAAAGAGCTAGCTTGTCCTAAAATTAGGTTAGGTGTGCTTGAGATCTTCAGCACTGGCCAATCAGATGGCAACCAAGCCAAGCAGAAATAGAGACAGCTGAGGGGAGTTTCTCAAAATTCAAAATGGCCTTAACAGCTTAGAGAACTGGGCCAAAACAAACAAAATAGATTTCAGTGAGGATAAATGTAGCGTTCTACAACAAGGCAGGAAAAACCAGTTACAGAAATGCAAAGTGGGTAATACTTGGCATGGCAGAAGTGCATGTAAAAGAGTGATATTAATAGACCACAAGGTAAACATATATCAGCAATGGGGTCTAATGCAGTCCCAGGCTTCATCAGCAGAAGTATACTGTCCAGATCAACGAAAGTGATAATACCACTCTGTTCTTCTGTGGTCAGACCTCACCTGGAACACTGTTCAGTTCTGGGAACCATAGTTTAAGACCATTTCTTCACTACACTGTTATAGTGTTATTATTCCACCCTCAACATCCTATGGAATCCTGGGGTTTGCAGTTTAGGGAAGGACATTTAAAATTCTCAGCCAGAGAGCTCTTTGACCTCAGTAAACTACAAACCCCAGAATTCCACAGGAAGTTGAAAGTGGAATAATAGAACTATAACAGTGTAGTACAGAAAAGGCCTAAAAGGACAGTAAGAAGATGGAATGTGTTCAGAGAAGCATTTCAAAGATAGTGAAACAGGAGGACGGCAAAGATGGTAGAAACCAAGCCCTCCAATTAAGAGTAAATTAAGAAAAGATGAAGAAGTGGTATGATAGTGATCTTTAAACTGTGCAAAGGCTGTCATATGGGAGATAATACAATCTAGTTTTCTGTTGTTCCAAAGGATGGGCTTTGAACCAATCAAGTGAAGTTACAAGAAAAGAGATTCTGGCTGAACATTAGGAAGTGTCCTTATAATAAAAGCTGTTAGAGAGTGGAACGGACAGCCCTCTAGGAATGATGGAACTCTCCATCCTTTCAGGCTTTCCAACAGAGGTTGATGGGATTCTGTCAGGGCTGCTTTAGTTGTTGGCTTCCTCCAGGACACTGGACAATGTTTCCATCAAGACACGGAGCTAGATGGCTGTTGGTATCCTTTGCAGCTCCAACTCTCTCTAAATATTGGGAGAAAACAGTGGCTCTATCATTAGGCAGAGTGAGATGCTCGCCTGAATTAGCTGAAGTTGGAGGGTAGGAACAAAGTACAGGAGGTGTGGGAGAGATGACCTTGAGCCCCACTAAATTAGATGCAGTGGAGGACATTGACCCCACAGCCACAGTTGAAAGAAGAGTCAACTGGCATTCCAGTGAACTTTGATACAAGGTACAGAGGGTAGATTGTCTTCATTACAGGCAGCAAAATGTCCTGGACCAACCCTGAGAAAGAATAATGAGCCAGGCCCTTTATTTACTGACACACTTTAAAAAGTCTAGCTTGCCAGTTCTGATAAGAGATGCTGAGAGTTTAGTTAAGGAGAAGCCAAGCGAAAAGAAAATGGGGGGAAACCACACAAAGTATGTAAAAACCAGGCTGAATAGGCTCACACTGATCTAAAGTAACCTGCTCAATTTTGGGCCTGCAGGTCCTTAGTTATTATCCTTATTAGATTATAAGTATTAGTCTCGCCTGTTGCATGGGCACTCCCACACTAGAAAATGGAGGGGATGGCATCTCTAAGGCAACAAAGACATTAACATTTCAACATAAGTAATGAGAGCCAGTGTGAAGGCATTGTGCAGATGTAGGAAACACAAAAGAACAATTTCAGTGTCTCTTGCAGAATCAGCCTACAATGCTAAGCCAGCAGCAATTGAAATAAGAAATGCAGCTCAGAAGAAGAATAATCACAACAATTGTTTCCCTGGGTATTATGGCTGTTCTTCACAAAGTAGTTCTATTACAATAATTGGATCGCTCCAAAGTGAGTGGTAATGTGGACTACAGCCAACTCCCTTTTTTTTTCATTCAAAGTGAAGGACGTGTTTATTTCATCAGCTATTCCAAAGCAACACATGGTGGCAGGAGGCTGGAGTCCCAAACAGCATTTTGCAACTTCCAATGTCTTCAGCAGAAGCCGCTGAAAGGTATGCAGAGGAGCTGATACTTCACTGGATCTCCATCCTTTAAGTCCACTCGTGTAGACAGAGTAAGGTGTCCATACTAGGAATGGAAAGAAAATTCAGTCATGAGGTGTTTATGAATTCTTGTTGTTTCACAGTGCTGCTCTAATTGCATTCTTTCGTGTTCTCAGGATGAGTTAGTTGTGTTTAATATTAGAAGCTCCAAGATGCAGCAACACCAGATGGGTTTCAAGATCATTTGGGGGCATATCCTGTTGAACTCCTCCCCCCTGATTGAGGTGAATGGACAAAATCATGAACTAAATAGGCTTTTGCTGTGATCCAACAAGAATTTCTTATGATCACCTGTTCGCCTGTATGCCAGAGGTTCTTAACCTGGGGTCTGGCAACTCCCGGGGTCCGGTGACCCCCGGAGTCCAGGATGCTCTTGCAACAATCTGTGAAAGGCTCAAAGACTGAAAGGGGCTTAGGAGGGAGGGAGGGAGGGAGGGGGGAAAGGCAAAAAAAGGGGAATTGATAGCAAAAAGGGAGGATTGAAGCAATTCCTCTGTAAAAGCCCCCGAGCCTTCCTCCTCATTGCCATTAAGTGCACATATTTTTCATCTGAATTGATTGGTGGCTTATATTGCCAACAGTGATCCCTTGCTCCAACTTTCAGTTTCTTGCAGCAGCTCCCATTCTTCTCATTTGACCCCATAACTCCCTGCTATCCTGTTTCAGAACTGGCTGCCAGACTGCATCAATGACCCCACTCAGTCATCACTCAGTTCAGATGAAAAAACCCACACTTATGAGTGAAAATGAGGAGATGTGCACAGGATCTTTTATAGAAGGGTTGCTTCAGTCCCCCCTTTTGTTCCTCAACTCAACCTTTAGAAGCAATAGTTCCCAAATCTGCTTCCATGGAAAGGTTGATTGTGTTTGATCTTCTCTCTTTGTCCATTGAAACTCTCTCTTTTGTCCCCCCACTTGTCCCACCATTAAGGAGCTATCACAATTCACCCAATGGCAAGGCCATTAGCTCATTCCAGACCCCATTGTCCACTCTGCAGACTCCATAGTCTACTCTGCCAGAGAGCCATTTACATCTTCCCCCTCAGGGCAGAAAAAGAGTATTTAAACTCTGGCTTTGAGCCAGATAACTTGCAGTGCTTTTGCCGTACAGACCGTCACTCTGCCACTCCAATTTCCGACCTATACTACCCTTGGACTTCTAGTCTAAGTCACATTGCTGTTTCTTTTCTGCTGGATTGGTAAATATCACCTACTTTGCCCTAAAATCTCACTATTCAAACTTTTCCTCCCTTTTCTTTCCATTAGCCCCGTGTGATTGTGAGACTGCTTGGATCCTGTGTATGTGTGTGTGAGATTGTTAATTCCCCCAATAAAACAAATAAGCTTACTTTTGAATCTCTGGTTGGTTTTTCCCTGCATTAGTACTGATATACAAAGGTGTGAAAGATCTCATAAGGTAATCCCCCTTTTGCAGGCCTCCTCTTTGATTTAATATTCCCCACTATTTCATGGAGGCATTGGCATTGCAGGTGGACCCCTGAGTCACCCATATTTGGGGGTAATGTGTGTGTGTGTGTGTGTGTGTAGATCAGTGATTCTTGACCTTTGGGCCTTCAGATGTTTTGGACTACAGTTCCCAGAAACACCAGCCACCATGGCTAATTCTCAAAGCTTTTGAGAATGGAAGTCCAAAACATCAGGAAGGGCAAAGATTGAGAACCAGTGGTCTAGATAAAATTTCCAGTCCCCTTCAGTAATCCTGTAACGGTCAGCTGTTGAACAAACTTTCCCACTTCTATACCAAACAAAGGAATTCAAGCACTAGCTATGCCATTTCTTTGGATTTAGAAAATAGTCTTATGTCTTATAACTGCTTGCTTGCAGTTTCATGACCTTTGCCATGTATAAGTAGCCATTCATAAATAATTCTCAAATAATAGGAAATGTTTGATAGCCTCATTTCCACCCAGAATAACAAATACAACCATTAAAACTACCAGGCTTCCCAAATATTTAAAGTCTGTATTTTTGAAGAAGGAGTAGGTTTTTTGTCTGACTTTGCAGGGCCGCTGCTGGTTTGCCGCATTAATGGTTTCTTCCACACTGAAATGAATTCATATGAAATGATCTGGCAGACTCAACAACTCCTGTGTTATCTTTTGCTCCAGTGTTTTATCAGTTGTGTCCTGTTTTCTGCTTCACTGACAATTCTGTTCACACCTAATCAGATAAAGTCTACTATATTGGATATTCATCCAACACAAACATCCAAATCCTACACTGTTTTGCATCATTTTTACCCTAGCTTGAAATTAATTTCTTTGAGGCTGAGTCCTACAGAGGGACAATTTGTCCTTTGTTAACTTAGGTACAAAAATGGCAACATACACAAATGGTTCCATCAATTAACTTTTTAAGCTGTTTTAACTTCTTAACCAGTTTAATATGTTTTTATCCTACTTAAATTATTGTATTGTTCTAAGTTGTTTATTATTGTATTGATCTAAATTGTTTCACCGGTACGCTGCTTCAAGATGATTTGGCATAGGATATAAATGCATACACTCCTCAGTTAACAAAGACCCTTTCTGTACTACACTGTTATAGTGCTATTATTCCACTTTCAACATCCTATGGAATCCTGGGATTTGAAGTTTAGGGCGGGGCATTTAGAATTCTCAGCCAGAGAATTTTTGGGCCTCAGTAAACTACAAACGCCAGGATTCCAAAGGATGTTGAAAGTGGAAAAATAGCACTATAACAGTGTAGTGTGGAAATGGTCAAAGCTTCTGACAAAGAAGTTCCTTTTAAAAAGTCTTTTTACAGGAGCCCAGCCTAACTCATCCTGTTCCATAGAAGATTTCCTATAGAACAATCACTTCTATGGAAAGGAACAAACTCAATCCTTCCTCCCTCCCCAGGAAATGCAACCAATTTAATAGGCAGCAAGGTTGTTAATGTGGGCCTTCAAGATGTTTCCAAGTTATGGGGATCCTAAGGTGAACCTATCATGGGTTTTCTGGGCTGAGAATATGTGAAGCACTGAAGGTCACCCAACAGGTTTCCATGGTTATATGGGGAATCAAATCCTGGTCTCTCATGCTGCAGTACAAACCACTACACCACAATGGCTGTCAGGCAGCAAGGTAGAGCAAACCAAATCACTCCTCAGAACTGAAGACTATCTGCACATAAAAAACACCACACTTCTCCTGAAATTTTGAAGATTTCTTAGCTACAGTGACATTGTTATTTTCACCAAATATGTAGGAAAATGAAACTGTCGCAACCACCACCACCATCAACTCTTCTTCTTCCTCTTCCTCTTCCTCCTCCTCTCCTCCTCCTCCTCTTCCTCCTCCTCTTCCTCTTCTCCTGTTCTTCTTCTTCCTCTAGGAACCCACAAACAGTAAAGACTCCTCTTGCTCAAAGCTCCCTAAAGCGATTCCTATGAACCCAGGCAATCCTGATCCTTTTATAATGATCAACTGGCCCTTCATGCTCTATCCACTTCTACCATGTAAAGAGGTTATTGGAAGTTTGCTTTTACAGAGGGATAGAAAGATTATTCAAAAAGATTTAGAAAATGGTTGATAAAAAATGGGTTTCTTGAGTGTTGGGAAACCCTGATGAAGAGAATCCTGGGTGGATCCTAGATGAGTGAGGATGGTTTTTTTCTGCACAGAAAATGACATTTCTGCATGGAAAACAAATTTCCAGTGAAGAAAACAGTATTTTCTGTTTAGAAAATAATATTTCTGCAAAACGATACTTTCTGCACAGAAAATAACGTTAGCTAGTCCACAGTGAGAATAAAGAGACCAGACACAAGAGATTGTATTGAAGAAAGGCCACTTTGTTGATCTATTAACCTATTGAACTAATTTAAACTCTGCAAGAAGCAATAGGAAGGAGCAACCTGATGGAGAAACAACTGAGGCGGGGGGTCTTCCCAGACCCCATCCTGAGCTTTCCCTTGGGCAACCACTGGAGCCCCAGAGAGAAACCAATAGCTGCGTTGCTTCACTGCCAGCCCTGAAATGGAAGGCAAACTCAAGGAATCTCTCTCGCAAGTCCTGTGACTTAAAGTGAGGGCACAGGCCCCAGGCTAGCCCTAAGGATAGTCTCCTTCCACATCCTCTTGGCCCTATGACCCAAAGAGGCAGATCCAGAGGCCATCTCTTCACCAAATGTGTGCCATAGATGTTCATCATAGTTTTACTTTTCTCCCCCCTGTATCTGCCAAGGGACTATCTGTTTACAGATCCACATTGAATCAACTGTCAGTTCCCCAAGACGCAGTATAGAGCAGATGAAACCTGTTGAAAAGGGGAGAAGACTCCTCTGTTGCCCAGAAGTGACCAGAAGGGGTGGACAGAGACTAATGAACCCTCTGGCTCTGTCCCCTCACATTTAATGTAGTGGCACTATGGCCCTTTCCACACGTTCCGTGGAATTCGCGCTGCGACGTTTCCGGGTGGTGTTTTTTTTTGTCCGTGCTACCGCGGACATATTGTACAACGGTCTATTGCCATTTCCACACGTTCCGTGGAATTCGTGCAGCGGATGTGATTGGCAACTCTTTTTTAAAAAAATGGCCCCGTGCGTCATGATGTGCGTGCTCACGTCATGCCCCGCAGTTCCTCCCACAATGACTCCCTCCTCCCATTCCTCCTGCTAGCCTTGAAATAAACTGTGACAATTTTTTATTTTCGTGCCCTATCTCAGGAGAATGGTTTTCCGTGCCATAGCTGGATGGAGTGCATTTTTGCTCCCTATCTCTGGTGGGTTTCCGTGCCCGTTTTCTGCTTTTATCTTTCCCTAAGAACGATGGAGGAAGAGGTGTTTCCTGAAGTTGAACGGTCCATTTTAGCTGTATTCTGGCTTCTTGGACTTGTGCTGGCGGAACTGGGACATCTATGGACTATAGACCACGCGAGGAGGCGCCAGCTATTGGCCTCTACTGGTAATGCTGAGGAGGACTTAGGCTTTTATGTACCACTGCTTGGAGGCTCCTCACGGCGCGTCCCATGCCCAAGAAGATGGTGAGTCCGGAGCAGATGTGCAGGACGTGGTGGCAGAAGCCCAATGCGCACATACAGTAATCTTAAAATCAAGGAAAAACCTCATTCTTCGGATCAATAGCGCATACCAGAAAGCGTTTCCCCTTTTCTGTCTGCAGAAAGCCGCTTTCAAGACCATCCTGCTCTCTGTGGGGTGGACCAACCGCTGGAGCTGTCCGTGCCCACAGCCCGCCCTCTGATTACATCATGCATGAATCAGCACGTTTCTTGGAAAAAAATCCACCTCTTCCCCGTTTTTTAAAAAGCCCGCGCGCTGACTGTTGGCGACTTAACTGGGCGGATTAAGGTGTGGAGCTTGCCAATTATGTACAAGCTAGCGCACTCGAAGGTGTGGGCGATCTCCGTCAGAGCTCGCGCTACCTCATTTTATTTATCCGGTGTGGAAAAGGCCTATGTGTCACAGCCTTAACTCAAGTCCCCTTCCCCTTGGACCCCACCAATTTTGTTCCTCCTCACACCAATGTATCCTGCAGTTCTGGAACCAGCTTTCTGATACACAATGGGAACAACAAGACCAGACACAAGACACTGGGTTGAGTAAGGTCCACTTTATTGATTTATTAATCTATTTAAGTAAGTTAAACTCTGTGAGAAGCAATAGCAGGGAACAACCAAGTGAGGGAGCAACTGGAGCAAAGGGTCTTCCGACTTCTGTGTACAAAATGCTGTTTTCCATACAGGAAACTTGTTTTCTGGGCAGAAATAATATTTATCTGCACAGAAAATGGTATTTTCTATGCAAAAGATGAACATTTTTTTCAGATAATCATCCCTGAAGAATGCATTTGTTGTTGCTAACTGCCATTATGTATAAGACCACCAAGCCATCCTGTTGCCAGATAGCCTGCCCAGCCCTTGCAAACTCAGAGCAGCCGTGGCTTCCTTGATGAAGTCCATTCACCTGTAATGTGGTCTTCCTCTTTTCCTACTGCCTCCTACATTACCAACCATCATTATCTTTCATCTCTCAAAACTGGACAGCATTCAATAACTTTCTCACAGCAAAGAGATAAATGGTAAAATTATTTGTTCTTTCCTGTGAGAATGAAATGTATGAAAATCTGCATCCCTAGAAAGGTATGCAGTGCAAAAACTTCTGCAACCTATTTGTCTGAAATTCAACAGACTTTGGCCAAGATCCCGTTGGACCACATGGGAAGTACAAATATCTGCCAATGTTTCAGGGCAAATTCTTCCTTTCCGAGTACCCAAGGGCAGACAGACAGCTCCTGGGCACAGCTTTGCAGCCATTAACTGGCCAGAGAGTTGAAATGAACCTGGGAACCATTTGGCTGTCCTTGAACTCACAGAGCAAATACACAAGCAGATATTAGATATAAAGTCCCTAAACACAAGGAATTATTTTGATTCATATTGACAATCCGGTTCTTGCAGTTTTCATCTCTGCTTTTCATTTCTGCTTTAAAAGCTTATTTAAAGCAATATTTTGCATGTATTTGAAATGTGCATATTTTCCTATAGGTGGTTTTCAAAAGTGGATGCCCTTTCCCCTCCCCTCAAATGAAACATCCAGATTTCTTTACCAGTTTGAAGATTCTGGAAAGCGACTACGTTGACACAGCCCAGGAATCATGGAAGTTTCTGTCACACAGCATGATTACTGCACTTTGACACTACTTTAACAGCCATGGTCATCTCAAATCCTAGAATCTGTAGTATGCTATATTTGCATTGGTTGAAAGAGACAGGAATGTGATAAGCCTACTCAAACATTGGACTAAAAGTGGATTCCTCAGACACCCCTTCCCGGGCAACTGGCAATCGTTTTTGCCCAAATGAAGTTGTATCTGAGTTATATCCACTTCATGTCTTCTGTCTCCCTTCTGCTACTACGTGGGCAAGTATTCACAGAGACATAATAGGCCTAATTTATGGCTTATTTGTTATGCCAACTGCACACCTATGGAGCCCCTTTAAATGGATAAAAGAGAAATACAGGTTGAATGCATTACAGCAGCTTAATTGTGTTTTTACTGCTCATTAAATTTCGAGTTAATTACATAGCAACCCAGTTTATGTTTTTTTGCATTACGTTTTACTCCTTGTGCTCTTAATGTGAAGGAGAGGAGAAGCTATTTTTATTGCTTTATTTCTTCAATGTTTTTTTTTTTTTCATGCACCTGCAATGAATAACTGCATACAAATGCAAAGACAATGGAAGCACTTTGTACAATTTGACCTCTTTCAGCATGGCTGGCACAACATGTTTTGCTTCCCTCCACAGTTGTGCTGTGCAAAGTGTCTCACAGATGCATCCTTCACAAGGCAGAATGGGAACACTAGGGATGCTAAGAAACAACTCTGGGCCATGGACAGTTTGGGGAATGCCTCCATTGCAGGTGACTGGATGGCATATCCATTAGATACCATGTTGTTTCACTTAGGTTGAATATCTTGAGATCCATTATTTTGTTGAGGTGGGTAGTCACTTCATAGATTCTACACCTCCATTGCATTAATAGATGTCATGGCCAATTCATCACCTCACCTTCTGGGAGTGAGCTTCTCCTTAATTGTAAAAGAGAGAGTGAGGGATCCCTGCAGCTGCACATCATACTGTGCCCAGCTACAGGAAGGGGGCTGGAAGCATCATTACTAACCCTCATCTCTGACAACTCTGAAATGGCTGTGTTCTGGGGGCCTATGTGGTTTCAAAGGTAGGTTTGAGGAGAGTAGTACTGCGAGACATAGCTGTAAGAAATGGGGGTACTTTCATAGCTTTCAGTCTGGCAATGGAATCAATTGCCTAGAGAGCAATCTCCTTCTCTGGATGTCATCAAAAATTGGCTTGACAGCTACCTGCTAGAGATGTTCTAGCTGGAGATCCTGCACTGAACTGGGTGTTGGATCTGATCACCCTTAGGATGCCTTCCAACACTATGATTCTATGATCTTCTTCACTAGGCAAAGCATGCCCAATGCCCTTTCTTCCACCCGTTCCATCACTGCTTCTCTCACTTTCAACAAAATGAGAGGGTGACCTAGCTACAAGACATAGCTGTGCTTCCCTAGCTACCCCACCACCACCAAATGCAGGATCTCTGCCAACTGTTTGCTTCTTTGTTTCTATTGTGCTTTCCCTAATTTGTGTAAAATTCCCTGTTGCTGAAGGCAAGAACCAGCTGCTTGCTTAGAAGTTAATGCTGGGATTTTTCTATAGCATGACCCCAAGATGAAGAGTATACAAAATACAGCCAGTAAGGCAGTAGCTCTCACATTTTCCCAGTACCACATATTGTACTAAATGCACAAACAACTTAAAAAGTACACAAAATTTCTTCAAGGGGGAAAAATCCCCTTTAGATCTTGCCATATTATAGAATGAAGGGAAAATCCATTTTTCTCATGAACTATGCAGGATGGATCTAATCAGAATTAACATCCCTAGAATCATAGAATCATAGAGTTGGAAGAGACCACAAGGGTTATTGATCCAATCCACTGCTATGCTGGAATATACAATCAAAGCATTCTTGACAGAGGGCTATCCAGCCTCTGTTTAAAACCTCCAAAGAAAGAGACTCCACCACACTGCGAGGCAGCATATTCCACTGCCAAACTGCTCTTACCATCAGGAAGTTCTTCCTAATTTTTAGATGGAATCTCTTCTTCTGAAGTTTGGAGCCATTTCTCCATCTGCTAGTCTCTGGAGCAGCAGAAAATAGGCTTGCACCATCCTCCATATGGCATCCCTTCATATATTTAAACATAGCTATCATGCCCCCCTCTTAACCTTCTCTTCCCCAGGCTAAATACATCCAGCTCCCTAAGCCTCTCCTCACAGGGCATGGTTTCCAGGCCTTCTGTCATTTTGGTCGCCCTCCTTCAGACACATTCCAGCTTGTCAATATCCTTCCTGAACTGTGGTGCCCAGAACTGGACACAGTATTCCAGGTGGGATCTGACCAAAGCAAACCCTGTGTGAGAAGGACTTTATTCTAAGAACAATATTCTTTCTCCTTTTCGTTGTACTCCAGAAAGTTCTAGTGCCACCAAAAGAAAGAATATTCAGTTATGCCAATCTAATTTACCCTACAGTGTCAAGAAATTCTGACCCTCCCATCTCTCTCCTCAATCCCTAGTGGCTCCATTGAAGTGACTTTGGCTCCATCTGTCTTTTTCTTCCACCAGCTAAAGATAAGGCCTCTTTACCTTGTCAACTGGTTGAGAGAAAAATGTATACTGTAGTCTGTGACTGTCTTAGAAACTAGTGTCTTAGAAATGCCTCAGAAGCAGACAGAAAAATGTAGGAATCATCTACACTAGTATGAAACGGAGAGTAGGTCAGCTGAGCCAGAACTAAACAGCTGCTTTGCAAATATATCATGTCCAAAAAAAAGAAAGAAAAAGCACCTATTGTTTTTATCTACATTCTGTTTTTTTTTTAAGGCTGCCGCATACATGAGAGAGGCAATTTGATTGTTCAGATGCTTGAAGACAGTCTGTGTCTCTGTGTGGATAGGCAGGGACCCGATCAATAGCACCTAGCATGCCATGTGTCACACCTGGTCCCACCATAAGATAAAGTGAGGCACCCACCTTGGAAAGCAAGTGCTATGGGGCAGCAACAGCAGCCTGCCAGTTGTGCTTCCTGATCTCCTTTGCCTTTCATGCATCTCAAAATACAGCATTCTGCCACGCAGTCTGTTCTGTAGCACCTACATTGCACCCTCTCCAACATTTCAGAGATGAAAACTGGGACACATGTGGCTAAGAAACATCAGAGTGTGGTTAAGGATGGAAAAAGAAAGAGCACAGATGCTAAGAGAAGTTGCAGCAATTTGCTTTTGCCTGAGCCTACTGAGATGGGCAAAACTCCCCCTCCTCTCCTCTCCCTGACTGCATTAATCGAATACAAGCTACTTTTGCAACAATTGAAGTAACCTGAGGGAAAGAGGGTGGAGAGAAAAATGGGGAGGTTGAAAAACTGGGATGTCAAGATCAATCTCTGTCCCTGCCATACTGGGATTTCTGTTACAAGGTAAAAAATGTGCCACCATCTTGTGGTTTTCATATAGAAAAAAAAAATCCCAAAGTTAACTTTGAAGCAAGTAGCCTTCAGCAATTGGGAATGTCCCAGAGGATATGACCAGGTCTAATGGTTTTAAGTTAACAGGAAGCTAGATTTTGGCCATTTCCACACTAGAGTGTGATAGCACTATTATTCCATTTTCAACATCCTATGGAATCCTGGGGTTTGCAGTTTAGGGAGGGGCCAGCCTGCAAACCCCAGGATTCCATAAGATGTTGAAAATGGAATAATAGCCCTATCACACTCTAGTGAGAAAATGGCCTTTGATTGAACATTAAATGGAACTTCCTGACAGTAAGAGCTGTTCAACAATGGAGCCAATTACCTAGAGTCAAGATTGTGTCTCCTTCTCTAGACATCTTCAAAAAAAAGGCTGGACAGCTATTTGCCGGAGATGCTCTAGTTGGAGATTCTGCCTTGAGCAGGGAGTTGGACTTGATGGCCGATGGGTCTCCTTCCAGCTCTATGATTCTAAGACTATTTGCACTTTTTTTAAAAAAATGGGATGACTATGCATCACTGTATTAGCTATTTTGTTTGCTTCCATGTTTTACATTGTGAACATTGTTTGAACACAGTCTCATCACTGATTAAAGCAGGGGTACAGATACCAAAGCTCAGACCTCCAAAAGGCTCCCCATCCAGCCTTTAGAAGTTTCTCAGGTGGCCATGTTCCCTTTTTCATGGTTGTTTTCCAGCTTTTTAATGGCACATTTCCCATTCCCAAAGACCCTTTTATCTCTTGACTCACCCATCACCAGAATGTGGCACTGAGAACATCATTTAAATTGAAAGACACCAAAATGGATTTCTAACCAAGCAGCTAATTTTCATGTTCAGATAGCTCATGTGAAAGAGAGAAATATTTAAAATGATTTGTTGTTGTTGTTTTCCAAAAAAAAAAAAAAAAAACGCAGGAGAGAGAGAGCAACAAGCTGTGGTGATATATTAATTATCAACTTCAAAAACATCATCTTTTCAACTGCTGTCATGTTAAAATCAACAAAGAACTCAGCTGAGGAGAGCCATAAAATGAAAAGAAATGACTGCAACTTAGAAACAACTGTGATGAAACAAAGAAAATGCATAGAAGTATGTGGATGGGGAATAGAACAGTCCTGAAAACACAGCCATTGCATGAACAATGGGTTATTGCTCTCATTCTCATTATGGGAAATAAGTTTCTCAAGCACCCAAAAATGTAGATCTTTAAAAGAGAGATCATGTTACCAGCCCACCCACACACACCCCAGATTTGGTATGGTTTCATTTGTGAAATATATTTTAATTGGCAAAATATATTAATTCTCATTAATATAAAATGGATCCTGAGGTGACTGAAAGGTCAAGCCAGGCAGAGGAAAAAACACTGGTTGAACATGTGTGTTGCAAAGTAGGTCAGAAGATCCCCTCTAGGAGTAGCCAAGGTCATTGTCAGGCAGATTATACCAGACAACTCTAGAGATAATAGGCTTAAGATGAAGTTGTAATGTCTCTGATACCACTCAATAGCAAAGAGAAGTTCCCACCAAAACACTGATTGTTTCAGACTCCATTCCTAATACATGGGCATTTCACCCATTCTCCTCACACCTGTCCAGCATTACAGGGCTATTATGACAGCCATTAACTCCTTGCCATGTAACAAAAAGACCATTATCCAGACCCCATATTGCAACCTCTATTATCTACTCAGCCAGGATAATCATGCCCATGCCTCCCAGGCAGATTTTGGGTATATAAGCCCTCTGTTTTGAGCAGTTCAATGCAGTACCTGAAATGCTAGGCACCACTATGTGCTCTGAATCTTGATTTGGTCTGCCCTTAGACACAAGTCTAAGCCACTCCACTGCTTCTTCACTACTCTTCTGGACTGGTAATCATAACCCAAAACCCTCAGCCTCACTATCCATAATTTTTCCTTCCTTTATCCTTTGGATCTTGTGTGAATGTATGACTGTTTGTATCTTGTGTGCATGCATTAGTAAATTCCCTTCAATAAAACACATTTACTTTTGAATCTGGCTTGTTTGTTCCTGTGAGGACCCCATAAACATTGGTGGAAGATCTCATCAGGTTTCCCCCTTTCTTGCAGGCCTCCTAATTGAACTAATTAATTCCCCACTGTCACATGGAGGTACTGGTATTGCAAGTGGACCCCTGAATCAGCCATGTTTTGGGGTAACAATTGTTTTCTGGAAAATGGTCAACCAAAGAGGAACCTGATCTTCTGTTCCTAATATTACTAAGGTGTGTCCCTACACAGATTTTTAAGGATCTGGATATTTTCCTACATGTAATTTACTGCAAGGACACCTTATGACATAGAATCATAGAATCATAGAATCATAGAATCATAGAGTTGGAAGAGACCCCAGGGGCCATTGAGTCCAACCCCTTGCTATGCAGGAACACCCATCAAAGCATTCCCAACAGATGGCCATTCAGCCTCTGCTTAAAAACTTCCAAAGAAGGAGACTCCACCACACTCCAAGGCAGCATATTCCACTGCCAGACAGCTCTGACTGTCAGGGAGTTCTTCCTGAGGTTCAAGTGGAATCTCCTTTCCTGCAGCTTGAATCTATTGCTCCTTGTCCTGGTCTCTGGAGTGGTAGAGAACAAGCCTGCTCCCTCCTCAACATGACATCCCTTCAAATATTTAAACACGGCTATCATGTCCCCTCTTAACCTTCTCTTCTGCAGACTAAATATACCCAGCTCCCTAAGGTATTCTTCATAGGGCATGGCTTCCAGACCCTTCACCATTTTGGTCACCCTGCTCTGGTCACGTTCCAGCTTGTCGACATCCTTCTTGAATTGAGGTGCCTAGAACTGGACATGGTATTCCAAATGAGGCCTAACCAATGCAGAATAGAGTGATACCATTACCTCCCTCGATCTAAACACCATACTCCTGTTGATGCAACCAAGATTCACGTTGGCTTTCTTGGCTGCCGTGTCACAGTGCTGACTCATGTTCAGCTTGTGATCTACTCCTAGATCCTTTTCACATGTACTGCTATCCAGCCACACATCTCCCATCCTATACTTGTGACTTTCATTTTTTCTGCCCAAGTGCAGAAACCACATATAGAGTGCTACAAGGTGAAAATTGTTTCGGGATGTATGTTTTTTTCATTATAATTTACATACTCTGTTAACTTAAATGTTTACTTACACTAGGAACAACGTCCATATGGGTATTGTCCTCTTGGGCCTGTTGCTGATGATAGAATCCTGGGGTGTGCATGTTGATGTGTTCTGAAATAAAGATCTGCATTTTTGGGTGCTTTAGAAACTTTTTCCTCTTAATGAGAGAACCCTGTTTTAAAAAAGAAATGCACTGGATGTTGAAACTTAGCACCTTAGGTCCCCAGGGTCTACATGCAGACATAGAGTACACATCCATCTGCTTTAAAACTTGAATTTTCACATATCCACTAACTTTCCATCTGCTGTAGAATTGTTATAATATGGATGGCCTTGGTACATGTTGAAAAAAATGAATCAGTATACAGTGTGTCCTTCATATATGTGGAGGTTCCATTACAGGAACCCCCATGTAAAACAAATAATGCAAGTGTCATGCCCCATTATAGTCAGTGGATGCAATGTGTGTGTCCATAAGGGTTTGCACCTGTTGTGTACATTGACTATAATGCAACATATGATTTAAGTGACCTTTCAGTCACACTAGAAAAGGGTGCATTGTAACATTCTGCCTCCTTCTTTTCACACTATCAGTTGCCAGGCATAAGTTCAGAAAACATTTGTGTTGGAATTCCTCCAGGTGATTTTAAGGTTGCATTGTAAGTTATATTTTGTGATTGTATGAATTTAGCTGGGTTAATAAATGGTTTGTAAAGTGAGACATTTCACATGTGTTTTTAAGTAAGATATCTGTATATATACACGACAGAGCAAATTGTAACTTGTCTCCTGTTATAATTTTTGTTTATGTATTGTCCCTATTCTTCTTTTTATCTTCTATTAGTCCCTGAAGAAGGCCACTAAATATTATCAGGCTGAAATATGTAGGGCTCATTGAAAAAATAAAATCTTCTTTTGCAACACCCTGAGACTTTGGCCCTTACTGCATCATGCTGCGATCCTGCATCATCCTGGCATCATCCCGGCGATGCCATTGCTGGGGTGGGAGCAGGACCCAAATGCTCCCATCCGCACCAAGCCAGCTGCCAGCAAATTGGTTGTGCTTGGGACATGCTCCTTCCTTGCACAGTGCAGCCGGCTTCTTCCTGCACTGCAGCTAGGAAGGAAGCACTTGATAGTGCTTCCGCCCTTCCCACATGTCCACTAGTGATGCAATTGTTGCACAAAGGGAGGCCATTACCAGATTTTTTCCCAGTAACGGTATACGGCTTGATCACAACTGCTCAAGATGCAACTGGAGCAGGACCGGAATGACATCATGTGATGGCATATGTTGCTGACCAGCAGCAACAGGTCCCTATCCTGGGATGGCATTGTTGTGCAATAACAGCTCTTCTTTATATTGCTTTCATTGAGTGTTGCCAGTCCTCATTGCTTTTCAATTTTTATGCTAAACAGGACAAGGAGGCCTTGAAACCAACTGAAGAAGTAACTTGTTGCACCTGGAAGTAACAAATATTTCAAGCAGGAAAATGTTGGTCTGGGGAATCTGGTGGTGTGTGGCCTCAGGATGCCATTTTGCCCACCCTTGGTTCAATGGCTGTTGATGTGTCCTTATGAAAACAGTGATTGCCCCTTTCAGCAGAGGAAAACATATTGATGTGGTCTTAGTACCCTCTGTTGCAGCATCCCCTTTCTCCTTTACTTCCATTCTCAGTCAGCTTTCCAGTGTGGGACTTTTCCCACTGCTTCTGGAAAAGCAGGAGTGGCTGTAGATTGAAAGATTAACTCAGATTCATCATGCATGTAACTTGTCTTCCTGTGAGCCCTGAAGCCTGGCTTGGGGGCAAGCTGCAACTGCGATCTGATGCTGATAAAGAACTGTGTTTAAGGGATGGAGAGCGTAAGACAGAGAGGCAGATCATTATGAATTTTGCATACTTGCATACCGTATTTGTCGCGCGTGTGCGCGCGTGTGTGCACACACACACACACACATGTGTATAAGACAGACCCCATTTATACACTGGCAAATACTTTTGGTGGGAGGAGTGAGACTTATACACCAGCAAATACAGTATATGCTTTTACAAAACATTAAAAACAGCTGGTGCAGACATTTTTATTCAGGTAGTCCTTTGAGTTGTAAATTGTGCAACCATAGTATAGCTGAGGTAGCATGCTGAATTTTATTTTATTTTTCATCTGTTAATTGTAATCATATGTTAAATGCATATTAACTGTTTTGATTGTGGTTTTAATGTACGGGTATTTAATTCTCTTTGAAACTTTTGATTTTAATTTAACCCAAAAGCTACCTTGCATCTCATCCTGGGAGAAAAGCAGGATATAAATTCAACGAATGAACAGATAAATAAAATCACAAAATACAGTAAAGAATGATAATGATATCACCAACCAAAGTGATGATCAATGTAATTAATAAGGAGATAATGACAAAATAATAAATGAAATCTTTTATCCCCAGCCCTCTTTTGGAAAATGCTTTTAATCCAAAAAGCTCCAAAACAAACTGTGGGGATGTGGAGAGCAATTCTGTCACATTTGGAGGCCCACCACACTCCCCGGGGGGGGGGGCATTTTGCAAAATTTTTCAAAAAATATTTTGCCCCAGGACACCCTTGAGAGGGCACATGGGCATTCCCATCACACTTTGTGGGCTCGCTGGGTCAATTTATACCTTGGAGAAACCCTTTTTGAAACAGGAAGTGAACAGGAAGTGACTTCTACACACTTCCTGTTGTTATAAAAAGGCATCTCTTGGTCCTAAAATGAGTCCAGAAAGTCCAAAAATGTAGTAAAAATGCCCACATGGTATTTGGTATAAAAAACTTTTTTAAAAAGATGTTGGTATGGTGTGTGTGTGTGGAGATACAGCCCTCCAAGTTCTCCTGGGAGACCAAGGTAGCCCCCCAGTCTTCCACAGTTGCCCATCCTGACTTAAAGTATAAAATTTACATATCAAGAAAGGGAGATCATATCTAAAACCTTATTAAACAGATGTAAGAATGGCTATAAACTAAGATACTTCTAACTGGTAGTTCCTTCAGGGGCTCAACTACACAGAAGTCATGTTGGTTCTGATCCTTGATGACTGATCATTGCAGGAGTTCACACACCCCTCTCCACTCTCCCATTCCATGGTTCACAGGCAAAGGTAAGTGAGGGTCAAATGACTCTGAAGTAGAAGATGGCTGGATAGCTAACACATTGGAAAGACAAGAAACAATGTGTTAGAAGTCATGTAGCAGGTCAGTCAAAGCACCAAAAGTCTAGTCTTAACTGCTTTAAAAAATGAGCTGCAGAGACTAAAATCACCAACCAAAGCAGTTATCAATGTGACTAACAAGAAGATCTACAGTACAGAATTATATGCCAGGTTAATTGTCACCATTCAATCCTATGGCATTCTGGGATTTGCAGTTTGGTGAAATAGTTAGGTTTACAGATGGGTTTGGACTGAGTTGATTCAGTAAAGGAAGTCTGAGCAAACCATCAGCTTGCAAAACATGAACAGGGCTGTTTGTAGCTGGGGCTCTTGGGGGTTCCTCATTCATAGGGTCACCATAAGTCAATGCTGACTTGATGGCAAATAACATCAAATGAGATACCTAGAATTCTGTGCTAGAGAACTCCATTGCTGTAGTTCAGGAGTCTGCTGGGATTTTTAACAGAATTCCCAGTAACTTACAAAAGTGCAAATTCCAGAACAGTGATATGATGGGCTAATCAAAATCAGTTTTTAATTAATGAAAAGGGGCAGCTTAATTAAATAGTGGGGTGTGTGTTTGTTTTTTGTGGGGGGGTTTTTACTAAAATGATTGACTTAAGTAAGAATTTCAGCATAAACATTTCTCCAGAATTAAGTTATTAATTAAGATTTTAATTAATTGAATGAGACAGAGTGCTAAAGAGCTAATGAGCCAACACATTTTACATTTCCCAGTTTTTGTTTTTAACTTAAAGTCTGTTTCTCTTGGATTTTTGCAAGACTACTCAATTTTTTTTAATTTCTCAGGGTGGGGAAATTATAAGATTTACATAACCAATAGCAAGAGCAGCTTGGAAGACAGTGGTGTTTGTTCCATTCAGATGGTTCTCCTGTGTTCCACACCAGACAGCACATCTTATCTGTCCCAGAAAATTGAATTTTTAAGCTCTTAAACTTGGAATTTTCATTGGTATTGTTACCAAACCCTACCAAGCCTCCTATGAGATATGCAATGCTCATAAATTGAACTTATTAATGACTGAAGAATGTGATTGGGATCACGCTGGCTGGAGAATGTGTTTGGGGTCATGCTGACCAGAGATATGTTCAGGGTTGTGAAAGTTCAGATAAGATTATGTGGGAAACCCAAGGCTGATGGGTTTATGCTAATCCCTTCACCGCTTCCAGCTCTTGGCATTTTTGAATACAGTGAAAGATGAACTGACCAGATTGGTGAGCAATCAGAGACCATCCCTCAATCTTATCTTACAGAAATCTTTCCTATAAACCCTCCCTGACTCAACATTAAGAGATTGTCATCAGTCCCATCAATGCTTTGTCACTCTGGAGTTAAGCAATCAGTTCATTCCAGATCCCTTTTATCAGTCTTGTGGGAAAGCCATTACAACTTTGTCAACAAACTTCTTCAGAGTGTGAAATAGAGGGTAAAAACTGTAGCTTCAACCAGCCAATTGTAGTATGTAGTGCCCTAGAGTGCCATTCCTCCATGCTACCCTCAGACACTCTCTGGGTCCCAGTGCTGTGACCTCCTTCTGTTACCATGTCTTTTGAGGGTCCCCTGGGGGACACCTGAATTTTACTAAAGTTGGGTAAATTAGCAGAGCACCACTTGACAAAACTGAGGGCAGGGCAATGCAGCAAGATCTTTTTATCCTATGTCTACGGGGTCAGACTGCATGAGAAAGAGAGAGAAGTCAAGTGTCTTTTTAAATGGTCTTTTACGTGATAAAATTTGCAAAAATACTCACACACACACTCTAAGCATTTACTCGCCCAAGTACACAAGGGCTACCAAGCTTGAGAGTCGTAAGGAAGAGAGAAATTGAGAGAATACAGCAAATATACTACATCTGATCCTGAAGGCTGCTGTTTCGGCAGAAAGGAAAAGAGACAAAGACCAATACCACCAAAGCTCAAAAACAGAGCCCAATTATAAAGTAAAACATCCCTGGAGGGGGGTAGACCCTGTTCCTGGGAAAGGATAGAAACAGGATTATGCAGATGGACCTTAGCTTTGTAGTTCCCGTGATTTGTGATCACTAAGTTCAATCAAGAGACTCATAGTCTCTCAAGGTGTCAAAGTTGCAGTTGGCCCATTTGAAATGTATATGTGCTTTTTCCAAGGTCTTCTTCTGGATATGTGACTGAGGCTACCTGGTCCGACCTACGCCAAGGGGGGCTTCAGTCCTTTGGACCTAAATATCTATGTTTCCATCCAGCTAACCTGAGGATCCATGGACATCAAAAGATTCTCTTTCCCCAGATACGGTCTGTTGTTATTCAACGGACATCTCTCTTCCGCTGTCAGAAAATTGGGGCCATCCATCATGAGATACACCTCTTCAGGACTAGTAACTATCACCTTTCCCCCAATCTCTCTCTACCCAATCTTTCTTGCCTCACTTTCCAACAGCTTTATATTGTTCTTAAGAGTGTCTGGTCTCTCATGTGTTGTCAATTCAAATAAAATACTTTGTTTAATTTTAACTGGAGTCCTCTCTCCAATTAGTACTGGTATAGATAGATGAAAAGATCCTGCCATTACCCTCCTCTCTCACGCCTCCTTTGAGCTATAATTCCCCCAAATTCTAAGGAGATGCTGAGATTGCAAGTAGATCCAACATCCACCACCTCTTAGGGTAACAGGATCCCCAAGAGGAATATTTAAACTAAAGAAAGTGGAAGGATAAGGAGATCATGTTATAAAAAAGTGACTAAGAGAAACCAAAGAAAGGGATAGGAGAGAAATTGAGTTCTCAAAAATTCTTGGAGCTGTTCCCTTCTCTCCAAACCTCAAAACAAGGGTAAGGGAAGAAAAAATAAAATAACAGGTAGATATTTTCACCTGTATTCTGGCATTTAGTGTAGCAAAGTAATGTAAATGTAAACACCAATTTAAAATTAACTTGTTAACATAGTTAGAATATCCCCCTTTCAATTCAATTGAATTAGATTGTTAAAAGCATGCCAACAAGTAATATGTGAATCCTTTTCTATTAACTTTCCTATTTCTGTTATCCCCGTGAACTGGCCTGGCTTTGGAAGACATTAGATATCGTTTGATATCATAATTTGGTCTCATTTTGCCACCCTTGGCCAAGTGTTTGTGAGGCCCCCGAACAAGCATAGAGATAGGCATGGCCCTTAAATTGCTGAACTTTCCTTTCTCTACCTAGGCAAGCCAGACTCAGCCAGATCTTCCTTTAGGAGACCTCCCTAGACAAACACCTCATTACAGATGCACGCTACTACAAAGAATCCCCTGCCCCAAGCAGGTAACTTGCCGAGCTAAATGCATAACCGCCCAAGCAAGCTGCATACCGGCCATCCCATTGTCGATTTGAACTTAATCCCATCATGCTAAATTCTGACCTTTCGGAGACATTGTCTTGCGCCCAAACCTCATTGTTCTCTCCCAAGTACAGACTAGCCTACAGTCATACTTTCCCTATAAAAACCCCCAGTTCCAAGAGCTTCCTCGGATCGCTCCTGAGTTCCAGATCACCTTGCTGCTGTTTTGCCCGGCGAGGTCCCCTCAGCGAACCATGCTGAGCTTCTTCTCTCCATTTGCAACTTCTTCAGGACTACGAGAAAGGTGTTGTATCACCCATTTCCCCTGAAAAGGAGCCCTGGTGGCACAGTGGTTAAATGCCAGTACTGCAACCACAAGGTTGTGAGTTTGATCCTGCCAGGCTCCAAGGTTGACTCAACCTTCCATCCTTTCATAGGTCGGTAAAATGAGTACCCAGCTTGTTGGGGGCAATTAGCTAAAAATACATTGTAGACCGCTTAGATAACACTTAGTTGATAGGCGATATAGAAATAAATGCTATTGCTATATTATTTTATATATATTGCTATTGAAAAACTCTTATTTCTTATTTCTTATTTAGCTGTGTGGTTGTGTTGTCTTAAGTGTTTTTCTGCTCTTAATAAAACATCATTTTGCTATTTTAAAACTGTCTGACTGCTTAACTGACCTGACCCCGTAGACATTGGGTAAAAGGTTCTGCTGTGTTGCCCTGCCTCTTGTTTTGCTAGCTTGTGCTCTGAGCTGATTTTCCCCACTTCTATTTGAGCACGTTTGGAGTCCCTCAGGGGACCCCCAGTAAAGAGGGTAACATTTCTGTGTCACGATTCCATAGGATGGAGCCATGATGGTTAAAGTGGTATCAAACTGTGGTAGTTCTGTTATTTTATTTATGTATTTGTTTTTATTCATTTATTTAAACCCCACTTTTCTGCCAATATGGGATTCAAGGTGGCTTGCAGTATGAATTAAAAGAAAATACTGTTACAACGATGGCTAGTGCCAATGTTAAAAACAATCATATTGAAAGCATTAATTTAAAACAATTTCGAAAAGGCCGTTGATGTATAATAATGATGATGATAAAAATACTTTCAGAGAAAAACAGCTCAGAGTAATGGTTATATTAAACCATCCACGTTCCTCTTGGTTTTTCAAGTCACATGGTGCTGGCTATGCTGAACAGCTGCTGTTTCAGCTCTGGCCACTATAGGAATGCCGCTGCAGCACTACAGACCTTGAGCCAGAAATGACTGCAGTATGAGAACCGTCCTAAATATGGTATGGGGAGATAGGACCCTGAGTTTTGCTGACTGACTCTTCTATCCAGGAAATAAGGACCTTGGACCCATGGTTATACCTTCCTTCATGGAGCTCAGAGGGCTAACATTATGGCCCTTTCTACAGCTTACTGAAGCCTAGTGATGTCACGCAGGGATCTTGGTAGAGCCTCTTCCAGGAGGAGAGCATGACAGAGTGCTCCCCTTTGCACCAGCTCCCTTTGCGAATGGAGGAAGTGTGATGCTGCTACCTCTTCCTTTCACAGCACAACTGGGTACTGTCCCAGGCTGTGCTGGGCCAGGAAGTGCAGTGATTGCACTTCTAGGACCCCTGCACCTAAGGTAAGTGCAAGCAGGTGAAGAGAGGGCTGTGCAATCACTGATCGCTGATGAGTAAAACTTGTCGACGATTTGTGGCATGATTGTGCTGCCTAGGATGGGAGAAGGATGGGACCATGACAACGTCGTGCATAAATAGCAGTAGCAGTTACATTTCTATACCACTTGTCAGTGCAAAACAGTCCCTAAGTGGTTTATAATGTTGTAAGCTAATTTCCCCCAACAAGCTGGGTACTCATTTTACCAATCTACAGAAGGATGGAAGCCTGGGTCAACCTGGAGCCCTGCAGGATCAAACTCACAATGTTGTGGTTGCAGTACCAGCATTTAACCACTGCACCAACAGGGTTCCTAAACATCGTCTGGGTCCTGTCCTTCTCCCACCTCAATGCAGGACAACAACATCCTGCAGAAAGGGCTTATGTTGTCCTAAAAAAAAAATCTTGTGATTTAGGCTGAAAGTATAGCCTTGGCAGGTCAAAGCGAACTTTGTTGCTGAGCACAAGTCTATTTTCCAGCTTGTTAGGACCTAAATTGTTGCTACTGCTGATGCTGATCTTCTGTATCTTAAAGTTATTTCTGACTTATGGTGACCATATCATGGGGTTTTCTTGGCCAGATTTGTTCAGAGGGGGTTTTCCATTGCCTTCCTCTGAGGCTGAGAAAATGTGACTTGCCCAAGGTCTGTCAGTGGGTTTCCATGGCTGAGTAGGGATTTGAACCTTGGTTTCTCAGAGTTCTTGTCCAACACTTAAGCTGTCATGTCCACAGAAAGCAGGCAGTAAATCTCAAGCAGCGCAGCTCCTACTTACAAGGTGAGAGTCAAAGAATGTCCAAACAGAAAGGAAGCCTAGAGCAAACAAATCCAAACAGACAAATCCAAACTGTAGTCCAAACAGGCAGAGTTCCAAGACAACCAGATCCAAGAACACAGTAGAGTGTTTCAGGGCCAAAGAGACCAGTTGCTGACCCTAGGAGGAAAGGCCAACTGGAGCCATCTTTTATCTACAGCTGCTGTCACCACAGGTATTCCCTCATTAGGGCTTGCTTACTACTTAAACAGGCCAGGCGACGCAAGCACTCCCTTTCATGGCATCTCTTGCTGCAAGGTAGGTGTGTCAGTTATATCTTCCTCTATTGGTACCCCTGGCTCAGGCCCTTGTTGTTGTTGTGTATTATCTTACTCTGGACCAGCTTCTGGGGACACTTCAGCCTCTGGGTAAGCCTCTTCCTCGGAGTCAGAATCCTCCTCCTTGCTGCCACAGTCTCCAAGGCAGGGCATGACATAAGCCTCTAAACCACACCGGCTCTCAAGTCCAACATGCTGTCCTCTGTACCAGTTCTATTCAAAGTGGTGGTCCATGGACTGGTGTTGGTCCATGAACTGTTGGCTCCTGGTCCACAGAGTTTTTCCAGGAAAGAAATGAACAGTTGTAGCCAATGGGAACAAATATGAGAAAAGACCAGCGTGGTTTGAGAGCCAGTGTAGTGTAGTGGTTTGAGCACTGGACTACAACCCTGGAGATCAGGGTTTGATTCCCCTCTCAGTCATGAAAACCCATTGGGTAACGTTCAACATGCTGCATTCTCTTAGCCCCAGAAAACCCTGTGATAGGGTATCCTTAGGGTCATTGTAAGTTGGAAACAACTTGAAGACATAGCACCACCAGAACAACAACCATGGCACAGTAGGGGTGGAAAAACACTTTGTCTGTCCTCCACAACAGACAGCATGAGAAAGCACTGGTCTCTCCCACATTCACTCTCAAGGGAGACAAAGTGGGGTAACTTGATGCAAGGGGGTAGAGTCAGGGGCAGCGGTGTGTGGGTGGGGCTATAGCACATGTGGGCAGGGCTACGGCACATGTGGGTGGGGCAGGCTGATGGCATGCAGAGGGGCAGACAAGGAGTGGCGGCACCCCCAAAAAAATGCCACCCGGGGCGCACTGCCCCCCTTGCCCCCCATCCCTATGCCGCTGGGGAGACATGTTCCCAAACTACACATCTCTCCATTATTCCAACATTTCTAAACTTTCCTATTCAGAACCCTCTTCATTTTTGTTCTGCTCCTTCATTCTCCTTCTAGTCTATATTATACTAGTCTAATCAATTAAACTACTTTCTTCCCCTCCACCACCCGTCTTCACAATTTCAGTGAATGCATTTGGGTTTGTTTAGCTGTGGTTCATTGATCACTTTTATCGCTTTAGCATTAGAAATGCAAAGCTTTTTTATTATTGTTTGAGATTGATTTTAATGACTTTTGTAATTAAAACATTTTTGCCCTTCTTTTTTCTCTTTTTTTCTTTCCCATTTTTTTTCTAATCACAGCACTTACTTCATGCTTGATGACAAAACCCCTCCACGTGCATGTAATGTTTATTTATCAAAGTGGCAAATCGCTGATAATGTATGCAGGGTGTCACTATGCACAATAAGGCTGGAGTCACAGTAACAAATTTTAATTAAGCAATGATCAGTTAGGGATTGCACGTGTTGCAGTATAAGCTATATGAGACCAATATTTCATTATACTCTTGTCAGTTCTCGATGTCACTTAGAAGGAGCTGAAAATTAAAATCATAAGTATGCGTGTGTTGGGACTTCTTCCCATTGAAAAACAGAAGTTAGATAGAGTTGCCTGGCATCCTGTTTTTATGTTGTGGGTCTTTAGAATTTCCCAAAGAATAGGCAAAGTGTATAAGTTGCTCTCACATCCACCTTATATAACATATGTTATATACTGAAGGGATGCATTACATAGTAACTGTGCATTTCCTAATTAATCAAGTAGGCCTCCTGCTGAAAGATGATGATGATGATGATGATGATGATGATGTGTGGTTTTCAAAATTTGCATTTTTTGTAGAAGGCTATGCAAAGTCAGCTCAGACTGAAGGGATAGATAAAAATGTTTCCATGTTAGAAAGCCTGGAAAACTTTTCTTTTGTTGATTAGGGTAGACTAGAGCTTTCCAAAAGATGCGTCGCAATATATTAGTGTGTTTCCTGAAGGGTGTAAGTGTGTCGCCTCCCTGGAGTGAGAATGAGCCTCCCATCCAAGCCTTGGAAATGTATGTTATATGTTATAAATAAATCATATATTTTTAAAAATATAAATGAAAGGTTTTCATGAGATATGTTGTATCCCCATACATTTCGTTATTGCAATTAATGTATGTACCCGGATCTCTTATAAGCGGTTAGTTTAACCTCCAGTTTGCTAGTAAAACTGAAGTACTGCGTCACGAAATGATGCATGTCTAAAAGTGTGTCACTAGCGTGAAAAGTTTGGAAAGCTCTAGGGTAGGTTGATCTTCTCCCCTTCTGCCTGAGAAAGTGTCAACATCTTCTAGAACAAGGGAGAAGGTGGTTTTTAAAGGTCAGTAAAAATCAGATGATCAGTTTTCTCTGAAGGGGTGGAAATTTGGCCATACTTCAGCCCAGAAAACCAGTCCATGGAGGCCGCATTTTGTTCATTGTGGTGCCTCATCGAACAGCCACTGTGACAAAGGACTGTTTCAATCAACTGAGGGACATGATCCTGATTAATAGCTTCATGTAATCAACAAATGACTGTTTTGGTGCATGTATGACTACATTTCATTTTGACAGATCTTCAGTCCTGAGTTGGCCCAGGAACTGAGTGGATCAGTACCCCTGGAATCTTTGCATATGCACACCTAAGTTTTTGGCCTTTGAACAGTGACCATATGCAGTTGCCACCTGCACAAGTGGAGTTCCGTGGGTGTAATGGTTGCACATACAGTCACACATTCTCCGATGGTGCATAACTATTTGTCTGTCAGTAACACCCAACAGACAGTGAAACCAATGAAGATCAAGAAGAGAAAGAAGATCGTCTCTCCATAATGAAAATCTGGATGACAGTCACCAGACCTGTTCTTTGAGACTTAACACATTCACATGAGAAAGAGTGATCCTGCTCACATTCCAATCTTAGGGCATGTAAGGTCAAAAATAGTGCATGCCTTTTTGATGTTGTTGTGTTCCCTTCAAGTCATGGCAACCTTAAGATGAACTTATAATGGTGTTTTCTGGGGCTGAGAGTATGTGACATGCCCAAGGTCACCCTGTGGGTTTCCATGACTGGGCAGGGAATCGAACCCTGGTCTCCAGTGTCACAGTCCAAAACTCAAACCACTACACCACCCTGGCTTTCTGCTTGCCTTTTAGTCCTGGTGAAATACGTTAGTACCTGTATGTTCACCTGGGTCCAATAGATACACACACTTAAGTGGTAGAATTCAGAGATATGTGTTAGTTTGGATCAGTATGCGAAAAGATTTTAATAGCACCTTTCAGTCTAACTGAGACAAAGAAGATGATAGCATAAGCTTTTGTAGACTGAAAGCTACTTCATCAGATGCATCCATGTGTATGTGTGCGCATGCACGCTCACATGCACATGTGTGTGTACCACCTCTGGGTCAGCTAGCTAGATGCTCTTCATCCTAACCCCTGAAATAATTCAGCCCCCTGTGGGAGCATCTGCTTAGAGGTGGAACAAAGATGTTTCCTTGAATTAATTGAGGCAAGCAGGATGTGGAATTAGGGGGAGGGAACGCCAGCTGTTTTTGAGCCATTTCTAGAATTGGCTCAGCTATGTTTCCATTGCATTCCAGGTATGTTTCCACACTCCTCTATATTTATTCAGATGGAATACATTTGTTGTTTTCAAACTCCAGCTCAATCAAGCATTTGAACTCTGGGACTGTCCAAGTCGTCTTTGTTCAGGACACCCTGGCTAGAATTCTGCTGCTGTCTTATGCCCATGTCGTTTGTTGGTGTTGGTGGTGTGTGCCTTCAGGTCATTTCTAACTTAATGGCCACCAGCCTCAAACTGCCTAACAATCTCAAAGTGCCAAGCTAATGCAAAAAGTATTTAACAAGGTCACGAAGAAAGTTGGCTCTCCACATTTGCAGGTTTAACTTTCATGGTTTTGATTATTTAAGAGTTTTTCCAACCCCTGCCCCCCTCAGGCACATCTTTTTGAGGGGAACCTTAACTCTCAGTGGCTCCAATCAGGTTGTGCAGCCCTTAAAAACCCACCTGTGGTCCTTCTCCCCCACCACCAGCTGATTCCTGGCCACCTAAAGACAGATCACAGCCTGATTTCTCAACAACAGAAACCCCCTCCCTATGCCCCCTCACACCCAAGGAAGGAGACGGGAGAGAGAGAGGAAGCATAGGGCCACCGTGTTGACCCCCCTTTCTCTTTCCCTTCCCTGAACTGGTTGGGACCCTGGGTGGCTACTCTTCGCACCTGCTCCAGATCACTTTCCCCCACATACGTATATCTTGATATTTGCAATTTTCCACCCCTGTGGTGTCCTGCACCCCTAACCCCAGCTAATGTGGAAGACTAACTGTACTAGTTAACTCTTTTCTATACGGGATTGCTGTTAACATTTGGCCACAATGACAACAAGGACTACGAAACCTCCCTGCCTGGTGGCAGAGGCCCAATTCGCTATAAATCCTTACACGGGAAAAGGCCAAAGCAGGTCACTGAGAAATCAGTAACCACAGCAGATTGTTGGCTTTGATATATAGTGGGCCCTCAGTATTCTCTAGGGTTTGGTTCCAGGACCTCCTGTGGATACCAAAATTCATGGATGTTCAAGTCCCATTATGTACAGTGGTGTAGTAAAATGGCATCCCTTGTACAAAATGGCAAATTCAAAGTTTGCTTTTCGGATCTGTCTGTCTATCTTTCTATCTATTATTTATATTATATTATATTATATTATATTATATTATATTATATTATGTTACATTACATTACATTACATTACATTATACTTTCTCCCAGAGTGGGACCCAACGTGGCTTCCAACAATAAATTAAAATACGAAAATATTTAGGACAGTTAAAAACATTAAAACCGTATGAAATTATAAAAATCTAAAACCATATTCAGTTTTCAAAACAAGCTAATAAATAAAGCTCCCCATCTCGTATAAAAGCCTGCTTAAAAAGAAATGTTTTGGTCTGCTGGTGAAAGGAGAGCAGGTAGAGGGCCAACCTAGCCTCCCATGGAAGAGCATTCTACACGTTGGGAGCAGTCACTGAGAAGGGTCTCTCCCTTGTCCTCACCAGGCTAGCCTGGGATGGTGGTGGGACCAAGAGAGAGCCTTCCCCAGCAGATCTTAGGGCTCTGGGAGGTTTGTACAGGGAGACATCTTTCAAATAGCCTGGACCTAAGCCATATAGGGCTTTATACATCATAACCAGCACTTTGAATTGTACGCAGAAACAAAGAGGTAGCTAGTGGAGCTGTTTTAGCAAGGGAGCTATGTGCTCCTTGTAACTGACCTTGGTCAGTATTCTGGTTGATGCAATTTGAACCCGCTGAAGTTTCCGAACAGTTTCCAAAGGCAGCCCCACACAGAGAGTGTTGCAGTGGTCCAACCAAGATGTAATCAAGGCACGTGTCACTGAAGCCAGATCTAATGTCTCAAGAAACGGGCACAGCTGGCACACAAGTTTTAACTGTACAAAAGCAGTCCTGGACACTGCTGACGCCTGGGCATCCAGGCTCAGAGTTGAATCCAGGAGAACACCAAGGCTAAGAGCCTGAGATTTTAGGGGGAGTGAATATTTTCAAACTGTGGTTAGTTGAATCTGGATACAAAATCTGCAGATATGGAAGGCTGACTGTATGTTCATAGAAAATTGGGGGAGGAGGAATGGAATGGAGTATCCTGGAAAAATCCGTATCTGGCAAGTCAGAATGCCAAAAAAGACAACTCCAGACTTAAAAATTTTGTTGATGGTTCCCATTTGTAGCCTTGTAATTATGGAATAAATTTCTTAATTGGTTCATTAATGAGACAAAAGTTTGTTTCCACGTAACAGAATTAGGCAGAGCAGATTTTTCAAACCAAAAAAACTGTTTTCCCTCTGAGCATTGTTTTGTTTTACAAATCTAATGTTAGGGTGGGGGCTGAAAAAGTAACCTTTCAGTAATTGTATTTGACAAATAATTAGGAGGCAAAAAAACCCAAATACCCATCAGTAGATCCCAGCCTACTTTCTGCCTGCCCTGACGCTGGGTAGTTCCAAAATACTAAGATAATTCCTAGTGACTGAAATACATTTCTAACTCTGCAGATCCACGTTGCTTTGGGACGCTTCTTTTTTTGTGCGTATGCGTCTGCTATTTTTGGTTCTCGCTCTTTGACATGTGTAAGTTCATGGATGTTTGCCAAAAACTCACCATGAATAATTCAGTATTGATCAAAGGGCAAGACAGTTTTCACTCAGGCAAAACCTAGACCTTTTATTATGCAATCATTTGGAAAGAAAGATCTGAGTTCTTTCATTCTGTGCCACAATACTTGATAGCTCCATACTCCACAGTAGAATAGTAGAATATGAATATATATACAGAGAGAGAGAGAGAGGCAGGGAGAGAGAGGCGGAGAGAGGGAGGGGGCAGGCTAGGAGGGAAAATAATATACAGTAAATGTTACCATTCTGAATTTCATTCTTTTCCTCCATAAAGTGTATAGCCTTTTTTTCCTTAAGAAAATGAACTGCTTTTAACATTGCTCTAATTAAATTTCCAGATGACTTTTTTTTTCTTTTTGCTTTTTTGCTTGTGAGAGAGAATTCAATTAGGTTTTAATCTCAGTAATCAAAAATGCACTGGTGCTTTGAGTATTTGATTTTTAATTTAAAAATTTGACATGGCATTCCAATTAAAATGTTCAACAGTTGCATCGTAGCATAAAAGTCTATTACCTCTGGTAATCAGGAGAAACTGGAGACCATAAAAAAAAAATACAAGTAGCATTCAAAGCAACCCTCAGGTAATTGCAACACTTTGCCCATCCCAAATCATTCTGTTGCAGCTGCATGTAAGAACTCTACTGGTTAGAAACAGATGCATTGAAGCTGTTCTCATGGACTGACAGGACAGCTGAGGACTCTAACATGAATGGGTTTGTAAATCTGATCCAGGTTTTACATTGATTTTTAAACAGGCTATCCAAGGTATAAATCCCATCTCCTCAAATGGGTCTTGCGCCTTGGATGGCTTTTTAAAGGTACAACTTAAAACCATTCACCATTCTCACTGATACTGGAGTCACCAGCTGCTGCTGTTGGCTAAATGAAGATTATGGGCTGTTATCGCACGCTCCGAATCAGCATGTACGCTATGATGCATATATGAAACTCATCCAAGCACAAAGGCTTTTCAGCTCCCCGTTGCAGAGGGGAGCCAAATGATGCCACAAGATGGTAGACAAAGAGCTGCCCTTTCCATTAAAATGAAAAAATGAAAAAAAAAATGAAAGGAGCATGGGGAAGTTAAATGTTTACCAAAAAAAAGTCGCATCATATCGTTACTTGACCAATTGCGTCTTGGGTTATAATCATTCAATCATAGTGTTACCCTGTTTACTGGGGGTCCTGGGAGGGACGCCTAAATGACCAAACAACAACACACAATTTTGGGGAAAATTAGCTGGAGCACTCACTTAAGCTAGCAAGAGGCAGGGTAATGTTGCAGGATCTTGCAACCCAATGTCTACGGGGTCAGGCTCAGTCAAGAAGCACCCCAAAATATGAAATTAACTGTGATTTTATTAAACACAGGCAAACAGTGTATGCAACATACTCATACAAGTAAATATAGAAAATAAAGGTGTTAGCGGTATAGAGGAGTTTGAGGGGTTGTTGAATTGGGTGATACTACACCTGTCTGAAGCCCGGGGTGGATCACAGTGGAGGTCCGTAATTGTGCAGTCTCGGATGGAGGCTAAGGGGAAAGCTCAGCGGACGCAGCGGCAGTAAGGCTGGATGGAAGTTCAGAGTGATCCAAGGAAGCTCTTGGAACCAGAGGTTTTTATAGGGGAAATATGACCATGGGCTAGTCTGCACTTGGGAGAGAACAATGAGGTGACAATGTCTCCGAAAGGTCAGAATTTAGCATGATTGAATTAAGTCCGAATCGACAATGGAATGGCCAGTATGCAGATGCAGCACGCTTGACAGTTAAGCATCTAGCTCATCAAGTTACCTGCTCGGGGCAGGGGGCTCTTTGTATTAGCGTGCATCTTTAATGAGGTGTTTGTCTAGGGAGGTCTCCTAAAGCAAGATCTGGCTGAGTTTGGCTTGCCTGAGTGGAGAAAGGAATGTTCAGCAATTAAGGGCCATGTCTAGTTCTGTGCTTGTTGGGGGGCCTCACAAACACTTGGCCGAGGGTGGCAAAATGTGGCCAAATTGTGATATCAAAACGATATCTAATATCTTCCAAAGCCAGGCCAGTTCACGGTGATAACCATAGGTCATTTCCACACTAGACTCTTATAGTGCTATTATCCCAATTTCAACATCCTATGGAATCCTGGGGTTTGCAGTTATGGGAGGAGCCTTCTGGGAAACCCCAGGATTCCATGGGATGTTAAAGTGGGGTAACTGCACTGTAACAGTCTAGTGTGGAAATGAAATGTGGAAGGGAGTGCAGAAGCTATCTAGTGCACTTTGCTGCCATATAACTAAAACACTGCCGAGAGCTGAGCAGTAGCATACAAGCATGCATTTAAAATGGTGATGGTTGGCGGTCTTTTCACAGGTTACCGGATCCTGGTGGCATCCCATGGGAATTCCAGTAGAGCCTGTCCCAGGAGGGGAGCACAACAGGAGCACTCCCCTCCACACGAGCTGCCTGCAGGAATGAAGAAGGTGCAATGACCACACTTCTTCCTTCTGCAGCGCAGCCGGGCACTGTCCCAGGCTGTGCCAGGGCAAGAAGCATGGCCATTGTACTTCCTGGTTCTCTGCAGTTCAGGTAAGTGTAGGAGGGCAGCATGACTGCCAGTCATTGATGGGAAAAACCCATCAATGACTTGTGGCACAATTGTACCACCTGGGGATAGGAGAACAATGGAACATGGACAATATCATGCAAACCCATCATTCAGGTCCTGTACTTCTCCCATCCCCAATAGCAATAGCAATATGTGGGACGGCAACATCCTACGGAAAGGTGATGAGTCTTCCAATCAGATTGACTTGGCTGCATTATTTTGCAAAAACACTGGAAATCAGGCAGACTATTTTCCAGTTCAAGGCAGAAATCAAACCGTAGTAGTCCTTGTTAAAACAGCTTAAGACCTCGATAGCTGAGGGAGCTCCTCTCCCAATATGTGCCTGTCTGAAGACAAAAGTTTTCTAGAGGGACCCTCCTCTGTATCCCACCAGTGAGGTCAATACACTGTGAGGGCCTTTTTGGCTATAGCACCTCCCTTTAAAAGCCTGATTGTCTCCAATTTTGGTTTCATTTAGGCACCAAACAAAAAAGTGGCTTTTCATCAAAGGCCCTTTCTGCACGAGGTGATGGAGTCGCTCACCATTACCTACCACTTCTTCTGGTGTCGGAAGCAACGCAGATTGTCCCTGAAGCCCTTCTGGAAGCATGACAGGAACATTCCTCTCCACACCCTATGGAAAGGGTGTGGACAAGCAAAACATGCCTGCCTTCTGCAGTGGAGCCAGCCTCTTTCCTATGCTGTGCTGGGTGAGGAAGTGCATGATTGCGCTTCCGCCCCTTCCGCATGGCCAGGGGTGACGGAAGCATTGTGCCTTCACCGACACCTAATGGGTTTGTTTTCATTAAGTGAATATCCTATAATCACAAATGCGTGTGGACACACACTGGCTACATGATTGCAACAATGTTGTGCAAAAGCACAACCCCTGGACCACTGCCGTTGAGACTCCATCACAGGACTGCAACACTATGAGGAAATGGTCTTAGTTGAAAGGTAAATGGATTAGATCTTAAAGTACAACAAAGAATGCTCATAAAGCTCAGGACTCCTTTGAGATGGGTTCTTCATAGTTTATGAAGTACATATCCAAGCCCAAAGTCTGTGAACTTTGATGCCACTTCTGTCTTATTTTTATTTCTTTAGTATTTCAGTAGTTACTTAAATTTTAAAAGACACTATTTTAGGTGCTCCCCTCCTTGAAACAATGTAAGGAAGCAGTGATAAACAAGGTATAATATACAGGTGATTATACCTGAACAGCTTCCAGAAATAACTTCTGAAGTTGTTCTGTTGAATTACGTAAATAATCAAAGATATCCTTGAGGATGAAGATTTTCAACATGTCTAAAGGTCAAAATTGAAATGGTCATGGGTCATCAGTTGTAAGGAATTTTCAAAGACTTGGGGCCACTGCTAAGAAAGTTGTGTGTTGCCTGTCTGCAACCATACCAATTTTAAGGATGGATATTACTGAAGGAAGTCTACAATAGATCTTAGCAAGATAGATTTTGCTATGTTAAGCCTCAGCCCAGATGCTGAGAAATCAAATAAGGCCAAGAGGGTTCTGCTCTTACCCTCCAGGGCAACCAAAGCTGTTTCTAACCCCAGTTGAGGGCAAAAGTAAGACTGGAATCAATCCAGCTAGTTTAAAATCTCAGGGAACTGAGAAGCAACTACCCTCTCCACCATCTTACCTAGGCCATTTCCACACTACACTATTATAGCACTACTATTCCACTTTCAACCTCTTGTGAAATTCTGGGGTTTGTAGTTTACTGAGACCAAAGAGCTCTTTGGCTGAGAATTCTAAAGGCACCTCCCTAACCTGAAAATCTCAGAATTCCACATGATGTTAAAAGTGGAATAATAACACTATAACAGTGTAGTGTGGAAATGGCCCTAGGAAGAGCAGGTTAAAGAGCTGGAGATTCATTGTTCAAATCCTGAAAAAAACAAAACAACTGTATCTATCAGCATGAGTTTCTGCTGCTGCTTTCTCTTCTAACTTGTCTATTTTCATCTTGTCCTGATAGCAAAGGCTTATGTTAGAAATGGGACAAATCCGGACTTTTCCGAATCCAAATCCGGATCTGAATCCCTGGAAGGTTCTGGGAATCCACAAATCTCACAAATCTTGAATCTTTTGAATCCTTTTTTAAAAAAAGGGTTTAAAAAGCAACTTTAAAAAAAAATAAACTTTTAAAAACTTTTTTAAAACAATTTTTTTAAAAAAATAACTATTTTTTGTTGGTGAATTTGAAAGATTCGGTTTGCCTATTTCTGCACAGGGATTCAGATTTGTGAATCTTGAATCCTTGCTGAGGATTCAAGGCTTTGAGAATTTGGTTGGTCCATCCCTAGCTTGTGTGTAATCCTAGCCCTACAACTGGTACATCTTTCGGTTAAGATTGGACTATAACACTGCAAGATAATCCTTCAACAATTTGAGAATATCTTCTAGAATCATCAGCTGTGAAGGGAGGTTACAGCTAACTTTTGTGATCAGATCTGTTTAATAATTATCTTTCCATGACCCCTGAAAACTTTGATGGCTCCTCTGGCCACTGACTCTTTTCCTGCTGCCCCAAATAATTACCTACCACTTCTGTTGGGCCTGATATCACTTTAAATCAGTGGTTCTCAACCTTCCTAATGCCGTGACCCCTTGATACAGTTCCTCATGTTGTGGTGACCCCCAACCATAAAATTATTTTCGTTGCTACTTTGTAACTGTAACTGTAAATTTATAACTAACTGTAACTGTAACTTTATAACTGTAATTTTGCTACTGTTATAGTTATAGTTACTGTAACTGTAACTATAACTTTAAAACTGTAATTTTGCTACTGTTATGAATCGTAATGTAAATATCTGATATGCAGGATGTATTTTCGTTGTTACAAATTGAAGATAATTAAAGCATAGTGATTAATAAAAAAAGATATGTAATTATATATTGTGAAATATTTATTTCTAATTACAAATAAATGAAATTTTGTCTTGAAGCATGGGTAACAGGCTTAATATATCAACAGAAAACTACATTTCTACATTTTGCAACAGTATGCGTAAAAAGCCAACATCAGTGCGAAGGTTGAGCTTGCTTGCTTCTCACCAGATCAGAAATTCTCGGGGCAGTCTTTGCAAGAGCACAACGAAGATCATCTTCCACAACAAGTCTACTCCTGTATTTCGACTTGATAACCAACAAGCTTGAAAACCCTATTTCACAAAGATATGTTGTTGGAAATGGAAGAAGAAGGCGCAACACAGTCTCAGATAGAACAGGATATGACTGAAAACACTTGATCCAGAATTTTGAAACTGGCATTGTAGAGAAATCAGTTCTCACTGCATCGCTGTTAATAAGTTCAACGAACTCCTCTTGTGCTGTCTCAGGAACATCTTCAACTTTGACTGTGAATGGGCTTCTGGCAAGTGCAAATGGGGTGTCAGGTAGATTTGGAAAGTACGATGAAATTTCCTCTGCAAGCATGTGCAAGTGTTCTTTCACAGAAATCATCATCGGAATCCTTTTGTCTGGTTCAATGTCATGTTCCTCAAAGAAAGCAGATAAGGTAGGCAACATGTAAGTTTTTCTTTCATCCAATTTTTTTTGCCAAAGCTGAAGTTTCATTTGGAATGATCGGATCTTTTCAGACAAATCGAGGCATGTTGCATTTGGTCCTTGCAGTGATAAATTTAACTCATTCAAGATGGTAAAGATGTCAACCAAGTAAGCTGTTTTCTACAGTTCACTTTTATCACTGAAAAGTGCTTCGAACTGCGGTCTTGCATTCTGATTAAAAAATGTTTTGAGTTCATCACGAAGCTCAAAAACACGTTTTAAAACTTTTCCTCTTGACAACCATCTCACTTCAGTGTGAAATAGCAGAGTATTGTTCGGCGCATCCAGCTCGTCGCACAGTTGCGAAAACAGTCGACTGTTTAAAGCGCTCACCTTTATGAAATTTACAGAACTTATGACGCTTTTCATTACTTCTTGTAACTCTTGTGGTAGCGTCTTTGTTGCCAATATTTGCCGATGAATCATACAGTGAGTTCCAATGACTTTTGGTGACTCATTCAGTACCAAACGTTGAAATCCAGATCGACATCCTAGCATGGCTGGAGCACCATCTGTGCAAACACCACAAACCTTTTCCCAAGAGATCTCCTGCTCTTCCAGAAATGAACCAACTGTGTCAAATACATCACGTGCAGTAGTTGTCGTTTAAAGAGGTTTGCAAAAAGAAACTCATCTTTAAACTCGCCATCATTAACATACCTCACGTAAACCAGTAACTGTGAACAGTTTGCGACGTCTGTAGATTCATCAAGCTGGATACTAAATATTGGAAGTGGAGCAGAAATGGAAATGAAATGGCTTCTCACAGAAGCTTCACACATGTCAGGTTTTTATAGTCACCCAGCTAGGCCAAACTTAAAGGAAACTGGCACCTTAAAAAGGAGTAAGAACCATTGTACAGAATTTAATTAATTCCTACAGTTTAGGAAAAATAAAAAACAAGAGAAGAACAATTATCACAGGCCATGCTACCTTTCTGGGGATTGAAAAAACATATGGTAGTTCCTAAAGATTCAGAGGCCAACTTCTTGCCTCAGATAAGGAAGCGTACAGAAAATATAACTGTTTTAATCATAGAAGCCATGCTACAAATAAATGTAAAAGACTGCCCACTTAAGGGGGATGGCAAAGAGATAAGGGTAAAGCACTAACCTGCAATTCTGCAAAATGCAAACAATTGGTAAACGCTGGGAAATATAGGGACCCAAAATCCAGGAGCATGATACAGGTGAAGGAAGAGCCAAGGCTGAGAGAGAAGATGACCATATGTGAAGGAAGAAAGATAGGTTTTGCTTCAATGTGTTCAGGTTTGTTCTTGCTTCCACTCACCCCCCCCCCCCGCAACTGAGTTCTTAAGTCTGCTGTCTGCAGCTGTGTCTGATTGGATTTCTTTGCCAGGCTTGGCGACAACATTACCAACAGTGGGGGGGGGGGAGAGCTAAGTTCCCCCTTCCCCAATTCCAACCCGGGTGGTGATGGTGATGGCAACAGGAGAAGAATCCCAGCCCTGCATCCTCCTCCTTCCTTCCTCTGCTTCTGTGTCATCACACATCATGGCAAAGGAGGCGGCGGCTGGCCGGCTCCCACTCCGGAGGCCCCTCAAGCCAGGGAGCGGCTCCAGCAGGCCATGCAGCCCCACGCTCACCTCCCCCCGCCCCACCCCGCCCGGGTCTCTCGGCTGCCGAGCTGCTCCCAGGGCCACCTGAGAGCAGTGAGCCTGGCAACATTACCTCCTGCCCCCCACCGCCGCCCAGCTCCCTCTGCCTTCGCCCAGGGACGCCCCACCGCCCCCCCGCTACCTGCGCTCATGGCGGCGGCGGGGAAGGCGGCGGATGGCTGGCTCCTGCTCCGGCGGCCCCTCAAGCCAGGGAGCGGCTCGAGCAGGCCATGCAGCCCCACGCTCGCCTCCCCCCGCCCCACCCCGCCCGGGTCTCTCGGCTGCCGAATCGCTCCCAGGGCCGCCTGAGAGCAGTGAGCCCGGCAACACTGCTTCCTGACCCCCGCTGCCACCCAGCTCCCTCTGTCTTCACCCAGGGATGCCCCCACCACCACCACCCACTACCTGCGCTCGTGGCAGTGGTGGGGAAGGCGGCGGCTGGCTGGCTCCCGCTCCGGCAGCCCCTCAAGCCAGGGAGCGGCTCGAGCAGGCCAT
This sequence comes from Iguana delicatissima, assembly GCA_948472985.1. Taxonomy (NCBI): domain Eukaryota; kingdom Metazoa; phylum Chordata; class Lepidosauria; order Squamata; family Iguanidae; genus Iguana; species Iguana delicatissima. The sequence goes on along the minus strand of CAOKZL010000692.1, from coordinate 175,370 downwards.
GCAGCCCCATGCTCGCCTCCCCACGCCCCACCCCGCCCGGGGTCTCTTGGCTGCCGAGCCGCTCCCAGGGCCGCCTGAGAGCAGTGAGCCCGGCAGCACTGCCTCCTGCCCCCCGCCGCTGCCCAGTTCCCTCTGCCTTTGCCCAGGGACGGCCCCACAGGGAGCCCTCTCGCCAGCCAGCTGCCTCCCCATTACCTGCACCCGTGGCAGCGGCGCAGAAGCCGGTGGCTGGCTGGCGAGAGCGCCGTCTCCTGCCCCCCACCGCCTCTATGCTGGCTCCTACCTGCAGCCGCCCAGTCCCCCTCTGCCTTCCACTCGGTTCCACTCGGCCTGCCCCGAAGCACGGCCTCTACCTACCTCACAGCCAGCCACTCGTCCCCCGGTGTCTGTGCTTCGCTCCAGGAGGGAGAAAGAGGAAGGAGTGAGTGCAAGAGCCCACGTGGGCCGTCCACTCCTCCCCTTTTCCCCACCTGCCCCGCCCGCCAGCTCCACAGGGAGGGTGGAGGAGGAAAGGATGGCGCCGAGGAGGAGCTGGCCAAAGTGAGAAAGCCTGCTGGCGGCGGCGGCGGTGGCGGCGGCGGCGGCGAGGGGGAGCGGCGACCCCCGTGAAAGGATCATGCGACCCCCCGGGGGTCGCGACCCCCAGTTTGAGAACCGCTGCTTTAAATAAATAGGCCCATGATTGTCGATCTATAAATACTACAGTGTGAAAAGTTACTTCCACAAACTAATTAGTCACGGTTGTTCCAATGCTCAAGAAGTACTTTTTGGTATCTGCCGTCCCAGTTATAATTATTGGGCTGGTAGCCACTTTGAATAAATTGTTAAGTGGAGAATCTACATGTGTCTAGACTTTAATAATTCAATGAGTTTACCCTAGTTCAGAGTATCAATAGGTTTCAAGTCTTTAAAAGTTACTTCTAACTTCTCTATTTTAATTAGTTAGGGCTTTTTTTTTTTTAAGAAAACGAATGCAGTAACTGACTAACCCACAGTGCAAAAACATTCTCTCCTGTGCACTTTCTCATTGCCTCAGCACTCATAATCAAACATAAGGCGGCAGTGGAAGGCACAGTGCAGGCAAAATTTGAACCATGGGATATTCCTTCTCCACCATCTATTAAGGCTGTCCATGAGTAAAAGTTATAAAAGTTATAGTTACCCCTTTTTGGTTGAATGACAATGGTAGTGTCAAAAATTCAGGAAGCCCCCACCTTTTGACACCCCATTATCTGACAACTTGCTCTTCTGACACTTCCAAATTAAAGACAGGTTCCATTAATTTGACAGTGGTTGTATCATTTTACCAGTTCTTCTTGCCTGCTGAAGCTTACTTTGAACCATTCGGACATGGTTCCTGCTTGCAAAGCAAGCTGAGAGAGGGGGAAAAGGATGCTAAACCAGCTGAGAGACTTTGCAGGCAGCATGCATGCATGCAGCTGGTCCTAAGTCAGCCAATGTAAGTCCTTCATGCTCCCTACATTACAGTATATGGTTTCTGCTATTCAACCAATTCTGTTTTCTAACAATGCTCTTGTCCCTAATCTGTCAGATAAATAGGGGAAGCCTGTTATGTTATATTTTTCATTGGGGAAAATGAATTAATTATAACTAGTTATTTGCAACTGGTTACTTCAAAGCACTGGTATCACCGTCCCAGAGCATGCCAAACACACTCCTGTAGCTGTGCATTTCAAAAGACAAAGCATATGGTGTACAAACTGCATTTTTGAGAGCTTTGTCTTTTTTATGCTGAACTTTTGAAGTACCTCATGGCTTCAGGGGACACAGTTAGAGACACTGATTTTAATGGCCAGCACCAGGTTATTAGAAATATCAAAAACACATTCATTAATGTATGGGCTGGAAATGTAGCCCATATACAAAGGGCAGACAGACATAATTCAAGGCTGCCAGGAGCTATATGAGAAAGTGCTGACCTTTCCTGTTTACTTACTCAGGGAGGCAGATATCATTTTTCGAGCCCATAAAGCTATGTCAGACAACATCTTCCAACCAGGAGATTGCAACCACTGCTTAGCAATCTGATACATTATCATGCTCTGTTTATTATCCAATTTTCTTGCCTGCTCCAGGCTGCTCGCTAGCCAGGTGATTGCTACCTCCTGCATTGAAGATATGTAGTCAGATTTGCTTCCAAACAGTTTAAAACCCTGACCTCTCTGTCTTCTTTACCTGCAGCTATTTCTTTGCACATAAAGGTCTGTGTTTCAGGCCATATTGCTAGTTGGTTAGAGTCACAGCCATGCTGTTGCCTCTCGAAGGCTTGCTTATATTGTACCAGTTGGAGATCTAGTAATTCTTTTCCATTCTGTAGCCACCCTCCAGAGGCCCAGAAGAGGATGCATTCACAGGGCCACATGTTATGCCAGGCAATCCTTAATGTATTCCAAACATTTATACTTCTCTCTCTAACCCACTTACCTGATCTAGATTGCCTACCTGAAGTTTCTATTTCTTCCAGACAGAGAAATAGAAGTCTAGCTTCATTTAGCAAAGAAAATAAAATTGGATGATCAACCAGCTAGGGAAAAAAAGTTGTTTGGCCTAGTTATTAAACAATGGTAATGGTCCTTATTTCCTGCTACTCATACTAGGGATGTCAGTTTCCAAGGTCTTCTGGAGATTTCCACAGGATCATAGAGTTGGAAGAGATCACAAGGGCCATAGAGTCCAATTCCCTATGAAGATCTTAAATTCTCAGGCCGTTTCACATGAGGGATGGATTGAATTGTACATTCAATCTATTAAAACAAAATGGGAGTATGTGCCCATTGATACATCCACTTGGAAAAAAGTAAAACAAAATTATAAACAGGTTCTTTTATGATTTTTTTTAAAAAAATCAGCATTGGCTGGCATGGATCTGGACCTGAAGGTACAAAGAAAGGGACTGGATTGAGGTGAGGCTCACAGAATCATAGACTTGTAGAGCTGGAAGAGATCACAAGGGCCATAGAGTCCAACTGCCTGCCATGCAGGAATACACCATCGAAGCATGTACAACAGATGGCCATCCAATCTCTGTTTAAAAGCCTCCAAATAAGGAGACTCCACCACACTTCAGTGTATTCCATTGTCAAACTGTTCTTACCATCAGGATGTTCTTCTTAATGTTTAGATGGAATCTCTTTTCCTGAGATTTGAAGCCATTGCTCCATGTTGTAGTCTCTGAAGCAACAGGAAACAAATTTGCTCCATCTTCCTTATGACATCTCTTCAAATATTTAAGCACAGCTATCATGTTACCTCTCAACCTTCTCTTCTCTTCTCTTCTCTTCTCTTCTCTTCTCTTTCTCTTCTCTTTTGCTCCCCAAGCCAATCCTCATATAGCATGGTTTCCAGGCCTTCTATCATTTTGGTTGCCTTCCGCTGGAAATGTTCTAGCTTGTCAGTTTCCTTCCTGAACTGTGGTACCCAGAACTGGATACAGTATTCCAGATGAGGTCTAACCAAAACAGAATAGAGTGGTACTGTCACTTCCCTGGACCTAGACAATGATGATGATCTGATGATGGTCTGATGATATCCTCATTCAGTGTCTGGCTATGGGGGCATAGCCAAGTATTTCTGCAACCTCCTCCCCATTTCTACCACTCCAATATGGTCATGAGGTGCTGTATATATCAATGATAAATCAGGGGAGGGGCTTTGATCTTGTGGAGGTTGGAAGAGAATATCACTCTCTGCAACGACCAAAAAAGGATATACGCAGATGTAAGGTGGATTTACATCTGCATATGCCACCAACAGGAGCCAGATTTGTCTGTTTTGTTCAGTGGCCACTAATACTGACTTCCTTTGTTGAAGTTCATTATGTTTCTTGAAGACAGAAGTTTACTGTTACATACTCCTCACTTCGTCCACTGGTTACAACTTGAGAGAAAGAGCAGTGCTATGTGGGGCCAAGATCCACCTGAACACTATCAGAGATGGAAAGCCCACTGAGAAAGCACTCTGGGGTGCAACACTGTTCGCCATTGCACATGCAGCAGTCTCATGTAGAAGTTACCAGTGATGATTGTGGAATGAGGTCTTAAATCATGCAAGCACAGAAAATGTCATATTGCTTTGTGCTACAATCCATTGTATGAGAGGTTTGACTCAGTAGTATCTGGACCCATGCATGGATTCTTTTGACCAAGAAGACACCAGACAGAGAGGGCATTTGTGTACTATTCTTTAATTCACTTGCAAATAAATAAAAGCAAAGAGGTGTCTCATTCATGGAGCCAAAACTGACCTGATGGCAGTTAACAACAAGACAGAGAGGACTTGCCTTCTACAGGGTACTGAACAGGGATGGAGAATTTGGTCTGCCTTGTCTTGAAGAAATTTGCCAATTTGGGTACTGAACAAAGCAAAATTCTTCCCCATTACTACCAGCCAGATTCCTGCTCTGGTTTTCCAAGCATTGAGAGGACTCTGCTGTTGCTGTATAGCTGTTACCGCTGAGAATTCACTCAGGAAAGGGAAGGAAGGAAGGAAGGAAGGAAGGAAGGAAGGAAGGAAGGAAGGAAGGAAGGAAGGCAGGAAGGAAGGAAGGAAGGAAGGAGAAGAGATAGCAACCTATATTCAGCATCAGAAAGAAAATTAAGCCCACATTCATCACCACAAACACCAGACTGTTATGGGTTTAACACTCAAAGTTCTGGATTTGAACAAATCTATCAGTTGTGGTTTCATCCACGGTTGCTTCAAAAAAATCTTTAGGTCTTTCCATCTCAAATATAATGAAATTTACAAATGTTGGAGAATAGTTAACCAAAATGAACTGAACTAATATTCTCAAACATCCCTTCCACAGAAGAAAACACAGTGGGATTGAGGGGGACCCCAACAGAGCTTCTTGACCTCATCTTCCCTAGTTATTGCCTGCTGAGAAAAGAATGTTAGGGATAAGGTTTGCAACATCATTTCTGTCTTTGACTAGGACACACAGTGGCCAAGATCTTCACATCCAGTGTAGCATAAATTTTCATATGCAGTGATATAAATTGATTACGTTGAACAGCAGGGTTGCACAACTATGTGTGCAGTCAAACTTGCATCCAGTTGCACCATCAAATGTGCAACTCAGTGTGCCCATGTGTCCATGTACATTCCTTTTCTAATCATTGCACATGTGTATATGTCCAGTCTATGCACAACAAGAACAATCAATTGGCCTCATGGGAAAACATGCATGTGTAAGACTGTCTTTCATTCTGCTGCCACTTTAACTAACCCAAGGCCTGAAATTTTGAACCAGAGCTCCCCACAGAATGAGCTCAGAATCTTTCCTTGTATACTATTACATTTCTACTCCACAGCACGGAATGAGCTTTGCACTTAGCACAGGCTAATATCATTGACTTAGTATTCAGTCAGATGATGCAAGGAACCACACTGTCTCCAGCAAATCTGAAAATTTAGGATTATGAATGTTGAGATTGGGGGAACAAAAAGGGGGTGCTTCTCCCACTCAAGGCTGACTTCTGAATAGAAGATAGGAACTTCTCCCAAATTCTCTTAATTACAAGCTGCCACCACCCACCAGATTAACGCAAACTTTCAGCAATGCAGTGGGACATTGCTTGTGGGATTGCCAGTCTCTATGCTTAGAGATCCCTTTCCTTCTTCCATCCCACCCCCGCCTTCTGGGTGAGAGAAATCTTATCTACATGTGTTGCCGGGGAACACATGGAAATGGAGAAGAAACAGAGAGGGTTTTACAGAAAATTATTTATTCTGAGACATCCAAGGTAGACAAGAGAAATATTATTCATGAGAGGCCCTTCCTCTCAGACACGCTTATTAGTTACAAGAACACATAGATTCTTCAGATCAGCCGAAACTTTCAAAATAACAGAAAGAAACCAAATGCAATTAACTAAGTACATTCTAACTACCTCACATCGGTTGGTCATTTCTGAGATTGTATGCTGGGCAGCAAGGAGATGGCCTGTGGGCATATTTGCCCCTTTGTTGATATCTTGGGTGTTTACTTTGTTCTGGCTCTTGTCTCGTGGTCTCTTGAAGATTTTTATAACTTTTTCATCGAAGCATCCCAAAGGTTCTCACTAGGGATGGGCCAACCGAATCCTCGAATCCTTGGCGGGGATTTGAGATTCGGGAATCTGAATCTCTGTGCCAAAATAGGCAAACCGAATCTTTCAAATCCACCACCCAAACAGTTTGTTGGAGACGAGGACGCCTGCAAACCTGGGAAACTGGGATGCCTGAAAACTTGGGAGACTAGACACTTAAGGGGAGATGGCAAGTAGGTGAATTTTTACCTTGGACTAATAATGGCCTTTGCTAACAATTTCACAAATTCCATCTAGGGTTGTATTCTAAGATATTTAAACCGAACATTTCATATTTAAGTTCAGCACTTGACTAGAAGCTACAGGCCTGAGATTTCAAGGACAGCTATAACATTTCTTTGCATAGCTTACTTGCAAACCTCTTTCAGACACAATTCTGGGGTTTATAGTTTTACACGGGGCCACAGCCTTCTCTGCCAAAGTGTGCTGGGGCATCATCAAACTACAAACCCCAGGATGCCAGAAGGAGCTATGCAAAGAAAAGCCAGTTTTGACCTGGATTATCTCTGTACTGTAGTATGTGGCCCTGTTTACACAGGCAGGAAAATGTGGGATTAATCCACATTTTCCTTCCTGTGTACAAAGGGCCTTCATGAAATTTTCAGTCTGAGGAGATCCTGAGGCAAAACTATGACTATTGTCCTGGCCAGGTTTCGTCAGAGGGAGGTTTTCCTTTGCTGAGGCTTTTGCTAAGGCTGAGAGAGCGTGTCTTGTCCAAGATTATCCTTCTTTCCCTTGCTTTTTAAATCCTTTTTAAAAAAAGAATTCAAAAGATTTGAGATTTGTGAGATTCGTGGATTCCCAGAACCTTCCAAGGATTCAGATCTGGCTTCAGATCCGGAAAATTCTGGATTCGTCCCATCTCACCTTTCTCGCCCTAATTGGGCAACTATTTCTTGTAACCTATGATGCTAACCCCAATAAAAGGCAACCTAACCCTAGCAGTTCATTAACCCTTTATATGCCTGAAGGGAGAACTATCTCCCTTAAGCACTGTTACCTGGATCACCGAGAAACACCATTATCACAGTGCCAAAGACCTGGATATTCAGGATTAGCTCTTTACTTCCATTGCAGTACTTTTAACTCATGCATGTACTTGGAATTCTACTCTTTTTCTTCCCTACCTTAGTTTTCCCCAAGCTCTCAATGAGTTTCTGGCTTGAAAAGCAGCCATCTGATCTCATATATGAGCTTATCAGTGGGTTCTGGGTTTAGCAGCTATCCTAAATCAAACATGCAATGACACAGTGGTGGGAAGACATCAGTGCCAGTCCCTGTGTTTTGCCTCCATGATAGGCTGCCGTTATACAGCACAAAGTCCTTTATAAAGCTAGTAGAGTATAAAGATCTGCCAGTGTTCTTTCATGTACTCTGGGCTGCCTAGAAGGAAGGACAAAGGTGAGACATGGTAGTAGCATGAAGGAGATTTTCTGGTGTACCTCACAGGCACTCTTTGGCCATTTGGGTTAGAATGGCAAACTTGGCCAGGGCACCATGCAGCAGCCACTGCCCCAAAAGATTCCAGCCATGAAAGCCTTCGACTTTATGCAGAGCTGGGTATGTTCAGCCTGGAAAAGAGAAAATTGAGAGATTGTATAATAATGATGAGAGCCAGTATGGTATAGTAATTTGAGAGCTGGACTATAACCCTGGATACCAGGGTTCAATTCTCCACTCAGCCATGGAAACCCATTGGCTAGCTTTGGGCATATCACATGCTCTCAGACCCCAGAAAACCCCATGATAGGTTTTCTTTAGGGTCACCATAAACTGGAAACAACTTGAAGGCACACAATAGCAACAATAATAGTCAACTTGGGGCTGAACGGCTGTCATGTAGAAGACAGAAAAAACTTGTTTCCCACTGCTCCACAGAACAAGATGGCAAAAACTGATGGCAAAAGCTGTTTAACAGAGGAATCAACTGGCTCAGAATGTGATGGGCTCTCTTTCTTTGGATGTTTTGAAACAGGATTAGGATAGTGATTTGGTCAGGAATGTTTTAGCTGTGGATTCTTGAAGAGGGAGGGTTCCTATGAACTCTATGATTCCTTAATATAGTGCACTTTTTGGGGGGGGTCCTTCTTAAACCTTAGTCAAGAAATAGATCTATTCAAAATATCATCATCATCATCATCATCATCATCATCATCATCATCATCATTGACTTTTATTTATAATACCCTTTTCAGCAAAGGGCAGAACATACATACAGTCAGAGACAAAGGCAATAAACATAACACTATAGCAACACATGGAATTAAATCCCCAACACTCCACCAGTCACTATCCATCTCCTTAAACACAACTCAGTGGCTTAATATGGTGAATCAAAGAGGACAGTCTTCAACCCTTTATGGAAATGAGTGAGATCCTCCTCCAGCTAGAATTCCAAAACGAGACCGTTCCACAATACAGAGCCAGATCTTGAAAGGCTTGCAGTCTTGAAATAGCTGTACGCATTGCTGAGACAAATTAATAATCCTTTGGCTGTAGATCTTAAATTCCTGGATGGAGCATACCATACTAGCCAAGCTGTAAGGTACTGAAGGAAGTTAGAACACAAAACCTTGAATAGCAGAGCCGAAAGTTTGAAACAAGCCTTGGCCTGAACTGGTAGCCAATGAAGAGATCTATGGGAAAAAGAAACAGGTGAATATTTAGGAAGATTTAAAGCAACCCAGACAGCATTGTTCTGATTTAAAACTAGAGGAAGAAGGGAACAGGAAGGCAAAGCTGCCAGTAAATTGTTACAATAATCCAGGTGTGAGATAACCAAGGCCCAGACAAGCAGATGGGTAGCCTATACATTCAGGAACCTCCAGATCCTGCAGATGTTCAAAAGATGGAAATTATACATCTTTGCTGTAGCCCCAATAAAGGGACGCAAAGATAGGTGATCAAAATCCACTTTTTGCAGAGGGTGTTCCCACCCAAAGATGGAAGAACGGTGCACCTGCTGTATATGCAGGGGTTCCATTCCGGGAACTCCCATGTAAAGCAAAAAAGGTGAGTGTTGCATCCCATGGTAGTCAATGGACACAATGTGCATCTGCATGTGCCCATGGCAGCATGGGCACACACCCATAGCATGCATTGACAATAATAGGACATGATACTTTGTGCAACCTCGCATTCATGTGTGCGAAGGTCGCACCAGAAGAGGGCCACCGTCTAATCAATTCCTCTTCCTTAGATCTACCACTTCCACAACACACTTCTCTTACTTTTGAATCAGCAATTAGGAGGGAAGAAATGGTAGTTGTAGGTAAGGAAGGACATTTGGACCCTCAGGTGTCAAAATAGAAAGAAAGTAAAAATGAGATCTTATAAAATCAATAATGGATCCTCCTGATTTTGTATGATTTTTACCCAGAACCTTAGAAAAGTTTAATGCTGAAATAATACCAAGTCACCTCAATGCCAGATTTATACTGAAGGAAAATTGCCAGGTTTTCTTCCAAAAAGATTAAATCAAGCTTGTAAAAAGAAAGACGAAGCGGGATGGGGAGACAAAAACAAAGAATCATATATATGCCTAATTAAGAAAGGGGGAGATGTAATCCCAGCTTATTAATGAAGCAGCAGAAGCAGAAAAAAACAAAAAACAAAACAAAATGGGTTTATTTCACCACAGGCAAAAATATTGGAATCTGCACTCCACCCCATTTGAGCTTTGCACATTAAATTGCAGAAGCAGAGCAAACTTTGGTAGGGTCTGACTGAGTGAATCTCTTTAGGTGCCACCCACATGCTGGTTTCCATTTGAGAAGCAAGAATAAAAGGCTGAGTGGCTTTATAAGTAAAACACCTCCCAGCAGTTCTCAAAACTTTAATTTGTGGAGGGCGGGAGCAGGGGTGCAAAGGGAAGGAGAGGCAACAGACGGCAATTTAACGAGCTAGATAGGCAGCTGAGAAATTTGAAAAAGAAACAAAATATAATTCAAGAGACTGCTTTGGGCAATAACTTTCCTTTCAGGTTTGGCACAGAACAGCTAGCGAAAGCTGCCAAATCACATTTCTGAAGTGTTGTCTCTCTTTTTTTTTTCCATTTAAAAAAAATATCTTGCACTTGCCAACAGAGAAAAGAATCACGTTTGTGCTTCAGATAGGAACTAATTTCAATAACAGGAGGCAAAGGGGAAGTTTCTTAGATGATATCATCTCAAAGAAGATAGCTTCCTTTTTTGTTAGGCCATTTTTTCCCCTTTGTATGCAGTTGCTAAAATGCTGTAATGTTCAGGGGTAGTTGTCTCGATACGAATGAACTGTTGGCTTGTTTGTATGGTTTTGGGAGTTGGGATAAGGAGCCAACAGAGTGGCAAATTCACTCTAAGTTCTCAAACTGCAGGAAAGACAGGATAGCAATATAATAATAATAATAGTAGTAGTAGTAGTAGTAGTAGTAGTAGTAATATACTGAAATGACATTATGTGACCTGTCCAGCTCCACAGCTTGCTTTCGCCTGAAGTAGAACAGGGTGCTCCATTTATTTCTGGTAGAGAAAGCTACAGCAAAGTACATTCCAAATTTTGAGGGTTTTTTTTTAAAAAATAAAGCTTATACCGCCATGTTCATCCACATAGCACTGATTAATGCCATCTGAAATGACTGGGAACATCAGAGATAGATAGGACTCTGCTCCTTTCTTCTATAAAGTTCAATACGGAACAATAAAGTCTGAATCAGCCTATCAACATATAAGTACTTTTTTCTCCTATAGATCCTTCCAAATTAAAGGGAACTACTTTAATGTTTAATGAAATCTCTATTTTTTTTCTTTTTTTAAATGAATCATTCTCATCTGAAATCCACAGTATAGTGATGCCTCTATTGGGCCAACAAAAAGTAGTATTCTTGTCTAAAGCACACAAATGGAATCAGAAATGAGTTTCATGTATCTATCAGGGAGTCTCCGGCCCTTTTCGCATGGCGTTTTGGAAGTGAGAGGGCCCCTTGAGCGTTGTGTAAATGTGAGGAGTGGTCTGCATGACGCACTCACATTTACGTGACGCTCAAGAGCCGGACGCAGAGCGCGCACAGATTTTTTCATTTTCGGCTTGAAGCCGAAAATGGTGCACGCTCACTCATCACTCAGGGGCCTGGGGCGTACTCACCTGCCGTGCGAAGCCTCCTGAGCCGTGCCGGTCACGCTTCTTGCCCCAGCGCAGCCTCCAACTCCCAGGCTGCACTGAGGAAGAGGAAAGGGGTGCGGGCGGAGCGCTCGCATGAGCAGGAAGAAGCTGCGGAGCTGAAGCAGGAGGCTTGCGAGAGCGTTCCTGCCAAGCCTTCTCGTGCGAAAACCCCAACCCAGTAGCGTTAAAAGGTAAGATGTGGAAAGGGCCCCAGTTTAGACAGTGATGTTATCCAGTTGCTTAGATAAATGCACGAAAGGAGATTTAAGGGCATTCTCCTCTCTTTTAACCTCCGTAGGAAAAGTTCTCTAAAGGAAGACATGGAGGCAGAACTGTTTCTTTCCTGATGCCTTTAGGAAAGAAACTGAGTGAAGATATCTAAAGATGAGGAACCACTATGCAGAGTCAGGCCTAGGGAGGTAAAAGTTCTGCCCACAAGTATGACCAGCCTGCTACAGAAGAAGGAGTGTGGAAAACAAAAGAAAACAAGATTACAAAACAGCAAAAGTTCTTTCAAGGTGCCAACAGTTGAAGATAATGGAATAGAAATGTCGACCTACCACCTACTCTGTTGAAAATGCAGAGACAAGATTTGAGACCCAGGAGAAACATTAATAGTTCTGTTCATGACCCTGAAGTTTCACCCCTGTTGTCTTTGTGAGAGAAAAGAGGCTCCTGTTTTTGGTCTTTACTGTATATTCAGCACAGCGTTTTGCAAACCACAAGCAGAGAAGGAGGATTTATCTATATTAAGTGCTTCTCTATTATACTCTTTCTATGGACACAATTTTGGAGGTCCCCTCATTTCCAGCACTAACTTTAACCTCAAACTGAATGTTGCTCCTTTGACAAAGATGTTCAAACATTTGCAAGTGGAATTTTTATATGCATAGGACAACCACAGGATTCCTGCCATCCTTAGTCCCAGGATAGACAGGAACAAGTGGCAATATAGGTGTTAAAGATAAGAACCCTTTCAAGGTGGGGAAAGGAGGTAGCAAAACATTTAGCACTAAATACAGTCAGCCCTCCACATCTACGGATTTAACTTTCACAGATTTGATTCTTCACAAGTTTCTCCAACCTTTACCCCCCACACCACTTCAAGTAATTCTTTTCTGGAGGAATCTTCCCTCATGGTGGCTCCGATCAGGCCATGCAGCCCTTTAAAAATCCACCTCTGGTCCTCCTCCTTCTCTACCAGCCCCTGCCTGGCCAGCTAAGGATGGATCACAGCCCAGTTTTTCTCAGCACCCCAAGTCCTCTCCCTATACCCCCCTAAACCCAAGGAAGGAGATGGGTATCAGAAAGGAATTATAGGTCCACTATGCTGACCCACCCTCCTTCCCACTCCCTTCCCTGAGCTGGTATGGACCCTGGGTGCCTGTTCTCCCCTCTCCATTCCTCAGCCCCTTCACACACACACACACACACACACACACACACACACACACACACACAGGCACACATTTTAATATTTGCAATTTTTCCACTTTTGTCGGGGTACTGTGCCCTTAGCTCTAGCAAATATAGAGGGGCAACCGTAATTGAACTGATTATGAAGCTCAGCCTTTCAAGAACTAAGAACTCAAAGTCCTCTGTGTGGATGGACAAATCTGTCAGGTTTGGTTTTATTTTTTTTAAAACAAATTCTTTCCACCCCATTCGAAGATTCTTGGAAATTTTGATAGATTCATATTTTTAAAATGAGTGAAACTTACCTATCCCTTTGCATAACAGGTGGTGAATTTCTGTCCAGCAGCATAGTAAAGATGTCTATTGCCTCTTAGGAAGAGGTCATCGCTGAATCTCACTTTCGTGGAATAGAAACACTGCGCACGTAAAACAACATTGCCACAGTACCGAATAACCATGAGAAAAATCAAAGAAACAGAAGTGTCCCTTGTTTCTAAAGCATTTACAAAACTGATTGTCTAGTAAAGGTGCTGCAGTGGTTAAATGCTGGTACTGCAGCCACAACCTTGTGAGTTCCATCCCGCAGAGCTCCAGGTTGACTCAGCCTTCCATCCTTCCGCAGGTCGGTAAAATGAGTACACAGCTTGTTGGGGGCAATTAGCTAACACATTGTAAACCTCTTAGACAGCACTTAGCTGATAAGCAGTATAGAAATACACATGCTATTGCTAGGAGTCTTCATAGACCACAAGCTGAACATGAGTCAGTAGTGTGATGCGGCAGCCAAGAAAGCCAATGCAATTCTTGGCTGCATCAATGGGAGTATGGTGTCTAGATTGAGGGAGGTACTGGTACCACTCTACTCTGCTTCGGTTAGACCTCATCCTGAATACTGTGTCCAGTTCTGGGCACCTCAATTCAAGAAGGACATGGTCAAGCTGGAGCAAGTCCAGAGAAGGGCGACCAAAATGGTGAGAGGCCTGGAAGACATGCCCCATGAGGATAGACTTAGAGAGCTAGGTATGTTTAGTCTGCAGAAGAGAAGGTTAAGAGGGGACATGATAGCCATGTTTAAATATCTGAAGGGATGCCATGTAGAGGAAGGAGAAGGCTTGTTTTCTGCTGCTCCAGAGACCAGGACAAGGAGCAATGGATTCAAGCTGCAGGAAAGGAGATTCACCTGAGCCTCAGGAAGAACTTCCTGACAGTCAGGGCTGTCTGGCAGTGGAATATGCTGCCTCGGAGTGTAGTGGAGTCTCCTTCCTTGGAGGTTTTTAAGCAGAGGCTGGATGGCCATCTGTCGGGAGTGCTTTGAGGGTGTTCCTGCATGGCAGGGAGTTGGACTGGATGGCCCGTGTAGTCTCTTCCAACTCTACATTTCTATGATTCTATGATTCTATTGTTTTGACCCTGCCTTATCCAGACTTTGGAATTAATTAATTAAATGCTAAGTAGTTGCTTGTGATTACATTCTTTTTCTGATAGAAAAGGTAGATTACCATTGTAACCCAGCGAAGGATATCTTCACTGATTGGAAGTCTAGCTGGACTGTTACTTTGATTGTTGCAAGGACGCAGCCCCACTAAATGGTGGAGGAGGAATATCACATACTTCAAGAGATGACTTGGTGTTTTACCTCATCTGCTGCCATATGCTCTGTTGTGGGTGTTGAGGCAACAAGGAGATGGTTGAAAGGAGACTATGGCCATTTTGGCCCTACACTGTTATAGTGCCATCATTCTACTTTCAACATCCTATGGAATCCTGGGGTTTGCAGTTTTGGGGGGGGGCATTTAGAATTCTCAGCCAGAATGCTCCTGGGTCTCAGTAAACTACAAACCTCAGTGGAGATGGCCTATGTTTTGTGCCACAGACTAGCCATTTGCAGCATTCTAGTGTTGTTGTTTTTAAATAGTGAAATGATGGAGACTCCCTTTGATTTTAACAGAAATGAAAATAAAGGGCTACTTCTTAAAATTATACAGGCTTCCCCCACTTATCTGACAGGTTAAGACCTGAGCAGATTTGACTGGCTAATATCAGAAAACACAACTGGTTGAAAAGGGGAACCCACGTACAGTATTGTAGGGAGCATGGAGGACTTACTGATGCTCACTTCGGACTGACTGTATGTGTGCTGCTTGCCCAGTTTGCTTGGCAAGCAGGATGTGTGTGTGAGGTGTTCCAAGTGAACTTCTGTAGACAAGAAGACTGATGAAAGAATAGAACCACCATCAAATTAATGGAACTTATGCTTAACCCAGAAGCGTCGAAAAAGCGAGTCGTCAGATAACAGCAGGGTCAAAAGATGGGGGCTTCTGGTAACTATAATAATAACTCATTTTGTTGATACTGGGAAGCATAACTGTAACCAGTTGTGTTTTTATAAAGTGACTTTCCAAGCTCTGGACAAATGCATTTGTTTTTACCTCCCCATCCCAAATGCAACAATGATAGCAGATAACTTTGCCACTGTAAGGAGGGAGGGAGGGAAGATGAGTTAAGCTTTATAATGCCATTTACTGTTTTGTTCTACCTCAGATGTGAAGAAGTTATTAATTTTTAAAACCCCTCAAGGACTTTATAACAACCAAGCTCACAGAAGGCTTCCTTCCTTCAGTGCTTTTACAACCTGAACCACAGTTCTTCTCCGCATGTGAAACCAAAACTGACTACAAATGTGACTATATAAAATTAGAAGAGACTGTATCCTTTCCGTGAGGAGAGGGGCAAACAGGCAAACATGAGGGAGAACTAATGAAAAATAAATTAGGCTGTTACAGTTCTTTCTGCTCAAATATACTGACTGACCCTCTTTAGTAACTTCAGTAAAGTGTCCTTTTAATTACATTATGCCCTTGCGACGGTCCACTAAACTTGAAGGAGATTCTATATATAGATGTTTGTAAAGTTGATGTCGTGCATGTATACTGGATCTGGTGGCCAAGTATTCTGTTCCCCAAAGAAAGTTGTAAAAATAATTACACAAATCTGACATAAAGTTCCACCTAGTGTTGAGTAAGATCCGCATACACATTAAATTGTCCCTGGCTCAAAATGGGACATAAAATATTCATTATGTTCTATGTTACACATGTTTCTGTGTAGTTTTCCCAATTGTAAATATTGCTTGTTTGTGTCAAGGTAGGGGGAAATGCAACTGTGAAGGGATTTGAAGGAATGTCATATGGAGGATGGAGCAAGCCTGTTTTCTGCTGCTTCAGAGACTAGGATATGGAGCAATGGTTTCAAACTTTAGGAAAAGAGGATTCACTCAAACATTAGGAACAACTTTCTGATAGTAAGAGCAGTTTGACAGTGGAACATGCTGCCTTGAAGAGCTATGCAGTCTCCTTCTTTGGAGGTTTTTAAACAGATTGGATGGCCATATGTTGGGCATGCTTTGATTATGTATTTCTGCATGGCGGGGGGTTGGACTCTATGGCCTTTGTAGTCTCTTTCAGCTGTACAAATCTATGATTCTGTGAGCCTCACCTCAATCCATTCCCCTTCTCTGCACCTCTAGGTCCAGGTCCATGCCAGCCAATGCTGATTTAAAAAAAAAATCATAAAGGAACCTTTTGTTTTACTTTTTTTCAAGTGGATGCATCGATGGGCACACACTCCCATTTTGTTTTCACATATTGAATGTATACACCCAATCCATCCCCTATATGAAATAGCCTGAGAATTTACGATCTTCCAGGAAAGGTTTTCTCTCAGTCCCACTACCATCACAAATGTGTTTGATGAGAACACAGGACAGAGCCTTCTCAGTGGTTGCTCCCAGGCTATGCAATTCCCTTCCATGGGAGTTCTCGTTGACCCTACCCAACCCTGCTCTCTTAACACCTGCAAGCAAAGACTTTTATATTTAGGTGGGCCTTCCATTCTTCAACCATGTGCCAGAAAAACATTTGAAAGCTGGGACCTGTGCGTTTATCTTTTTCAATTGTTTTAATGTGCTCTAGACATTTTTTTAAAAAAATATGTGCTTTTTAAAATAGAATTGTTCTTTTTCTTTGGTTTTTAACTTTTGCAAAACATAATTTTTAGCTTCATTTTTGTTTTAAATTATTGTAAGCTGCTTTGAGAGAGCTAGCATGGTGTAGTGATTTAAGCACTGAGCTACAACCCTGGAGACCAGAGTTCAATTCCCCACTTGGCTATGGAAACCCACTGGATGATCTTGAGCGCATTACACACTCTCAGCCCAGAAACCCCTGTGATAGGTTTGCCTTAGGTCTCCATAAGTCAGAAATCCCTTGAAGGTGCACAACAACAACAAAAACAACAAAAACAAAAACAATCTGCTTCGGATCCTATACAGGGAGAAAGATGGGGTATAAATAAATAAAAAATAAAATGTGTGTCTGATGTTGAGTGAATTTTCCCCTTTCAAAGATGCATTGTAAGTCTGGAAATGTGTAGGTTTCTGGTCACACACAGCACCCAATTCTATATTCAGTCTGGGATATGTAGAATTGATTAAATCCTTAAAAGGAACTCTGTGATTTGGATTTCTCATACATCCCTATCCTCATCTCTCTGTTGGAAATGAGTTTGTAGAATTGGAAACCATTGCACATTACAGATGGAGCATTCCAGTTCTGAAGGTAGCTCCACATTAAAACAAAAATAAAATAAAATAAAATAAAATAAAATAAAATAAAATAAAATAAAATAAAATAAAAAGCATCCTAACAAATAGAAAAGAATTGTACCAAAGACAATGACAACTATTGTTCTTCCCACAGGTTCTCGCTTCCTGTTTTCAGGAAATTATTTTTTAATGTTGCAGTATATCTGGCCTAGCTTGTAAGTGTCTGGAGAATGTTCTCAGAGTTATGTAACAGTAGATAGCGGTTGGTTGCTTCCCTTAGCTGTGGGGGCTTAATTCAAACTTTAAAGGTGCCATCCAGTGGCGGAGCTTGGAGGGGCAGGAGGGGGGCTATGGTGGGGGGCACTATAAATGGGGTGGGGCTGCTGTGGGGGGCAGGGGCAGGGCACGCAGGGGTGGGGTGGCGAGCAGGGCGCCCCAAAAACATTGCCGCCTGGGGCAAACCGCCCCCATTACCCACCATGCCTATGCAATTCAAGCCATCTGAGCTTCTGAGCCTATTTCAAGGAACATTTCGGCCCCTTAACTATCCAATTTAAAGTCCAGATCAAAACCCAGAGTGGATTCATGGCCCCCTGATGTGGAAACCAGAACTACCAGTTGCAAAAAGCCCTTCTGCAAACTCGTCAAAATGGCCAGCTTAGCACAGGCAGGAATTGAGGGGCAAAAGAAACCATTTTGGACATGAAACTTTGAAGCAACATGCTTTTTAGCTGAGCTGAGTGAGTTCTTTCCCACCTCTCCCTGATGCTCCAACTCTCAATGAAGCAGAGGCTTAACTGTGAATGTAAAACTATTTGAATCCTTCTGAGCAGGTTGCTCAAAGCAATAATGATACTTCTGTATTGGGAAAACATTCATTGATGAACAGTAATTGCCAAATCTAATTAAAACTGCATACTACTTTGATGGTCTCCAGTATATTAATGATACTTCAGTAATATGGTAAGTTAAAGAATACCAGTGTGGATTTGCATGATTTAAATTTATTTGTCTGGATTTTCATTTTTTTTAAAAAAAAAAAAAGTTTCTTAATAAGAAGGTGGGAAGATGAATCAAAATTAGTCATTCAAAAACCATCCTCCATTCGCTCTCCGGAAACTTGCCAGATCAGATTTGGATTCTGTTATGTTATTTCTGATAATTTACTATACTGTTTCCTAAACAATCTAGTTCTGGGAACACACCCAGCTTTAGGGTATTCGGAATATGTGAAGCGTATACTCTGTGCTGGATAACAGCATTATTCAGATGTGTGAGACAGAGAGGCAGGTCTGACAGAGAAAAGATCAAAGTAGATGCTGTCAAAAGTCAAACAGAAATGAAAGTGATGTCTTTATATTAAACAATCTATACACTCATGTGTAAGTCAAAAAGTATTGACAAAAAATCACCCCCAAAAACCTGGGTTGACTTATCCACAGGTCAATACTGGAAACAGATGATGATGACAATGGTGTGATGAACTCTGGACTCCCCACCATTTTGGGCTCTTGAAGCAACAGCCATTTTTAATAGGCATTTACAGTGTAAGCCTTGTGAGCCTTCCCAATCTCTCTGCAAACCTTGTGAGGTGAGGTTTATGCAGTAAGCCCTTATTAAAAAATGGCTGCTGCCGCTCTGCTCCTCTCCGCTCCACCTCAAGCACCTGATATGGTGGGTGTGCCACATTCTTCAGGCTCCCTCACGTGGCTGCTGAACATTACTTGGGCCAAAAAGAAGATGGAGAAGGAGATAGGTTGTCTTTCTTTTTCCAGTTTGGGCAAGGGACAGCCAATGAGATGGGAATGCTGCTTCCACCCCCTGCCTCACCAAGGCCATTTCCACACTACACTGTTATAGTGCTATTATTCCACTTTCAACATCCTATGGAATCCAGGGGTTTGCAGTTTAGGGAGAGGCATTTAGAAGTCTCAGTTAGAGAGCTTTTTGCCCTCAGTAAACTACAAACCCCAGAATGCCATAGGATGTTGAAAGTAGAATAATAGCACTATAACAGTAAGGCCTTTGACAAAGTTCCCCATGACATTCTTGCAGAGAAGCTATTAAAATGCAGATTGGACAGGGCTACTGTTAGGTGGATTTGTAATTGGTTGACTGACCAAACCCAAAGAGTGCTCACCAATGGCTGCTTTTCATCCCGGAGAGAAATGACTAGTGGGGTGCCGCAGGGTTCTGTCCTGGGCCCAGTGCTGTTCAACATCTTCATCAATGACTTGGATGAAGGAGTGGAGGGCATGCTGATCAAATTTGCAGATGATACCAAATTGGGAGGGAGGCTAATACCCCAGAGGACAGGATCAAATTTCAAAAAGACCTTGACAGATTGGAGAGCTGGGCCAAAGCTAACAAAATGAATTTCAACAGAGAGAAATGTAAGGTCCTGCACTTAGGCAGAAAAAATGGAAGGCACAAATGATGGACACGTAGCTAGATAACAGTATGTGTGAAAGGGATCTAGGAGTCTTGGTAGCTGAACGTGAGTCAGAGTGTGATGCACCAGCCAAGAAAGCCAACACAATTCCTAGTTGCATCAATAGGAGTATGGTGTCTAGATCGAGGGAGGTAATGGTACCACTCTATTCGGCATTGGTTAGGCCTCATTTGGAATACTGTGTCCAGTTCTGGGCACCTCAGTTAAAGAAGGATATCGACAAGCTGGAGCATGTCCAGAGGAAGGCAACCAAAATGGTGAAGGGTCTGGAAGCCATGCCCTATGAAGAACGCCTTAGGGAGCTGGTTATATTTAGTCTGCAGAAGAGAAAGTTAAGAGGGGACATGATAGCCATGTTTAAGCATGCGAAGGGATGTAATGTAGAGGAGGGAGCAGGCTTGTTTTCCGCTGCTCCAGAGGCTAGGACAAGGAGCAGTGGATTCAAGCTGCAGGAATGGAGATTCCCCTTGAACCTCAGGAAGAACTTCCTGATGGTCAGAGCTGTCCAGCAGTGGAATATGCTGTCTTGGCGTGTGGTGGATTCTCCTTCTTTGGAGGTTTTTAAGCAGAGGCTGGATGGTCATCTGTTGGGAATGCTTTGATGTGTGTTCCTACATAGCAGGGGTTGGACTGGATGGACCCTGGGATCTATTCCAACTCTAGGATTCTAGGATTCACTCCCATGTTCCAGTCATCAGTAGAATCAATATCTTTCTCATACAGCTGATGTCTCATAAAGTAGGTTGTGGGGTAGAGTTATAGTTGTAGCAATAGTGTTGCGATCATGACAAAATTGCAGTTGTGAATACAAAATAATTTTTTAGATTTACTTAGCTGTAGCTGTTTCATATCTACAATTGTAAGTCCCCTTCCCCCGCAACCTACTTTACTGTTCATCAGCTGCATGGACAGAAAGAGGTCCATTTTGTCAGCAACTGGAACATGGGTGAATGATGCTTCTGTCAGGTTTAGGGAGATCAGACCCAGAGAGGTTAATAAGTTAAGTATACTTTAAAAGGGCCATTGCCACACAACACTGCTACAGTGCTATTATTGCACTTTCAACATCCTATGGAATCCTGGGGTTTGCAGTTTAGGGAGGGGCATTTAGAATTCTAAGCCAGAGAGCTCTTTGACTTCAGTAAACTACAAAGCCCAAAATTCCACAGGATGTTAAAAGTGGAATAGTAGCAGTATAATGGTGTAGTTCGGAAATGGCCTAAGTAGCTGATACAGCATTCTGCCTAATGACCTCAATCACTATTTGAGAGGGAGGATAGTGACATTCATAGAGTTCCCTGCTAACATCTAAACTGGAGTTATAAATGTACAGTCCTGGGTTTTAGAGTCCTTGTTAGCATCATGGCAAAATGTTAACAGCTGTCCAGTGGCACAAATGATTTAACTTGTATTAATTACCTTGTTGAATATGTTTTGCATTCACTTTGTAGCTTGAGGCTGGAGAAAGATATGAAGGCTAAAAACCCACTGGTGAAGTGACTTTTTTCGCTGTTGCTAACCTGCATGTACTGTCTTCACAGTTATTAGGTGGCAAATGGGTCACACTTCTACACTCTGGTTTTCTTTGTTTGCTTGTGTACTGCATAATCTTTGGGAGCCATTTTCCACTGGCCTTTCCTAGCAAGATAAACCCCAGCCCAATGGCTCCCCATAGGTCCAGCAATGAGGATTTGAAATTAATACTCAGTGGAAATATAGTCGGGGTAGAATATGTTTGGGGCCCAGTTCTACCATTGCCTGGGTGGGGTGGAATGGGATGGAATGCCTCTGTGCTATGTACCACCTTCTGTATTATTTACTATCAACATCTATTATAGGAATGGCAGTGAAATTTGGAATCAGATGGTACCGGATTTAGCCTGTTCTGAAGGGGTAACATCCTTGTGATACTGGATTGCCTTGTGTCAACCAGTTAGGTTGAAATTTAAATTTGAAATTTGAAATTTATGGATAAAGATTTTTATATTCCTGTGAAAAATAATATATTACTTTTGAAAACAGTGGATACTGAAACTGCTGGCCACGTATTTGTGGTGTAGCCATGAATCCTGTTGAAGATCCCTTTGGTGGTGGAAACCACCAAACACGTTTGTAAGCCTTCAACCATTAACAGAGATACTCCAACTGGTTGCAAAGTTGGTCTCATTGCAGCCTAGCATACTGGCAGACTGCGTGAAACAAGACTGTTCAGGAGAAGGAGAATTAAACCTCCAGCTCCAGGAAATAAATGTCATCTTTTGTGTAAGACTGAAAAAGAAAAAGAAAGAAAGAAAGAAAGAAAGATAGAAAGGAAGGAAGGAAGGAAGGAAGGAAGGAAGGAAGGAAGGAAGGAAGGAAGGAAGAAAGAAAGAAAGAAAGAAAGAAAGAAAGAAAGAAAGAAAGAAAGATAGATAGTGGATAATGATGACAGCGATACAAAGGTATATAAGAGGCTTGGTATTATTACACCTTATAGAAAAATAGTTTGTGTATTATTTTCCATCACAAATCCACTATCATAAAAAGAAAATCCACAAAGAACCATCCGCAGATGATGGTGGATGAGAGCACTTAATGAAACTGATGCAGGACAGATTATATTTGATTCTTACAACACTAGTCTTTTATGTGTACCTTCTAGTCCTAGCACAGGTTTTATAATGGGAACCAATCCTAGTGCTTTGGAACAGGGCAAAAGCGAGACCACAAATGGCCAATCCTCCAACAGTACTTTGTTCTACTATATTTGAAGTCTAAGCTGGTCCCTAGTTTTTGCACCTGCCCTTCTGAAACTTTGGAGGTTCCTGAATGAGAAACGCCATTTTGATGTTTGTTTCTTTTTAACAAATTGCTCCAAAAACACAGCAAGAAGGAAGAAGTGGCTCTTCTCCCCCTGCCCCCCGACACACACACATCTTAGCCCTTCCTTCCTATGTAAGCCATTGCACCTGTCCTTCTAAAATATTTTTGTTTGGTTACATATGGAAACCCTTATGCTATCTGGCATTTTCAGAACCCTAGTAGATAAGGAACCTAGGAGGATAACTGTGGCCGTATCCACACTAGCCTGTTATAGTGCTATTATTCCACTTTCAGCATCCTATGGAATCCTGGGATTTGCAGTTTAGGTCCCTTCCCTTTGAGGCCCCTTCCTAAACTGCAAACCCCAGGATTCCATAGGATGTTGAAAGTGGAATAATAGTGCTATAACAGGTTCGTGCAGAAATGGCCCCTGTCTTCTTAAAAATTTCTTTCCAAACCACAAAGTCTTCTCTTGCAGAAAAATGCTGTCACCTCAAAACTGGCAGCCTTGATTTCCTGAGAAGTGTAAACCAGCAAGTTGCTTTGACTTCCATTTTGCCAAGAAGTAGGTAGTTTTGGGGAGTTTTATTTTTTTAAATATATGATGCATACCACAAAAATCTCTGGAACCTAAATATTGCTTGTTGGGCAGGTGCTATTCCCTTGTATGGGACTATTATGCCTGCAACTCTCATCTGGTCCTGAAAAAGAGAGTAAAATCTTTTAAAAATTTCCAAAGATGGAAAGGCAGAACCATTCTGATTTCTGAATGTTAACTTGCCTTTGTGACCCAGGCCAAAGTGAATTGGTTCTAAATTAGTCTAAGCGGGGGGCAATAACCATGAAGCCCTACAAATGTTGTTGGACTACAACTCCCAGCCTTCCTCATCATTGGGTATGCTGGCCAGTGACGCTGGGGCTTGCAGTCCAATATCTGGATGGCCCCATGATTACACCTCTCATCTAAGCACAAGTAGGCCATTATATGAAACGCCAAGCAGGGCACCAAGCTAAATATTGGATTCCCAAAAGAAGAGTAAGAATCTTGCAGTTCCATATTTTTACAACAATTTAAATTTAACCTGCTAAACAATAGATGAACTAATGGGGTGAATCCTGCCGTTAGTCCCAATTAGGGCTCATTTATTTAATGAGATTTGCCTATATACTGATTCTCCATTCACCAACTCAATCAGTGGATTTACTCTAATTGGAATTAAGCATTAGAACTCCAAACAGTCCATGTTCTTTATTCCTTTGTTCTTTATGCACTAAATATGTATTTTCCTATATTTAAAAAAAATGATAAAATTTCATATAAAGATAATTATCCCAGCACTTGCATGAACACCTTCCACTTTTCTGTTCCAAAAACGAGAAAGAAAGAAAAGGTGGAGAAAGATCACATGACTTCTCTGTTCTTCCTTTCATCTCCTTATGGATTTGACCATCTGCATCAGTTGGGCTTCCAAGACTTAATAACTCATTAACCTTGCTGTATTTTCAACTCATCAACCACATATGTACAAGTTTTAATCATTCCTTTCTTATTCATCATGACTTTTGTTTTCTCTTGGATGTCTCTTAATCTCTTCCTTGGCATCCTCATCTTTGGAAGTAGCATTTTTTTTCCCTTCTGTCTTGGAAAAAAAAACACAACAGGCTTTGTGTTGAACTGCTGTAACAAGTCAAATCTGTATGTAAAGCTCTGCTCACAGATAAGACTTAGCTTTGGATTTGTTTTAATGAAAAATGCTGTCTTTACTTTGAGATGACTGATGTAATTATTATAGTTGTTATTGCTATTGTTATATACATCTCCTTAATTTTAATCAGCCCTGAGAATCAAGGTAGCTCACAAAACATATAACAGATACAGATAACAGTGTGCTAAAACAGTGTGCTTGTACTCAGCAGTGGAAGAGGGGAGGAAATTAGGGGGCAGAGTCTTATTTTTCCCAATAAACACAGGAAAAAGTGAACTGCTGCATCTTATGTGTTCTTCCCTATTAATAACTTTATATATTTATTTCTTATCCTGTCTGTCTCCCAGCACAAGATTGAAGGCGGCATACAATATTTTAACAGCAGAACACAATTTAAAAAAACTCTTGATACCAAAGTTAAAATATAGTTAAACTAAATGTCCATTAAAGTTAGGAACAAAAAAAATGAGTGTGAGGAGTTCTGAAAAGCAAAAAAGAAAGAAAGAAAGAGAGAAGAGAAGAGAAGAGAAGAGAAGAGAAGAGAAGAGGAAAGGAAAAGGAAGCCGCACAAAAAATATGTCATGCAGCAGGGAGAATCCTTTTGAAATTATCGAGAATGCAAACAAGAATTAAAACAAAGATTTACAATTCTAAATTCCAAACAGGGTGAAGCTACAGGATGGAGAAAATGAGGGCACTGCTTCCCTCAAATAAGAAATCTCTCTCTGCCAATGAAATTTTCAGTCAGTACCCAAATTTTTAGCAATGCAATGATGTTAAGCTTCACTTGAGAATCTAGAAATACAGTTTAGGCTACTGTTTTAAAAAAAGGGCAAGCAAAGTGAGCAAGAGAATGCAAAAACAGCAAATGGAAAATTTCTAGATGGGAATGATTTTCAGCATCTCTTTCTCTGCAATGCTAGAAATTTGGGGACTGAAGGAAATTTCATTTGGGAAAATAGAGTTCTTATGGGCAGGGCATGCCCTCACTCTGTCCCCTTCCAGCTACACTCCTGTGTCTAATGTTGAATTTTATCCAAAGCCATCCCAGATCCACAAATATCTCATTTGGTCAATTGGGAATGGAACTATGAAAGAGGGGCAGGGAGTCATCTACCTGCCTGTCTACCTACTTATATATTGGCTGGAATTCTTCATCACAGTCTGTGTCATGTGACTTTACCCATACAGTAGACCCTCCACTTTCGCTGGTTCAGTACCTGTGGATTTGATTATTTGTGGCTTGTTTTATTTTCTTTGTTTTCTTTATTTTAAAAAATTCTTACCCTGTTTGCCCACCAAAGAAAAAATATGTTCTCTCCAGGAATCTTTAGATCCTCCAACGTGAGCCTATGATTCCCTTCTGCTGGAAGTGGACCATAGAGTCATGCCAGAGTATCTAAAGGTTCCAGAGAGAACACTTCTCTAGGTGTTGCTGGGTCTTCCAGCATAACTCTGTGGTCCACTTTCTCAAAAGCTAAGCACTGAATCGTGCTGGAGGACAGAGAGATTCCAAGATAATGGTTCTCAGGTTAAAAAAAAAAGAGTATTCATGATTGTTACTGTTATTTGCATTTTTTCCCACTTTCATAAGAAGCTTGCACCCCTAACCCCCACAAAATAGAGGGCTCGCTATGTTACCCTGTTTACTGGGGGTCCCACGAGGGACTCCAAATGTGCTCAAATATTGGTGGGGAAAATTAGCTCAGAGCACAAGCTAGCAAAACGAGAGGCAGGGCAACACAGTGGAATCTTTAAACCCAATGTCTATGGGGTCAGGCTCAGTCAAGAAGCACACCAAAATATGAAATAATAACTATGATTTTATTAAATACAGGCAAACAGTGTATGCAACACACTCACACAAGTAACTATAAAGAATAAAGGTAGTAGTGGTATAGAGGAATTTTTGAGAGGGGTTTGTTTAATTGGGTGATACTACACCTGTCCAAAGCCCAGGGAAGATCACAGCAGAGATCCGTAAGTGCACAGCCTCGGACTAAGACTGAGGGGAAAGCTCGGCGGACGAAGCGGCAGCAAGGCGGGATGGAATTTCAGAGCAATCCAAGAAAGGTCTTGGAACTAGGGGTTTTTATAGGGAAAATATGACCATAGGCTAGTCTGTACTTGGGAGAGAACAATGAGGTTTGGGCGCAAGACAATGTCTCCGAAAGGTCAGAATTTAGCATGATTGAGTTAGTTCCGAATCAATAATGGAATGGCCAGTATGCAGATGCAGCATACTTGACAGTTAAGCGTCTGGCTCATCAAGTTGCCTGCTTGGGGCAGGGAGTTCTGTGTATTAGCGTGCATCTTTAATGAGGTGTTTGTCTAGGGAGGTCTCCTAAAGCGATGACCCGGCTGAGTCTGGCCTGCCTGGGTGGAGAATGGAATGTTCAGCAATCAATGGCCATGCCTAGTTCTGTGCTTGTCCAGGGGCCTCGCAAACACTTGGCCGAGGGTGGCATAATGGGACCAAATTGTGATATCAAAACGATATCTAATATCTTCCAAAGTAAGGCTAGTACACGGTAATAACAACTATACTCAGTTATGCAGCAGATTCACTGAAAAATCCTGCCAGTAAATTGCAAAGATGCAAATCAGGAGACCAGCAAGAGTATCCCAAAGGACATCAAATTCTACCAGTGTGCACTGGCATTCTCTAACCAATGTCCCAATGTAGATTCCACATTAGTCCCATTGTACGTCCATCATGATGTGCATCAGACTCATTGTGTATCAGTCACTTTGCTGGCTCTCCTACATAGTTGTGTAATGGCAGCCCTTTGTTCAGTATGGAAATTACAGACCTGCCCCATCTTATTTCTTGCAAACATAAGTCCACTTACAAAGATGTAAGCCCCCAAGTGAATTCCAGCCATCATACTTACCCATTTGGGTAGAAAAACAATCAGGAAGGGCAGAAAAATGTCTCCTACAGAAATATTCTTGGATGTAGCTCTTGGCCAATGCAGGACTGAAACAGAAAATGGACTTGGAAATTCACAGATTCATAGATTTCTTTCCAAAGGCTTACTCATTAAAGAGATGGATATTTAAGCACTACAATGTGAGTGAATGTGCAAAATGAAAGCAGAAAGCATACAAAACCAAAGACTTAATGAACTCTATTAGAAAGGGCCCTTTGCAGACACTGAAATAATCCCACGCCGGTTGTTCTGAAACACTCTGAGATTGAATTCCATCACTTCAGTATAAAAAGGAAATAAAGAAAAGAAAGGAAGGAACAAAGAACCAAAAAGAAAATCAGTTCTTTTCCCCTCTATAAGAGCTGTACTTGGAACAGAGGACCAGCACTTTACTGTAATAAGCAGCAAAATGACGATAATAGCCAGGGAAAGACAGCGTGTTTGGTACTGCATTTTTAGATGTGGGCTAAAATACATGCTACTTATTAGAGATAACAAAATAGGAAGAGGTCCTTTCTCCAACATTCAGTTATGTTCTTCCTAGCAGCCCATTACATTTCTTTTTTTTCCCTTAATCATGTGTGCCTGCAAAATCTAAAAAATGTCATTTCCATTCAGTGCCAATGCAGTTTCTATTACTTCCTTTATCACCAAGCAAAAGACAATGACCTGATCCAAGAGTGTTCCAGTGCAGAACTCATGCTGGGTGGGGGGGATGGGATACCCTTTTTAATAAAATAGTGATAACAGATTGACTGGAATCAGGGGTGTAACTACAGTGGGGACAAAATTAGAGTATTCTCCCAAGCAAAAAAATAATTTTGCCTCCCATAAAATTTTCTTTCAGTCTCCAGTTTTCTAGACTTGCAGAAAGCAATACATTGAACATTGTTCACACCTAGAACTGAAATTTTAAGTTCTTGCGATGCGAGAAGTTTGGAGACAGAAGGAAAATTTCATTTGGAATAGCACCATTCTTACTTTGGGGCAGTAGTCTTATGTTGACCCCCACCCCTACCCCTGATTTTTCTACATACTGTGCTGAAGTCCTGTTGCTTAATCCCAGTTAAAGTAGGCTTGCTGAATCAATTGCTGAAAAATGAATCAACACATAGGTAATTCCAACCAATTTAAGCCATTTCCACACTACACTGTCATAGTGCTATTATTCCACTTTCAATGTCCTATGGAATCCTGGGGTTTGCAGTTTACGGAAGGGCATTTAGAATTCTCAAGCAGAGAACTCTTTGGCCTCAGCAAACTACAAACCCCAGAATTCCACAGGATGTTGAAAGGGGAATAATAGCGCTAAAACAGCATAGTCTGGAAAGGCCCTAAGTGCTTCTACTCTAGTCTGGAAGAACAATAGGATTCAAGCCATTATTGCACTTCTTTGTCAGGGCCGACTGAACAGGGCATGCAAAATTCTGTTCGTGGCAAAGGTATCTTTCCTCTTGTGGTAGAAGAGAGCACAACAAGAGCAATTTGTGCCATAATGATAGTCTTATACCCTCCAAATGTCCTGATTTGGCAGAGACAGTCCAGATTAATCCTCTGTCATTCCACTTTTTAAGCTGCTTTTAAAAGGTCCCAGTTTCTGTCTTGTCCTCCTCTCACTTTCCCCCTTTGTCCTTAGCTTATTTCAAGTGCTTCAAATTTGATTCAAAGTGCAAAAGTAGTCTCAACTCAGCAAATGGCAAAATCTGATTAATTAGGATTATAAATTCACGTGTGTGTTCCAAACACCTACTGGAAGACTGTAGTGTCAACTAAGCATTGTACAAAACTAGGAAGTGGCTATGAGGTTCTGTTCTGACCCTGGCATTTTTCAATATCTCTATGAATGATGAGAGGAGATGCTCATCAAATAGGCAGATAGCACTGAACTAGGAAAGGTAGCAATGTCTCAGAAGATGAAACTAGGACTGAAGATGACCTCAATGTATTTAAGACCTGGCCCCAAATTAACAAAATGAATTTCAACAGGGAAAAAAAGTACAAAGAAAGTATGAAAAGAATATACAGGTCTTGAAGTTAAAGATGAGTCAATAGTGTGATCTGGCAGCAAAAAAGCTATTGCAGTTCTGGGTTGCATCAAGAGAAGCACAGCATCCGAGTCAAAGGAGGTAATGGCCCTTTCCGCACGGGATAAGTAGTACGGCGTGGTGCGACCTCTGACGGAGGTCATCCACACGATGGGAGCGGACTGGGTCGAACTACTTGTCGCAGTTCCGCACCTCAGTCTGCTTCGGAGCGAGCCGAAGTGGTCACGCAGAGTGCTTTTTAAAAACCTGTTTTTACAGGTTTTTCAAAAGCACAGAGCGCTTCACTCCGTGCCACTCTGTTCCTGCGCTCCAGTGCAGATTTGCAGGCACGCACCAGTGCATGCCTACAGGTCTACTGGGGGCGGGCTTCCAGCTGGCAAGCTTCTCCAGTTGGTGGAGAGCCTCCACCAGCCAGAAGCCGCCATTTTGGATGCTGAAGCCGCCATTTTGGATGCCGGAGGACTGCAGAACAGCGAGCTCACACTGCTCCGCATGGGGACGGACTTACCCGGCTGCCGGTAAACTCTGTTTCAGTGCATTTTTCCCCATTTCCCCCTCCACGTGCGGAAAGGGCCAATAACAGCACTCTCTTCTGCTTTGGTCAGACTTCACCTGGAGTACTGTGTCCATTTCTGAGCACCACAGTTTGTTAAGAATATTGACAAGCTGAGATTTATCCAAAAAAAGGGGGGGCAACTAAGATGGTAAAGGAACTGGAAACCCAAGTTCCCCAAGGAACAATTGAGGGAATTGGGTATGTTTAGCCCAGGGAAGGGAAGATTGGGAAGTCATACAGTTGTTGTTGATGATGCATGCTTTCAAGTCATTTCCAAGTTATGGCAGCCCTAAGGCAAATCTATCACGGGGCTTTCTGGGACTGAGAGTGTGTGATGGACCCAAGGTCACCCAGTGGGTTTCCATGGCTGAGCACAGAATCATCCAACACTCAAACCACTACACAACACTGCTTCTCAAATGATGTAATAGCCACCTTCAAATATCTAGAACATTGTCACATGGATTATGGCCCATGCTTCTCTTTCGGTGCTTCAGAAAATAAGATCCATACGCCACAGATTCACATAAAACAAAGGGAGATTTTGGTGAAACATTAGGAACTTCCTGACATCAAGAGCTATTTGACAGTGAAATAGACCACCTCAAATGGAACTGGGTTCTCTTTCACTGGAAGTTTTTAAACAGAGGTTGATGCCTATCTATCAGAATGATTTAGGTGTAGATTTCTGCACTGACATCTTTTTAAAAAGATACAAACTTTTGGCTGGTGGCTTCCTTACTTCCTCCAGATTGAAAGGAGACGTCCAAGGTGCTGAGCATATTTGGAGGGTAAAGTTCAGCATCAGATATATCCTTCAAAGTCTGAACTAAAAGATTCACTGTGCCACTGACATGGAAACCACTAGCTGCCATTTGGCAAGTCACTCCTTCACAGTCTGCTATATGCTCGAGACCCAAAACACTGTCGTGGTATATATTTACTCCTATTATAGGTCCCTTAAGCAACAACTTACTTTTTTAAATTATTCCCCACAGACTTTGACCACACAAATTGTTCAGCAAAAGAAATGCTTGCAAAAATCAAAAGCAATGGCAGAGTGATCAGATGAATATCCACTATCTGGAAAAAGTGGTCAAGCTCAGTCCTATTTTAATCCCAGTTGTAAGATGTCATTAGCAATGACATTAGGATTTTCAGGCCAGGACTGTTCCAGATTTCAGTAGCAAAACCTATGAACTAGGAATGACCCTTTGGCCATAGTAGGGGTGGTGATAGTCAGATGACGTCACAAGCCACAGCATTTGGTGACGTCATTATGCATGATACACTAAGCACAAGACTGTATCATTCAAACAACAACAAAAAAAAATCATGTCTAACAAATGAAGAAAATACATGCAGCTTTGAAGGTAACACTCTTGCCCTGAGATTTCTCCCCTTCACCCTGACACCTGCAGAAGAGGATCCAAGATTCCAGGCCAGGCCCTAAATGAAATTTAGGAACCCTAAATGAAATTTGCTTGTAATGGCTTATCTCAAAACAGTTTCGTTCTGCCTTGATCAGTTGCCAAATTCTTCAGCTTCTCCAGTACTTAACCAGCCTCTCACAATTAGAAGCAAAGCAAAGCATTTTAACGGCGTGATCTAACTTCATTACCCCATGCCATGGATATTGAGGGAAGGGGTTGTTTTTACAAGATGAGTTGTTTTTACTCTAAGAAATAAAATCGGAATGTCAGCAGTTTTTATTATTATAGCTCTAAGGAACTAAATTGGAATCTTTTAAGGTAAAGGCATTCAACCATTAAAGCGTATCTGTTTATGGTTATTTTAAAATGGAATAGGGGATCTTTAGCATACACTGTATTCATAGTGTCATCAAAATGTTCATTTCAGGTCTGGGAGGTTTATTAAGTTGCCTTTATGAGTTAGGGGTGCCGATAGAGGCTTGAGAAACAAGGTTATTTGAGAAGTCAAATTGAACTACCACCATACCAACCTCTTGGAAAAAATATAGCATTGTATTGGTTTCTTTCTTCCACACATCATGGAATATTTTAGGACAGATGATCCTTTGCATGGCCATAGCAACATTAGTGATGCCACCTTATTCCACCAAAGGCAACATTTCGAAGCAAATTTGAAGATTTCTGCATTTACTGTTCAAGAAATTTCAGGATGCATCTGCTTGTGTATTGTAAGCAGAAATTTTCTGGTGTGCTCTGCATGCATTCCTGCATTTTACCTGAAACAAAATTTCAAAGAAGACTAGCTTCACTACACAATTAAATTGGTTTCATGCCATTTTAATGACTCCAGTCTAAGAAATTCTGGAAAATGTCTCACATTTCCCCGAAGTTAACTGAGAAGAGAAGGGCTAAATAAAATAATCTGAATTCTACAGTGGTACCTTAGGAATTACAGTTTGGAGCAGTGGACAAGAGATTTCTAATAAAGAATTACTAGTTCCTCACCAGATTACAAGTTCCTGGATTCTTTAGGATGTAGCCATGACCATTAAGTGATATGAAATTGATATAAATGTATAGTGCAGATACAGGACTATATCTACCAGCACAGTTATAGAAATCTGCCCCCCACTCAGACTGGTTCCATCCTGTGGCAATCTGGGATATGCTATTTGGTGAGAGACTCAGAATTCTTTGCTAAAGAAGTAAAAAGGCCTAGTCTCACAATTAGAGGGTATGGACTCAGAGCTCTCTAGGAGAGACAGTTCTAAATTTCTCACCAAACTAAAAATCCAGAGATACCATAGGATGGAGTAATGATGTTTAAAACTGTTGTAATAGTGGAGTGTAGATACAAATTTAGAAGCGTCTTTCTATATATTTTTATTTAAATTCCACAGTTAGGAAGCTTCTGTTGCCCTAAGAGGTAAGGGACACTGGGATCCACGTGCAATGCCAGCATCTCCTTAGAATTTGGGGAAATCATAGCTCAGAGGAGTCCTGTGAGAGGATGGTAATAGCAGGATATTTTCACTATGTATACCAGTACTAACTGTAGAGAGAAGTGCAGTTAAACTTAACAAAGTACTTTATTTGAATTGACACATGAGAAATAAGACAATTTAATAAGTCCAATACTTTCTTTAACTTTAGCTGGAGTCCTCACTACGGTTAGTACTGGTATACATGCGTGAAAAGATCCTGCCATTATCGTTCTCTCACAGACCTCCTCTGAGCTATAATTTCCCTAAATCATAAGGAAATGCAGGCATTGTGAGTGGATCCCAATGTCCCACATTGCTTAGAGTAACACTTCTTTATACTCATACTGGTTAGATCATTGGTCTGTCTAGCTCAGTATTGTCAACAGTGACAAGTAGCATTTCTCCAAGGTTTCTCCATCCTACTTGCCAAGTTTTACCTGGGAAAGTTCCTCTAGCTCTAACCCTTTCATCTCTGAACTTGGAAACTTACTTTAGGAGACTACGATTTCAGAATCCTCCAACCAGCATAGCCAACAGACTTTCTTGCTGGGGATTCTGGAGGAAGTCACTGAAATTTTTTTTTTCCAAGCTTAGGGTCTGCATGATGTGATCTACCATGGAGCTAGGGTCCTTTCCTTGAGACAAAGAGTAAGGTTGAACTGTTCATTCCTTCATGTGTATGAGCATCCAAAGATGCTCATGCTGAGCGTAGGGGAAAGGACAATGTCCACTTACCCCTTTGCTGGAAGAACAGCATCTTCCTTCCAAGTGGACTCCTGAAATAAAGCTACAAAAATGAACTCAAAATTAAGCATTTTTTTTAGTCTGCTTTCTAATATGAATCGTACTGCTTGTGGTATAAAAGTTCTGGTTTAAAAACAACAATGCACTCAGAATTCATCCCACAGAGGATCAAGAGCATGAATTATTTGTGGCTGTGGTATTGCAGAAATATGGTGTAACTACCCTTACAGATTTCCCAAATACATGAAATGCTAAATATCCCCGGACGTGTAATGAACAGCTGTGCTAAAAACTGTCTGATTATGGCTTATTTGGAGCTGTTTATTACATACATGCCATTCTTTGGAAGTCATTAGTTTGCTTCATTTTTGAAGTCCTCTGCTTAAATAAACTTGGCTGGTTCTAAGAATCTCATCAGTTCAGCAGTTCCAGCACAGTAGATTGCCTTTGGATTGTGAAGGTTTGCAGACTTAATTACAGCAAATGCAATCATACACATACTGTATCCATCTGATTTCACTGGGGAAATGTTATGGAATTTTTTTTACAGCCAATTCTACAGTCTAGTGAGAGACACACAGACAAACACCCCATTTGCAATATGGACAACTAATCTGAGTTCTGAAAAATTTCCCTGTAATTTATCTGTTCCCCTACATTCCTCTATAATCCATATAGGAAGATCTAGGACACAAAAAATATAAAATTTAACCTAGCAACTCAATCGGAACATTTTTTTTTCTGGTTAAACAGTCAGAACTCAATGATGATGATGATGATGATGATGATGATGATGGTGATGACGATGGCAATAACATTGATGATAATAATGATTTCTGCCTTTTTTCCCAGTTGGGATTCTAAGTGGCTTACAGAAAGAAAGTAAAGAAGACGCCAGTCTAGCTTCTCTGGGAGGGAAGTTCCAGAGCCTGGGAGCAGCCACCAAGAAGGCCCTCTCCTGTGTTAGCACCAAATGAAGCTGTGCATGTGGTAGAGCAGAGAAAAGGGCCTCTGCAGAAGACTTTAAAACATGAGAATTTTCATGCATGAATATCTTCAAATAGCCTGGACCTTTATATTAATTGTGCATGAAAACAGAATTAGTTTCAAGGAGGAAAACCAGCACATTCCCTCAAATGCATGCAAAATATCTGATTTATATTCTTCTAATAAGGCGCATAGACACACACGATTCAAAGATGTAGGAATATGTTGCTGTTGTAGTTGTTGTGTGACTCCAAGTCATTTCTGACATACGGCAACCCTAAGGAGAACCTATCATGGGGTTGTCTGGGCAGAATTTGTTCAGATGGGGATTTCCATTGCCAAGCAGGGATACAGACTCTGGACTTCGAGTGTTCAACACTCAAACGTTACACCAAGCTGGCTCTCATATAGGAAGACAGATACAAAAAAAATGTCTGGATAATCTTTACTACTCCACCACACTGTACAAGCCAGCATATTGAAATTCACTGGTGGGGGAGGAAGCTATAGCA
Source organism: Iguana delicatissima (assembly GCA_948472985.1). NCBI lineage: Eukaryota > Metazoa > Chordata > Lepidosauria > Squamata > Iguanidae > Iguana > Iguana delicatissima. The sequence continues at coordinate 140,448 of CAOKZL010000692.1, read as the reverse complement.
TCTAAAAGGTGGATCCTGGCAGAGTGAAAGGGAAAATGTTGCTCCCAGTCTAGGATCTCCGCTGTACTTTTTCTTTTTTTGCACAAAATGCTGAGGACTCTAGATTTCTTTTTCTTTTCTGGAAAGTGGTCTTCTTTCTCTGAAGAGATATAAGACCGAGAAAAATGCAATTGATGAAAAATTCTGGATCTGCTAGAATGTGGAACTCAAATAGTCAGTTTCAACTTATGGTGAACGTGTAGGTGAGAGATGTCTGTGAGCCTCAATCGTCAGCACCACTGCTCAGGACTAATAAACTTAGGACTGTGGCTTCTCTGTTTGAATCAATTCATCTGTAATGAGGGCTTCTGCATTCCTACTGCCTTCCACTTTACCAAGGATTCTTATCTTTTCTAATGAGTCATGTAATTTCATCATATGTCTAAGGTATAATACCCTCTGTTTAGTTATTTTGGCTTTGATTGATAGTCTAGGCTTGATTAGCTCTAGAAACCTATTCATCAACCATGGAGTGGACTACCTGAAAGACCATATGACCGTACTCAAGTTTCAAGATCCTTAGGAGAGAGCTTTATCTCAGTCCCACTGTCATCACAGGCAGGTTTGTTGAGGACATGACAGAAAATATTCTTTCTGTGTAGCTTGCAGGCTGTGGAATTCCCCCTCTTTTGAGGTTTGGTTGGTCCCTTCTCTGCAGAAGGATCTTTTAATGGGAAGGCTGCATGTTTATCTTCATTCTGTTTTACATGCTTTTAAAAATAATTTTAAATTAGTGCAATGCAATTTTCGATTGCATTACTTACTTAATTGTTTATTCAAACTTATGCACTCTAAATTATTTTAGCTATATTGTGTTTTAATCTATGTCATCAGCTGGCTGAGGATCCAAAAGAGGCTTCCTGCACTTATCTGACAGGTTAAGGACCAGAACACTGTCAGAAAATGGAACTGGTTAAAAAGCAGAACCCATGAACTGTACTGTGGAGAGCATGAAAGACTTATGGAGGCTCATAACTGCACATGCACTGCTTGCAAAGTCTCTCAGCTAACTTGGCACCTTGCTTTCCCCTCTCTGCTCATTTTGCAAGATGCACATGAGTGCACTCATGAACAGTCTCAAGTGAACCTCTGCAGGCAAGAAGAACTGATGAAAGAGTAGAACCCCAATTGAATTAGTGGAATTTGTCCTTAATTTGGAAGCAGTGGCTTATCTAATGTAAACAGCACCTACGGCAAACATGAAAGTTGTGCCTCTACTTCCAGAGCTTCTCCTCCTCCTCCTCCTCTGCTGCTAAATCTTCTGGCACAACATTTTTGCACTCCCTTAGCATTGGCACCCAGAGCATATACCTTACTTGCCCCACCCTAGATCCACCTCTGTTTGGAAGTTTTGAAAGACCAAGTTGTCAGATAATGGGTCATCAGAAGGTGGGGGCTTACTATCTTGGGAGAAAGAGGGGATATAAATTAAACAAATAAAAAGGAAGAAAAGAAGGAAGGGATGGGGGAGAACTGGAACCTTCCATTGTGAAGGCAGAAGGCAATGGATCTTCTTTTGTGGATAAACCTGCTATGAAAGTGTTAAAGAACATAATAAATATTTCCTGAAAAAGTTCCTTGTGAGAAGTGGGGGAGAGAACCTACCAAAAGATAAGCACCTGGAATCCTTAGACAGCAGGCTTTCGGTTAAGCATGTGACAGAAAATTCCCTGCTTGAGGTAAGGAAGATAGAGCCTCTTCTAAATTATGTTCCCCGTGAGTGTTGCTAAGGCATACTTACACATATTATATGAGGTAGAAAATTAGTACTTTAAATTGTTATGGTTACATATGCAGTAAAGTGTAAGTGTTTGCAGTTTTTCAAAACTTTGCCTCTGGTTTATCACACCATTCACCCACTGAGAAGAAAATGTACCTGCCATAAAATGTTGAAGCAGCTCAGAGGTTGGAAGGAACTGCTGCTAACTCTTAACTCCAAACCTCTGAAATTTCCTTGGGGATGAGCAAATTGTGCATATGTGAAATCGCCACTGCTGAGATTGTTTCCAGTTATGTTTTTAAAGGAATCATGGGAGGGGGGGTGTTAGGATGTTGAGTTCCACCCACAAAAATAATTTTAAAACCTGGTTTAGAAATCCCCCTAAATTCTTAATAATATTTTTAACATATGTGCCCTTTTTTCAAGAGAATCATTTGTCCCTTATACAGTTTTTTTCCACATCTTTTTTGTTTTCACTTTCCCATCTGGAAATATTTTGGAAAATTCCAAAGCAATCTTTCAATGCAATATATTCTTTATGAATTGGCATCTGGTTTCTTTTTCATTTTCTACTGTGTGGTACAGCCCTTCTTCTGGTTCTTGCAAAACATATATATGCCTGCCTATATGATTTTCCTTGTGCCCTAGACTAGCATAAATCCAGAGTAACAACTTGGGTATGAAATGAGATGTAGCAAGACTGTGTTAAAAAAGAGTCCACAAATGTCCAGCCATGCTAAACCTCAATTTCAGTGGCTTCTGGGGCTGTTTCACATACACGGTTACAACATTCTGATTCCATTTGAACTGCCATGGTTCTGCCCTACAGAATCCTGGAATCTGCAGTTTAAGGAGAGGAGTTTAAAATTCTCAAGCAGAGAGTCTCTAGTGCCTCACCACAGTACAAACCAAGTGGACAATAGTGCTGTAACTGTGTTGTGTGGAGAACCAGTTGCAGATTTCTTATTGCTACTCTGCAATAAACTATGTATTTGCTTAATCAACAACATGTGGCTGAGGCCTGTTTCACCCTATAAAATCATAGCACTCTGATACTACCTTAACTTGCATGGCTGCATTCTATGCAATCCTGGGATTTGTAGTTTGGTGAAGGATTAGAGCTCTCTGGCACAGAATTCTAATACCTCACAAAGCTACAAATCCCGGGATTCCATAGAATGCAGCCATTGCAGTTAAAATGATATTACAGCACTTTGATTGTGTAGCATGAGACAATCATTACACAACCTTTTTGTTTTTGAGGGTTACATATGATGCTAGCTCTGGGGATGGGGCCAGACATACGGGCACTTACCCCCCATGCTATTTCTACTCAGAAAGGAATTAAAAACCTTCTTTCCATGTCCTACCAAGCAAGTGTTATCACTGTGAACTGGCCTGGCTTCAGTAGACATTAGATATCATTTTGATATCACAATTTGGCCACATTTTGCCACCCTCAGCCAAGTGTTTGTGAGGCCCCCAAACAGGCACGGAGCTAGGCTTGGCTATTGAATGCTGAATCATTTCTGTTTACACCTAAGCAAGCCAGACACAGCCAGATCTTGCTTTAGGAGACCTCCCTAGACAAACACTTCGTTAAGGTTGCACGCTAATACAAAGAGTCCCCTGCCCCGAGCAGGCACCCTGGCGAGCTGGACACTCCACCGCCCAGGCAAGCTGCATCTGCATACTGGCTATCCCATTGTCAATTCGAACTTAACTCAATCATGTTAAATTCTGACATTTCAGAGACATTGTCTCACCCAAACCTCACTGTTCTCTCCCAAGTACAGACTAGCCCACGGTCATACTTTCCCCCATAAAAACCCCAAGCTCTGAGAGCTTCCTCGGATCACTCCGGACTTCCATCCAGCCTTGCTGCCGCTCTGTTGAGTGAACTCCCCTCAGCCTCCACGCTGAGTTTCTTCACTACCATCTCCAGCTTCTTCAGGACTACGAGAAAGGTGTCGTATCACCCATTTCCCCCGAAAACTCTTATTTCCTATTCCTTAGCTAGTTGTGTGGTTGTGTTGTCTTCAGTGGTTGTCTGTCTTTAATAAAACATCATTTTTGCTATTTTAAACTGTCTGGCTGCTTTTCTGACCTGACCCCCTAGACATTGGGTTAAAAGATCCTCGCAAAGTTACCTGCCTCTCGTTAGTTTAAGTGAGTGCTCCAGTTAATTTCCCCATCTTTGCTTGTTGTTGTTTGGTTACTTGGGCACCCCTCCCAGGACCTCCAGCACATAGGGTAACACAAGCGTGATAGAAACAACTCTTTACTGGTAACAGCAGTGGCAAATAACTGTACAAAACTAGTTATGAATGGCAAGGAAGAATGGACAGCAGTAAGAGCAGTTCATGTATCTGTGAGGTTCACAGTTTTTCATCATTTGGGATGCCTTACAAAAAAAATAATTTGCACAAATTTTTTTTTTTTAACAGAAAGGAGTGCCTCTTCTACAAAATAGACTACTTTCTTCACAACCAAGGGTATGGGTTTTTCACACCAGTGAATTTTTACAAAAATGTTCTGTAATAAAAAATTTTTTGCAGCTGGCTGTCTTCATGCTGTCTCGATGTTCTAAGACAGCCTTTCTTGTTGTTGCTGCTGTTGTATCATGGGGTTTTCTGGGGCTGAGAATGTATGACATGCCCAAGGTCACCCAGTGGATTTCCATAGGCAAACTGGGAATTGAACCTGCTGTCCAGGGTCATAGTCCAGTGCTCAGACCACTACACCACACTGGCTCTTTTCTCATTGAAGCTGATAAAATCTTCAAGTATTCCTCTATCCTTTGGTGACAACATCTATGAGGAGCCACATTTATGGCCTTAGGGAGGCAAAGCTCCACATGGGGTGCAGGCAGAAAGGAGGGCCCTTTCAGCACTGTGGCCCCAACTGGCATGGGGATGTGTTGAAGCCAGTCTGCAACATGTTTAACCGCTCAACTTTATTGCAGTCCCGCTCCTGTTTCGTCCCCAGCTGTCGCGATGGCACATTATACTATTACCAGAAAGAATCTTGTAATAGGCTCCATTAACATGACCATTGCATTGGCTGGGGCTGTGCAGAAAGGATAGAAGCACTATCAAGGTGCTTCCTTCCTTCTTGCAGTGTCAAAAGAGGCCGGCTGCACTGCAGGAGGAAGTAGTCTGTCCTGAGTGCTGCCATCCACACATGCTCCCATCCCAGCAATGGCACTGCCAGGATGATGCTGGGACAATGCTGGAAAACTGTAAGGTACGGAAAGGTCCAAGGTCAGGAAGCCTACACCTTCTGCCTCTTTTAAAGCCCTATTCAGGTTGTGCACACCTGTGGATGGGTAATGAACAGAGACTGGGGTGTTAGTAGAGTCAGTAGAAGAGGCTTAAGACATTTCATTAATGATTTGTGAACTGAAAAGAACTAACCCATTCATGTGAACAATTGCAACACTTAATGAATCCATTCCCTTCATTCATATCCTTTCCTTAAGTTTCTGTTACATTAATAGCTGAGGTTAACCTTCCAGAGCATGTGACTGACAGAAGAAATAGCACATAAGGGCTGGAATTTTATCTCATGGTCTCCCCTATATAACATTAAGTATACTTAGCTAGGTAGAAAAGCTGTTAAGAAACCCCATTAGTGAATTTCTAAGAGGTGTAATGGGACACCAACAGGAGCGTGCACAGTGGCCATTGTGCATCCATCCCATTGTGCCTTGGTCTCAATGTGTATTGGTGTCATGCCCTGGATAATTTGCAATCCTCAAACTTCACTCTGAGAAAAATAGCTGTGTTTATTTGTAACAAAGTAAGAAACACAGCACACTTCTTCAGAAGTTGCTGAGACGGAGGTATACATGGTGGTTACAGATCTTACACAAATGGAACACAAAGCTGTGATTGGACAGCTGATGTTTCAGGAACTCAGGGGCCTAGCTACTAGGGAGTTTTCTGCCCAATAATGAAAGGCAGGTAAACAACTGTGAGTCTGGAAAATGTCAAAAGATGTGCTGTTAAATTTATAATTTCAGATGACATCACAATTCAATTTGGTACTTGATTGCCCATGGTGTTCACATTTCTGTTCCAAACGGGGGTGGGTGGGAATCATAGAGATAAAGAGAAGAGTGACACACAAGCCAAATTTCTGGCTGCCAATGGCCCACAAACTTAAAAAAAAAAAATTCTCACACATACATGCATATAGCAAGTTGCTGTTGCCAAAGCCCCATCCACACTTGCTGGCTTTTCAAGCCCTGCATGCACGCACTCTTCTCTCCTTCTTCCTTCTTCCAAGAGGAGAAACCATGCCTGGTGGAGACCTTCAGTTCCACCTCAAATGTGTCTGAAGGAGGGATGCACAGCATCATTCCTCCCCATGCCTTTGGCCAAATCAAACAGAATCCAGGGCAAAGCAGATCCTAAGACCACAGAGAGCATCTAGGTAGGTAATGGGGCACAATTAGATGGGGAGGCCCAGGTGGCTGGTCTGACACCCAATGCGACTTTTTGTCCCCTCAAAGAAAGGATATGGTGGCAGAAGGGATATATTATTTATGGAAATGGGTTACCAAGGGTACACGAGTGCAAAAAGGTTGGGAAGCACAGTGGCCCCACCACATTCGCAAGGGTTCAGGGTGTAGAACCCTTGCAAAAGTAGAAAAATTGTGAATAACTCCCTCCCCATGATCCCTCTCCCATTCCCTTCTAGGGCTCCCCTCTCCAATTCCCTTACCTTTTGCCCTGGTGCATGAGCCTTCCTTCTTTGTGCCAGGGCCAGAGGCAAGAAGGAGGAGCTCCAGAGGGCAGAAGGAAAGCAAGTGCTGCCTTCCTCTCCCCGCCACCGCCCATTCCCTTTCTTTTTGCCTCAGCTTGAGTTCTTAGCATGAGGGGCAGGGGCAAGGGAATAGGAGGGGGGAACTCCAGACGGCACAAGGAAAGCACGTGCATGCCTCCCCCCCACTTTCCCTTGCCTTTTGCCTGGGGAATGCTTGCCTTCTTTCTCTGCACTGGCAAAATTCAAGGGAATGGGAGGAAGAGAGGGGAGGGGAGGCACAGGTGCCTCACGAATAATCAAATTTGAGAAGGTCAAATGCACAAATGTGGAGGAAGGACTATACTCATCTAAGATGAACCTATCACAGGATTTTCTTGGCAAGATTTCCTCATAGGAAGTTTGTAATTGTCTTTCCCTGAGGCTGCATGAGTGTGACTTAAACCTTCACTGTCAACAAATAGTCACAGTGCCCAACTCACCAAGACAGGTGCACACACATTGAATAAGGGCTCCCTTTTTAATAACTGTATTCCTCTAATGTCTCCCTGTGACTAATAACAAGCAAGATACCACTGTTTAGTTTTTTTGGGGGTTAGAGGGGAGGAAATCTATTTTTATTAAACCAAATGAATTCTAAATGTCATAGCACTCTTAATAACATTTCCCCTCAAATGTTTTTAAATCTTAAGCAACACGTTTTGTCTGTAGATGGAAATTGCAGTCTTTAAATATATTTCCTCCCTCCCAATCCCAATTTCCAGCAGAAGGCGTGGGTTGTCTCTTTGTGGAGCCTTAATAGTAGGATCTCCCTTGACATAGGGGGAATATTGTGTCAAACATGCTTAGAACAGGATGTTTTATGGAGTAATGTCATTTGCAGAAATCAGAGAGGTGAGAAGTGAGTCCCTGATTTCCATATAAAAATAGTCTGAAGGCACATGTGGGAATGTGTTAAGGGGATAACAATGCCCAAGGGGGGTGTTTGAGTTTCAATGATACTTACTCCAAAGCTAAGAATATCCCTTGAATGGAACATCTCCTTTTATGGCAGCGAGACAGGGGCCAATCCACTTCAGCAAACAGAGGACAGAAAAGAGACAATGAGGATAAGATGGACCACTCATGTTGCGTTTTGTTGGCAAGCGTTACACAGTGAAGTGTCACTGCACTACTTATAAAATTGGTGCTTCCCACTATTTTGTTCCACTCTCCCAACATTCCTTCACTCTCTAGTGGGCCTATTCACACTACACAATTATAGCTGTATGGTGCCACTTCAACTTCCATGCCTAGGGCCATCTCCACACTAGACAAGGCCCCTCCCTAAACTGTGAACTCCAGAATTCCATAGGATGTTGAAAGCAAAATAATAGCACTATAACAGTCTAGTGTGGAAATGGCCAATATTCAGTGGAATCTACAGATTTGTAGTTTGGTGGGGCACTAGAGCTCTCTGGCTAAAAATTCTAAATACCCCTTTCCCTTATCTGTAAATCACAAGGTTCCATAGGATGGGACTATGACAATTAAAGTGGAATCATAGCACCATCCTTGTGCAATGTGAAAGGGCCCCAAGAAATAATATTTAAGCTGATGAAAGCTATGTGGAAAGGAGATGGCTTGTTTCTCAGTGGCTCGAAATGTTATCAAGAAACTATTGTCATTGAGAGGGAAACCTCAGAAGACAAATATGAAAATATCATGCTTGATGAATAAAGCTAATTTCTTGAAAATACTTTACAAGGATCTACTCAAAAGGGGAGTTGATGCGTTCATGCAGGCTATGGTCATCACTGGGGAATGTGAGATGGAGGGTGGAATTGCACTCATGACCTTGTTCCAGGTTTCCCACAGGCAATCGGTTGGCCAGTTGTGAAAAGAGTGTTGAACTGTTTGGGTCTTTGTTCTGATACAGCAGAGCTCTCCTTTCGTTCTTATGTAAGATCTAAGCATCCACATAGCTGTTAGAAACTGCCAATGTCTCCTCTCCTCTTGATCCACCCAAAGGATGTGTTGGAGGCTTCCCGACTGAAGGTTTTCACAGCTCCAAAGAATTTCCCAAGCAGCAGACAAAACCCCAACACAAAAGTTTAAAGAACTAACACTACTCTCTAAAGTTGTGGCTGACAGCAGCAATTTCCATTCCAGGCAAACTGGAATGAAAGGCTTCATAACCAAGTTTTAGATAATTTAGGTAGGTTCTGGTTAGGATGTTATAGAACATAACAGACATTATGGGGAGGAGTTCCTTGTAGCACTTCCACACTATATAATTTTGGACTTTTATTTGATCCATTTCCTCACATCCTGAAGAACTTGTCCATTACTTCCATTTGCTGTATTGCCCCATCTATGTGAGCAAAAGAGTGGACTTCTGCTTTTTAAGATGGCTCCCTTTTTGGGGGGCGGGGAGAACAAATCCTTCTGTACCAACCCACCTGCATTCTCTGGTCCAACAGGAACTTTGCCTTTGCCATAATGAAAGGGTTAAATTGTAGAAGTTGTTGCTTAAGTAGAAAAATAGAGAAAAATAAGGTGAGCAGATGCGTCCTTTATCTTAGAGTCATAGAATCATAGAATCATAGAAATGTAGAGTTGGAAGAGACCACACGGGCCATCCAGTCCAACCCCCTGCCATGCAGGAACACCCTCAAAGCACTCCCAACAGATGGCCATCTAGCCTCTGCTTAAAAACCTCCAAGGAAGGAGACTCCACTACACTCCGAGGCAGCATATTCCACTGCCGGACAGCTCTGACTGTCAGGAAGTTCTTCCTGAGGTTCCGGTGGAATCTCCTTTCCTGCAGCTTGAATCCATTGCTCCTTGTCCTGGTCTCTGGAGCAGCAGAAGACAAGCCCTCTCCTTCCTCTACATGGCATCCCTTCAAATATTTAAACATGGCTATCGTGTCCCCTCTTAACCTTCTCTTCTGCAGACTAAACATACCCAGCTCTCTAAGTCTATCCTCATAGGGCATGGTTTCCAGGCCTCTCACCATTTTGGTCACCCTCCTCTGGACTTGCTCCACCTTGACCATGTCCTTCTTGAATTGGGGTGCCCAGAACTGGACAGAGTATTCAAGATGAGGTCTAACCAAAGCAGAGTAGAGTGGTACCAGTACCTCCCTCAATCTAGACACCATACTCCTATTGATGCAGCCAAGAATTGCATTGGCTTTCTTGGCTGTCGCATCACACTGCCGACTCATGTTCAGCTTGTGGTCTATGAAGACTCCTAGATCCCATTCACATGTACTGCTATCCAGCCAGAATCTTATCAGAAGGCTTAGGTATGCGCTTAGCTATGCAGGGAACCTGTGGAGTTTTTGAGGTCGGGAGAGTATTCCCTTGGTACTGAAATACATCATTTTGAAACTGTAAAGGGGGCCTCTGTAACCTGTAAACTTTTCATATATGGTCATATGGTAGTCATTTCCTGTAGCTGTTTTTGAAAATGTATAAATGTGTGCTGACACCTGACTCTGAGCTCTCAGTCTTTTGGAAATTCAATCCACTGAGATCCCTGCGCAGTAAAATAAACTTTTGCTTTCTAATCTGATGGTCTCAGTCCCTTGACGAGCTACTACAATAATATCTTGCTTCTGGACTCCAGATAACCCCAATTTTTATTCTCCCAGGCATTTTAAATACATACAATATAACAGTGGAAGAAAGGCAAGTCTAAAGATCTATGCACAGACAGATAACTATTTGTAACATTTGTGATGAGGCTGAAAGTAAAAAGAGTTACCTTTTTAAAAAAACAAAAACCTATCATCTTATACAAAGCAGTAAGTATTCACCTGTGGAAGACCTGCGAAAACAAGCATGTCAGTGACTTATTCGTATGTATGTACCCCTAAAGAAGCAGTCAACACTTTTGTACAATGTAAAAACGTTTACTCAGTTGAAGAGGGCAGAAGGAGAGTTGCATACGCAATCCTGTTGTTCATGAAGATGCACTTTCTGGATTGAAACCATGCATTTCACACTTGTTTGCACATTCGGTTGGGCAGTACTACAGTGCATTAATGCGAATTTTTCATGTAACTCCATGAGTGTAAAGTTATGCTCCATTCCTTTGATGTAGGAGTTTGGTTGTGCATTTAAAACTAAACACAATTTTCACCTCTCAGACCACTTGAAATAGTTTCCTGAGGGCTATGGGTCACTGATGAGAAAGCCTGACTTCACAGTGACATGTGATGACTTTTCAGTGGATGCAGAACAACCAATAAGTCCTCTATTGAGGAACTCTGGGTTCAAGTGGACATGAGACATTCAGGGGTCCTCAGATATTTAAGGCTGTATATGTCAACATCACAACTTCAAAAATAGTTTGATAGCTAATAGAGCAGTTCTCTTAAAACAGATGTAATGTGTATACAACATGTTCTCGGTCAATAGACAATAAAAACATTTACCGCTTCACAACTGAAGAAAGGCTGAGGTCAGTTGTTCAGGATGTTATGTACAACATTCCTACACACTAGTTCCTTCTTTTGTTGCTGTCTGCTTATACCATTTTGCATATTGCTGCTTTCTAGCCATTCCTATTTACACTGGGAGACCAACCAGCCTCATTAAGGTGAATGAATGCCAGGAGATGACATCATTTCCATTTAATTGTCTTGTTTATCAGCAACGTCTTTACAGTTGTTTTAATAAAAGGGCAAGGGAAGATAAAAGGGTACATTTGCATTCTCGAAAGAGCTTCTGGCAAGGTCTAGGAGGCTGTTGACACTTATTGTTAGCAAACGAGATAATCAAATAACATTTTTATTTCCAATTCTTGCAAGGCGCCAACCCCACATGATTCTATCCCATCCCATTAGCAATTAGGCTTTTGTTTTCAAAATGAAAAAAAAATCTAGAATATTAATTGAAAGACAGTCTAAGCTCAGTCTCTCCACTTATGTTGGCTTTGATTCAGGAAACCTATTAGGTATAATTCCATGCATGAGTTTCAACTGAAGAGCAAAGATCAAGAAAATTACTACAATTGTTGTTGTGTGCCTTCAAGTCATTTCCAACTTATGGAGACCCTATGGGGTTTTCTTGGCAAGATTTGTTCAGAAGGGAATTCTCTTTGCAATCCCCTGAGGTTGAGAGAATGTGACTTGCCCAAGGTCAGCCAGTGGGTTTCTGAGGCCAAGCAAGGATTCATACCTTGTGTGACACTGTAGGTTTATTTCCAGTCTTAAGTTGACTTCCAGCCTTGCAAGACTGGAAATTCCCTCCCAGTGCTTTTACTAGGGTTCTTGCCAGCCTTCCAAAGCTGACTTCCACGCATGGAACGACTGGCAATCTCCCCAACTCTATCAGGTATGCTGCCACCACCCCCCTGACTTATGAATTACTTAGACAGAACAGGAGGGACTCTGCCTAATCTCTAAGCATAAGGAACTTCCACCTCCCCCTTCCCCTGAGTGAGAGGTCCTATGTAGTGTGTGCCAACCCTGGCGTGGAAATGGAGAGAAACGGAGGTTTATAAAAGTGTTTTAATCAAGGCATGCAAATAAACAATATCACACTTGGGAGACCCCCTCTCCCAGGTACACTTAGTTACAAGAATTTACAAAACAGATATAACAGCACAGATACATTCTTAAGATCAGCCAATTCCCAAAATAACAACATCCCTAACGCGACTAACTACTTATTTCTAGTTACTCACAATTAGGTTATAGGCGTAGATGGTCTAAAGGAGAAGGGGGGGGTCCAGGAGACACGGCATGTTGCCAGCTCCACTGGCCCAGCTCTCCTCTCTTTTTCTCTTTCTCTCTCTCTCTCTTCTCTTGGTTGGTCAATTCTCACCTTGTGACCTGTGATGCTGACCCTTTCCTTTTGGCTGGTCAACTCTCACCCTGTGACCCTTGATGTAATCCTAACATCTCATTAACCCTTGGTTTACCTGAAGAGAGAAGTATCTCCCTTTGATAAGCTTAGATAATAGGAAGCCCCATTATCACACCTTGGTCTCCAAATGTCTGTGTCCAACATGCAAACCACTACACAACACTGGCTGTCACAAATACTAACGCAGATACTCATACTGTCATCAATTACATTGGCACCAAAGGATTTTACCAAGATATTTACGCAAATGGATGATGCTTAACAGCACTTGAGTCAAAGAAGATGCAATATTTAGGAATGTAACTACTCAGATAGAGGCTTCTTTTCTCCAAAAATATGTAAGGAGGAAAAGAAAGGGAGAGAGAAAAGATCTTTGATATGATTTATTTATCTTTATTCTGCAAGCTGTTTTATAACTGCTGTGTTTACTGTTTGCTCTCCCCTCACCCTCACTATTTTTTAAAGCTACTGTATGCTTTTAATTTTTTATGTGATCCTTATATGGGATTTTATAGTTATGGATTGTGTTTGCACACACGGGTGTCTCCATACTGGAAGCTCTGGAAAAGAAAATCATTGGAAAAGCAGGGTATGCATTATTTAACTGAATACAGACATACCTCAGTTAACAAAGCCTCTGACAAAGGAGCTTGCTTGTGCAAAGGCCATTTCTGCACTACATTGTTATAGTGCTATTATGCCACTTTCAGCATCCTGTAGAATCCTGGGATTTATAGTATACTGAGGCTAAAGAGCCCTCTGGCTGAGAATTCTAAATGCCCTTCCCTAAACTGCAAACCCCAGGATTACATAGGCCATTTCTGCACAGAGCAAGGGAATCGCCCCATGCTCATACTTACCGGACCTTTGGGCTCAACGCTTGGATTCAGGCTGGTCTGGAGCAGTGCGTGACTGCCGCTCCGCACTGCTCCGGGGACGAAAATGGCGGCTTCTGGGTGGTGGAGGCTCTCCACCAAGCGCTGAAGCTCGCCAGCCTAAAGCCCGCCTCCAGCAGATTGCGGGCTCGCACTGGTGCGAGCCTGCACATCTTCACTGGAGCACGGGAACAGAGTGGCGCGCTCTGTGCTTTTGAAAGACCTCTTTCAAGCAGTCTTTCAGAAGCACGCTGGATGACCACTTCAGGTTGTTTGGGAGCGGGATGAGGTGCAGGTCTACAGTAAGTAGGTCCGACCCAGTCCGCTCCCAGGTGCAGACGTCCTCTCTGGAGGATGCTCTGCACTGTTTCTTTAAGCCCATGCGGAAATGGCCATAGGATGTTGAAAGTGGAGTAATAGAACTTGTAACAGTGAAGTACAGAAATGGCCAAAGTCTTTGCATGTTTATGGATGAGATCTGTTGCTGAAGAAACACAGACACTCACAGAGTTTTGGCAAGAAACTGGCCACAACTTTATTTAGTTACAGCTCTTACAGGGTTGGCATGTGCATGGGTCTGGATCTAGACATCGGCCAACCCCACCTGTTCACCAATGAGCCACAACTCTCTGGCCCCACTGCCAGAACTTCTATGGTGATCAGCATGGGATCCAACCAGTCACCTCTGAGTTCAGGGAAAGCACGCACCTTCCCCTGCTGTGCACACCCATCACCGCCCTGAACCCTTTGCATCCAAAAGAGGAACACCATAATATACTCTAACCTAAGGCACTGGTAACAGCATCATAGATCCAAGGCCCATGACAACCACCCACAAGTTGTGACAATGAAAACAAAACAAGACAAGCCACTACACAAAGGGAGGGTGAGTGGGGTGGTACTTGAAGACAAAGTGAGCTCTTGCCAGTGGAGGACCTTCTTAAATACTCAGACCAGAGGGAAAACTGCAGCCAACTCTGGCCTGGGAAAGAAGCAGCCAATGAGGTTAAAGCAGAGGTTAAAATTCATTGGCTGCTGGATAAGAGCCCATCTGAGGCTGTGTGGGCTGCATAGCTCATCAGGAAGGTGGAAGAGGCTTCCATGCAACTGAGGAAACACATGGAGGCCATGCCAGCTTGCTGCCATCCTGAGCTGCAAAATCACTGCTTTGTAAGTTGGGTAGCAGTGTTCTTTATGGAAAGTCAGACAAACATCACCTGTTTTCTTGTTTTCTGTCTAGGTGGACTTTTTTTTCAGCATTGGCATTGGGAGGATGGTGAAGGAGGGCTGGAGAAAGACAGACTGTGAGTGTTGGATTCCAGCAGTGTGTCTGCAGGAAACAATGCAATAAGCTTGAACTGGGAAAGATGGGGATTCTACTCTTGGTGATCCTACTGTAGCTCTATGTGCTTACACACAACAGGCAAGGTAAACAAGTGCTGTCAGAATCATTTATTGAACATGTGTGAAGAGCAAAACAGAAAAGGGAAAAACAGGTTAGCCTGCTTTACCAGCTGCCCTGGCATATTGAAAATGCATGGATCTATAAGTTAGGAAGAACATTAGGAAGAACCTCCTGAGGGTAAGAACAGTTTGACAGTAGAATATGCTGCCTCAGAGTGGGGTGGCATCTCCTTCTTTGGAGGTTATTAAACAGAGGCTGGAAGGCCATCTGTGGAGAGTGCTTTGATTGTAGCAGTTTCTGCACTAGACTGTTATAGTGTTATTATTCCACTTTCAACATCCTATGGAATCCTGAGGTTTGCAGTTTGGGGAGGGGCCTCAAAGGCCATGTATTTCTGCATGGCAGAATAGGGTTGGACTGGATGACCCTTGTGATCTCTTCCAGCTCTGATTCTAAGTTTTGCCACCAAAATGGAAATCATAAGAAAATGGAAGCTGTTGAAAGAAAGAAAAAAAAATCATCCCAAGATGCATTTTGGAAAAAGCTTCCAAGTGGTCTCTAGAAGATTCAAAATGGTATACATTTCCCTACAGAAGTAGCTGGACATTTTTGTCTGGTGCTGTGCGTTCAGTAGCACATTCCATTGTGCAGTGTTGTCACTCAACACAACAGTCACGTAGGACAATCAGTGCCTAGCTCTGCACTGGGAAAATTATGTTACGCTGCTTCAGCCATGACCTCTGGGTAAAATTGTGAAAATAGAGTTCTGTGTTGTATTACATTATCATTGTTTAGTGGTGAAATTTTCACCATGCCACAGGAAATATGTGAAATTTAATCAACAGCAAGCCTAGTTAAATTGGTGGCTTGAAAGAACTCTTTTCCTTGCCAATTTAAATCACCTTGAAATCCATCTCGTTTCTTAAGAAAATCAAAAAGAAGCCCTACCACTCCAAACTTAGAGGGCAAACTAACAGGACATGTACATGTGAAATATTCCAGATGATGTCATTGCCTCAAGTGAACTCCTGAGTGTGGATTTCTGTATGGCCATTTCCGCACTAGCCTGTTATAGTGCGATGATTTCACTTTCAACATCCTCTGGAATCCTGGGGTTTGCAGTTTTGGGAGGGGCTGTCCGGCCCATCCCGAAACTGCAAATCCCAGGATTCCAGAAGATGTTGAAAGTGGAATCATCGCACTATAACAGGCTAATGTGGAAATGGCCTATGTCTTGGGTTTGGAGTGGAGAGCTTTGGGGGCTAGATGCTTACTTGTTTTGTTTTCCAAACCCCAGGTCCACCTGTAATCTCGATGTTCACCCTTCTACCAAAAACACTCCCAGTCTCCACCCATCCATCTCATGCCCAGTTGCCTCTGCAACACCTGAGAACTGGTAGTGGAAAATGGGACAAGGCAGGCCAAACAACGTGAGTGGCAGCAATATCACAGTCATGCTTTCTCAAATGCCTTGGGGATGATCTCCCACACTCTCATCACTGAGACGGCCATTAAAAACACTTCCATTGGTACAAGCTTTTGAGGAGCAAACTATGTTTTGACCTGTCCCTTACTGCTGCTTGTTTATATTGCTTCCATTCATTTCAGTGTTTTAGGAGGCATTTGTAATTATTTCAGACATTTGCCAGTTTTGATTTTGTTCTTGTTTTATGCCTTCGTGTCCTTTCTGACCTATGACAACCCTAAGGTGAACCTCAGCAAGATTTCTCCAGAAGAGATCTGTCATTGCCTTTTTCTGTAGCTGAGAGAGTGTGACTAACCAAAGATCCCCCATCGGCTTTCCTCGGCTAAGAGGGGATTTGAAATCTGATCTCCCAAAATCCTAGTCCAGTACTCCAACCACTACACAATGGTGGCTCCTTTTTTGATTTTAGATACTTGGAATTTCTGAATTTAACTGTGTTTTTATATAGCTAGTTGCCCTGGGCTATTATGAGTAAAAGGTGAATTATAAATCAAATTGAGGAACAGGAAGAGGAGGAGGAGAGTTACACGGTCCCCAAAGCAGGAAGAGCAGCTGGTAAAAAAACTACAAAGGAAGTCTTCTGCTCTTGTGAAATAGGAGGATTTTTTAAAAAAAAATGTTTTAAAAGCAAGGAAAAATGGCTACCTTATAGACTAAAGTAAGTAAGCAGCAACATAGACTCAAAATCCCCATCACCACTATTTTTATAAGTGGATGAAAAAATATGGCCAAATGGGTTTGAATTTCAGCTGATTCTTAGGTGCTTTGCTGCAGCATCAGATGCTCAAAACCAATTGAAAATGCAAGTTCTATTTAGACACCATGGCTAATGGTGTTCAATGATTTCATTTGGCAAGATGTGGTAGACAGCTGTTGGGAATAGAGATTACTGCATTGGACTCTTGGAAGGCTGCACCCCCTCTATTTAAATCCATCCCCAAATAGGAGTGGGCAAAAATTACTTCCTCTCCCTCCAAAAAGCAAGCTCCCCATGGCATCAGGACTACTACGGGCCATTTAGTTGTGGCTGGAAGACTTTCTATACCAGTGGTTCTCAACCTGTGGGTCCCCAGATGTTTTTGGACTTCAGCTCCTAGAAGCCCTGAGCATTGATCATAGTGGCTGGGGCTTCTGGGAGCTGAAGTCCACAAACATCTGGGGACCCACAAGTTGAGAACCACTGTTCTACACCTTCCTATCTTCCAGACCACATGGGCCTTATTTCCAAACAGGATGTGACTGTATGGTTACTTTCTGTTTTGGAAAAAAAAAAAACGACCAGTTCAGGGCTGAAATGGGACAACTCTCGTTCCCCAAATACAGAGAACTGGACAGCAGCAACCCACAGAAATTTTTGAGGGTTCCTTTGGGTGATTTGGAGTGAACTGTTAAAAAATGATCTCCAATTTTGGGGAGGCGGTGGGGAAAAGGAATCCTTTTGCAAGGTGCCTAGCAGTGCATGATGGCACCAAATGTGCAACTCCACTTCTGCAGCCTTCAATTGATCATGGCTGTTTTGCACTGGACAAAAATGTTCTGCAGCTTCAGGATTCTAGTCAATGTGTTTAAAATGCAGATTTTAGATTAATGTCTATTTTAATGCAAAAGAATTCTTATCAAGGAAATGCAGCTTTCTTATATGAGCAGCTGCAAAGAGATTTATTTGTTTTTTTTAAGTAAAAGAGAAAGGAAAATCCTGGTCCTTCATCCACTGTTACTTTTTAAAACCTGATAAGGCAGTTTTCTATAAAACAAAACAACTCTCTTCCCCCACTGCAATAAAGCTGGATTGAATATAATTTTTGACTTAGCTTTTTAGGAACCTGCCTTATATTGAATGAGACCATCAGTCCATCCAGTTTTGGACTTTTGACACCAGGCATTGTCTGATTGATACCTTCCTGAAGCTTTGGACTATGGCTATTTCTGCACTAGCCTGTTATAGTCTGGCCCCTCCTGAAACTGCAAATCCCAGGATTCCATAGGATGTTGAAAGTGGAATCATAGCGCTACAACAGGCTAATGCGGAAATGGCCTATAAGTCCTGTCATTGCTAACAATTGTCCATGCTGAGGTCAAAGAAGATTGCAGTCTGACACATTTCATAGAATCATAGAGTTTGAAGAGACCTCAACAGACCTCTGCCATGCAGGAACACACAATCAAAGCATTCCCAGCAGACGGCCATCCAACCTCTTGCTTAAAAAATTCCAGAGAAGCAGACTCCACCACACTCTGAGGCAGCATATTCCACTGTCCTCCATTTTGTGGCCATCAGGTTGAGAGAAATTAATCTTGGGAATTATTCTAATATGCAACTGGATACTTTTTGTGCAGTCTGAAAATAACATGTGCAATATGAATTACACATTTATGCAGTTGTCAGTTGCTGATCTTAATCAGAAATAAGTGTATTTCTCAAAACAAATAAATGAAAAATACATAGAAAATTAAAATGATTTCTGTTACCTTCATAGTATTAATGTAAGGATAAGGATATATTATTGGACTCACTTCAGGAAAGCTTCGTCCATGACCAAGGAAGAAAGATGTATGAAGACATGTATAGCTAAGATTTCTTAGAGGGGAAAAAAATTCTAGCCATTCTGGATTCAACTGTGTTGCTGTGGGCATGGTCAACTACATCCAGTTTTGCACCATGGCCTCAGGGGTCACTGAAACCTAGAGAGTACTGTTGTTCATCACCAGATTTTGTGGTGTCTTTTCCCCATTAAATACATTTCCTCAATTCTGATTTGGTCTATTATGTCAAGATACCTTCAAGCAACGTCCCTGTGCAGCTGTCTCTATCACTTTTGATAATGCACTATATGATCAAGGTGCTGGGTGGATCAGGGAGGGACATCACCTCAGTACTTGCCCTTTGGCTTCTTCTGGAGTAGGGAAAAAAGCTTAGAATAAAGCCCAGTTAATTTCACGGAAGGAGGCCTCCAAGTGTAATGAGAAGGGATTTGCACTCCCCCAGCACTTAGCCAGGAATGGTTTTGCCCTCCTCTCTGAATGGCTGGAAGCTCACTCACATAGGGACAGGGGAGCAATAGGGGCGGTTAGCCTCAGGAGGCAATGTTTTTTGGGCATCCCAGCTCATAACCATGCCCCTGCGTGCCCTATACATGCCCCCACATGCTGGCGCCACCTCCATGCACCGTGGCCACGCTCCTGCACACCGTGGCTATGCCCCCCTTCAACTACTCCCTCCACGCACTCCAAACTCTGCCATTGGTGGCGTGCCAATCCAGTCTCCCCTTTTTTTAGGCTGAGCAGGCCAAGATGTGGCCTCTTTCCCATTGAGCTGACCTCTACCCACTCTCCCTGCAGCAAGGGATGCTGCTGGTTGCCTATTTGGTCTGAATAGGACTTTTCTTTCCTGCGACCATTAGCACATGGGCATTTTTTCCCATCAATTTCATGCTGTGTAGAATTTTTTGGTGCCTATTTGTGTTTCTTTGCATTTTGCTGTCTCAAGCCCTTTCCGCAACTCACCCATTTTCAGTGCTGGGGTGCGGTGCTTGTGCGAGCAGCCTCCAGAAGAGGCTCTCGCTTCCCTGCTTCCCTGCTTCTTCGGCTCCTCATGAGCTTCCTGCTCACGCGAGAGCCTCACCTCTTCCTTTTGCTGTGCACCCTGGGACCTTCCCAAGCTGCACTGAGACAGGAAGTGCGACCAGCCCGGCTCCCGAGGCTCCACATGCAAGGTAAGTGCGCTTGGGGCCCCAGAGCGATGCGCGACTGCACAGCATTTTCAGCTTCAAGCCAAAAATGAAAAAATGTGTGCACAGTCCATGTCAGGCCCTGGAGCATCACGCAAATGTGAGTGCAGCATGTGAACCGCTCCTCACATTTGCGCGATGGTCAAGGGGCCCTTTTGCATCAAAAATGTCGTGCGAAAAGGGCCTCAGCTGGCAGGATGCAGGCACTTATAGAATCATAGAATCATAGAAATGTAGAGTTGGAAGAGACCAAACGGGCCATCCAGTCCAACCCCCTGCCATGCAGGAACAACCTCAAAGGCTTTCTTGGCTGCCGCATCACACTGCTGACTCATGTTCAGCTTGTGGTCTATGAAGACTCCTAGATCCCTTTCACATGTACTGCTATCCAGCCACGTGTCCCCCATCCTATACTTCTGTATTCCATTTTTTCTACCTAAGTGTAGGACTTTACACTTCTCTCTATTGAATTTCATTTTGTTAGCCTTGGCCCAGCTCTCCAATCTATCCAGGTCATTTTGAATTTTGATCCTGTCCTCTGGTGTATTAGCAACCCCTCCCAATTTGGTGTCATCCGCAAATTTGATGAGCATGCCCTCTATTCCTTCATCCAAGTCGTTGATAAAAATATTGAACAGCACTGGGCCCAGGACAGAACCCTGTGGCACCCCGCTAGTCACTTCTCTCCAGGATGAAAAGCAGCCATTCGTGATCACCCTTTGGGTTCGGTCGATCAACCAATTACAAATCCACCTGACAGTAGCCCTGTCCAACCCACATTTTACCAGCTTCTTTACAAGAATGTCATGGGGAACTTTGTCAAAGGCCTTACTGAAATCGAGATATGCTAGTATATATGCTACTCAGCTAGTATGTATCTATGAGATGTTCCCTGAGACACTGAAAGGTGAAAGAACCTTGTCTGCATACCTCCTACTGCCTACCAGGTTGAGGGGTAAAGTGAGGCAATTCCTTGCCTCAGGCTTGAACCCCTTTTCCAGAGTGCTAACCAGCACCACTTGTGGGGGAGGTCTGCTCCCATTTTTCCTTCTTGAGAAACAGACAATGAATTGTAAGACCATCCTTCATGGGTCTGAGCCAGGAAGTTATTACCCCAGTGAGGTTCAGCTCAACCAGAATGGAGTTCCCACAGATCATATTTGATGAATTGCATCAAATTCCTGTTTGCTAATAAAGTTGTGGCCATATTTGTTGTTGTGTGCCTTCAAGTCCTTTCTGACTTATGGCAACCCGAAGATGAACCTGTCATGGAATTTACTGACATTAGGGAGGGGTTGCTGTTGTGTGTGTCTTCTCATTGTTTCCTATTTATGATGACCCTAAGGTCATCAAAACTGATCACAATCTGAAACGGAGAAAAGAGAGACTTGACCAAGGTTGCTGAGAAGTTTCCCATGACTAAGGGTGGATTCAAACCCTGGTCTTCAGAGTTGTATTCCAACACTCAGAAGCTTAAACACTGGCTCTCTTGTGGTCATTTTTACTCCAACAGTTTTATGTTGTACCCTCTTTCCAGGTGGAAGGATGATTGTCTATCCCTACCCAAAAATCGTAGTGACTAAAATTTGGGGAGTTTATTTCTCAGAAAACAGCTGAGGAAGTGACACCTCAGACAAGAACTGGTGATATTTCTCAGACATGTTTTCACACAAGCTTCTTAATAGCCGCTGGAAGATGTATCTATTCCAACTTTTGTCTCATCCTTTAAAAAGACAAACAGAATCATTAAAGCTGATGGGCCTCACGGTGTCTCTCACATTCCTCACTTTCTGTCTCACATGAAAACCTATCTAATCTCTCCCACACCTTCCTCAGATCACATGGCAATGCAGTAAATAACCCATGGCTGTGGCACTGACGGTATTGGTGGGCGGGGTAGCAAAAATTGTGATGGAGAGTCAGCTTTCTGTATGACAAGCTGTAATGTGAGAAATTACTGCTAGGGTATTGCGAGGAGTTTTAAAAACGTCGATCTTATCTAGCAGACTCTTAATGAAATGGAGGCCTCCTGGAAGGCAACCTTTATGTTCTTCTGCCTGTTAGGTATTGACTTTCTTAAAGCTTTCCGTAAATTAAATCACATGTATATGAATGTTCGACATACACCAAGAAGACAGCTCCTGATTCATAATTATTGGAAGTGAATTGATATTTGCAGCTACAAGGCTCACTTTCAAAGAATGTCATCACAACCTTTCAGGGGCCAGGCGTTTGTTAAGGTTGAAGCAGTGTCATTTATTATATGAAAATGCCAATATGGAAGATTCCTAGATAACAAAGTACAGAACTTGTTCCCACTTATAGAAACTCTCAGGATAAAATGGACCAAGCAACTGGATCTAGGATACTCTTCATGCCCAGAGCAGAAACCCTCACAAAATCTATAGGGCAATGAATCTCATGTTGACCCCAGGTTGCCAAGACTATGGCCCTTTCCGTACCACCCTCCAATCCTGCAGTGGGTGTGGAAGAAGGATGGGACCACAAAGATGTTTCTGCATGGCATCGTCGCAGTCCCATACTTCTCCTGTCCCCAGGTGGCGCGATTGTGGATTAAATCATTAATGGGTTTTCCCTGTCAACAACATGGGGTCCTGCCACCATCCTGTGGAAGCCGCAGAAGGGCAATGGCTGTGTTTCCTACCTCACTGCAGCCAGGGAAAGTACCCAGCTGAGCTGAGGAAGGAAGAGGCACGGCCATCACCATTGCGCTCCCTTCCACAGGAAGCCAACTGGTGCGGAAGGGAGTGCTCTCACGGCGCTCCCCTCCCAGCAGAGCAGCTACTGGGATCCCTACCGGACAACTTCAGGAAAAGGTAAAGTGTGGATAGGGTCTATAATATTATGGAGGCACCTCTCCTATTGAAATGGTGAGGATATTTAGCAAGATGGAAGATACAACTATCATGGTGCTTACTGTATATACTGGTGTATAAGTCTAGAAATTTTAGTTAAAAAATCAACCCCAGAATCCTGGGTGACCTTATTGACAGGTCAGTGTAAGTACTGTACCTTAACTGTTATCAAAAAAAGGAACCATCCCCTTCTCTGAGTGGAGTAGTGAAAGGTGAGAGCTTAGTCCATCCCAGGAGAACCTAAAGGAAGCTTCAACCTTCTCCACTTTCCCCGCTGTAGTGCTACTTCTAGCCTTTTTGAATACTGTGACACTGTAGGTTTCTTTCCAGTCTCTTAAGTTGGCTACCACCATGCAAGACTGGAAATTCCCTCCCAGCGTTTTACTGAGGTTCTTGCCAGCCTCCCAAAGCTGACTCCCACGCTTGGAACAACTGGCAATCTCCCCAACTCTATCAGGTATGCTGCTACCCCCCCCCCCGAATTATGAATATTTGGACAGAACAGGAGGGACCCTGCCCAATCTCTAAGCATAAGGATCTTCCACCTCCCCCTCCCCCTGAGTGAGAGAGATCCTATGTAGCATGTGCCAAACCTGGCGTGGAAATGGAGATAAACGGAGGTTTATAGAAGTGTTTAATCAAAGCATGCAAATAAACAATATACACTTGGGAGACTCCCCTCTCCCAGGTACACTTAGTTACAAGAATTTACAAAACAGATATAACAGCACAGATACATTCTTAAGTTCAGCCAATTCCCAAAATAACAACATCCCTAACGCAACTAACTACTTATTTCTAGTTACTCACAATTAGGTTATAGGCGTAGATGGTTGAAAGGAGAAGGGGGGGTCCAGGAGACATGGCATGCCTGCCAGCTCGACTGGCCCAGCTCTCCTCTCTTTCTCTCTGTCTCTGTGTCTCTCTCTGGCCACATGGCCTCTCAGAAGTTTTATATTTTCCTCCTTGGAAGGATCTGGAAGCATCTCCAAGGTGCCCACCTCTTTTCCTTTTGGTTGGTCAGTTCTCACCTTGTGACCTGTGATGCTGACCCTTTCCTTTTGGTTGGTCAACTCTCACCCTGTGACCCTTGAGGGAAACCCAACATCTCATTAACCCTTGGTTTACCTGAAGGGGGAAGTATCTCCCTTTGATAAGCCTAGATAATGGAAGCCCCTTTATCACACGCCCCCCCAAATCTCAGACGGTCTGGGAACAGCTGAAGGCTGGAACCACCCCGGGCCTGGGTTTTCATCCTGGGACCTAAGAAAGGAAAAGTCAAAGAATAAATGCAAACACACACAACAGTACAGGTTAGCCATATTATCAATGCGGACATGTAAAACTCAGCCCTTTTAACCTCCCTCCAGTCCTCTGCATGAAAAGGGGAATTGCAACCACATTAGAACTTCCAGCCACGTGCTGAATGTCGAAGTCAAAGTCTTGTAGGGACAGGCTCCATCGTAGTAACTTTTTGTTAGTTCCCCGGACTGTATGTAGGCCATCAGAGGGCAGCATGATCAGTCTGGAGAGTAAAGCAACCCCCCCAATTATGGTCTCAGCTTCTCTAACACATATACAATAGCATAGCATTCTTTCTCTGGTATGGACCAATTGGACTCCCTTGCAGAAAGCTTCTTGCTGAGGAACAAGATGGGATGCAAGGTGCCATCCAGACCCTCCTGTAGTAATACTGCTAAATGCCTCTGCAGAAGCATTGTAGCCACTGGAACGGCTTGTAAAAGTCTGGTGCCCAGAGCACAGGATCTGCCACAAGGGGGGCCCTTTTTCAAGGCTGCAAAGGCTTCTTGACACTCTGCTGTCCATTTCACTATTTTAAAGGTTTCTTAGAACCTGTCAGGTCTGTTGGGGGTGCTCCCCATTTGGCTATAGTTGGGCACGAATTTGGTAGTACCCAGCCAGGCCAAGGAAGGACTGCACCTGCTTCCTGGAATAGGACTTGGCCAGCTATTAATAGCTTCCACTTTGACTTGTAGTGGAGTGATAGCCCCCCCTTTTTCCCATTTCATGGCCAAGGTAGGTCACTCTTTTCCAGTGCAAACTGGCACTTCTTTGCTTTGACTGCCCACCCCAGCATCACTAATGCGTTGGAAGACAATCTCCAAGTGTTTCAAGTGGTTTTCCCCCCAGGAGTCTGAGAAAAATTGCAATGTCATGTAAATAAGCAACAGCAAAGCCCCCGCACCCTCTTAGCAAACAGTCCACCAGCCTCTGGAAAGTTGCAGGTGATTCCACCCCCCCCAAAAGGGGAAAGGACATTGAACTCAAACAGGCCCATGTGAGTGATGAATGCTGTTCAAAATGCTTAGACTCTTCTGCTAGGGCGATTTGCCAATAGCCCTTATAAATCGAGGCTGGATAGGTACTTAGCATCCCCCAATTTCTCCAACAGTTCATCAAAACCCCTGGACATTGGATAATTTTTCAGGGCATGTCACTGATTTCGTTTTCTATAATCCACAAAAAACGAATGTCTGCCCCCCTTTTTTTGGGCACTAGGACAACTGGGGATGCCCATGGACTGCGTGATGGGCGAATGATCCCCATGTCCAACATTTCTTTCACCTCCCTCTCTATCACCTCTTTCCCTTTTGGTGACACCCTCTGGCTGTTCTGCTGATGGCCTGCTGTCATCTGCCCTCCACATTTTAAGGATCTGGGGTTTGGACCTGGGATAGGTAAAAACAGGGTGGTGAATTTTCCCCGTAAATAAAAGGGAACTGCTTTTGGTTCGCTTTAAGTTGGGGGAGGGTTTCACATTTTTCCAAGCTACCACCCCCCCGATCATAGAAAGCACCTTCAGTCCATCTTCCTGGACTGAAAGTTTTAAATTGCTGGGCCTCCGTGGAAGGGTTTCAGTGAATTCACATGATACACTTTTGGCTTAACCCTAGAGTCTGGCCTGAGAGATAGTTACTGTCCCGTTCTTGCACTGTGGCAGGCCTTTTCCCAAAAAAGTTTCCATCTTTTTAGACTGGAGAACCTTCAGAATCATCACTTGGTCTCCTTTCTCAAAGCAACGTTCTCTGGCATACTGATCATACCAGGTCTTCTGCTTCTCTTGTGCCTGTTGCAGATTCTCATGAGCATCTGCCCATGCTTCCCTGGGGTATCCTGCAAGTTAGCCACAAAATCAACCACATTAGTCTCTGAAGAAGGGATAGCCCCTCCCACTGACTTTGAACCAGCTGTAATGGCCCTTTCACATCATGGCCATAGACCAGCTCAAAGGGTGAATAACCCAGGCTTGGGTGTGGAACAGATCTGTAAGCAAACAAGAACTGCTGTAGCGCCAAGTCCCAGTCATTGGAATGTTCATTCACAAATTTCCCCGGGTTGGCCCCCAAAGTTGCATTAAAACTTTCCACCAACCCATTAGTTTGGTGATGGTAAGGCACTGATGTCAGATGGCGTACTCCATGTGCCTCTAATAGGCGCTGCATGACTTTGGATTTAAATTGGGGAAGCTGCATCCTTTTAAAATCCCGGCGGGCCCAACCCTAATCTAGCAAAGATGTCTGTCAAAGCTTGGGCTCCCCGCTTTAGCTGAGACCCCACCCAGTGGAATGGCTTCTGGCCAACAGTGCAGAAGTCCACAAAGGTGGGGGCCATCCTTTCCCCTAGCAGTCTTCCTAGGGAAAAGGGCCCCCTGATGTCCAGAGCCACCTTTTGGGAAAGGGGGCATCAATGATAGGAAGTGGTTGGGGGAGGGGTCTTGGCTTGATCCTGGGGGGTTTTCCCCACTCTCTGGCAAACTTCACAGGATCGGACATAATGGGCACATCCTTGCCCCTCCCCTCCCCCGTAGAAGGACTTTTCCCCAAACTGTCCTTGGTTTGGTTCCCCCAGCATGTCCACTAGGATATCATGAGCCAGACTCAAGAGTTTGGGTCTAACTTGAAGGCACCAGCAACTTTCTCTGAGTGCATCCCCCCCCCTTGTTACCTCTGGGGCCCGACTCACGATATTTAAAAGGCCCTCAACAATTTTTCCAATCTGGGCCCCTTTATCACCCGGAGAAAACCGTCCCTTTTCCCTTTTCTTTGGTCCAGGCAGCTTGAAGGCTCTGATCTGCTTCCTGGTTTTCCTGGAACTGCTGTCCTAAAAAGGAATAGCTGTTCCACCTGGAGTGGCAGACTCACCCCCAGATTTCTTGGATTGGAGGGTTCCTTTCCCGGTTCTGCTCCCCTTTGGGTGGAGTGTTTTTGGAGTTTCTGCTTTTGAATCCTTTGCTGGCTTTGGAGCCAGCATTGTTGGGTCCTCCTCCTCTGCACCAGCCTCTTGCATCTCAGGGGAAATTGTCCAGCACCTTTACTCTGCTCGGTGCCCACCGGGGGACTTTCTTGCCCCCCCGGGCATCGCTGCCACAGGGACCAGCTTGAGACCAGGCTGACTAGCCTCTTGGCATGGGGAAGCTCTTCCTGGACTTCTGCCAGCAGCTGCTCCGACATCCGAGGTATAGCAAGGATGGTCCCAAACCCCTGGGCCTACGATGCTGTGGTGGGAGTCTGCCCTAACCCCCCACTTTTTCAGGCCCGGACTCCTTCTGGTGTAGCAGGGGCCCTATGCCCTCTAAGTTCAGGCTGGTCCTCAAGTTGCAGTGAAGACTGACCCTTCAGGCTGCTTTTCCATCTTTGCACGCTGTCTGGACTCTTTCCGGGCCCCACTAGCATGGAAGATGGGGAATAACCCCAAAAGATCAGGACATTGAGTCATCATAAAAAAGCGAAAGTCCAAACTCCTTTCCAGCCTTTGTACTGAACAGGAACGTGTGCTGTTGACAGTTGAGCCGGGGGGCTCTAAAAAGGGTCTGATGGTGATCTTGATGTGGTCATCAACAAGACCAGGATCCAGATATGAACGATGAATAGCAGAAACTTATGCTCCAGTGTCTCTGTAAGCAACAACTTTCCTGCCTCCTACCCACAGTGTGTGCCTTCTGTGAGTAGGGATCATGTCCGGTCAGGAGCAACTGAATGATCAGCGGGATGTCCCTGGAAGCTGAAGCAACAACTAACTGGGCCAACTTAGGCTTCTGCTTACAGTTGGCTTTAATATGTTCCCCGCTCTCCACAAAAAACATTTTTGGGCTAGCCTTTTTCCCCGGTTGACCCTGAGCACCTGCCACAACTGCTGCCCAGAGCAAGGCTGTGATGGTGTGGTAGAGCTGTGAACTGAGGGTTTTGAGGTAGTGTCATTTAGTGATGACCTAGGAGCAGAAGTGTTGTGCTTCTGGGGGATTTTCCCTTGTTGGTATTTCTGCTTGTCTGTAGGAGGCATTACCACAGTAGGCTGGAATGCCTCTTCACCCCCGGAGGCAACAAAGCAATCTGCTGCCTTGGCGGCCTCCTCTAGTGTTTTTGGTTCTCGTTGCAACACGAAGGATGCAGTCTGTGGAGGTATGTGCTCCAAGAATTGCTTTCCCAAAAAAATCTGAAATAAGACCTTTTGCTTGCTGGGAAACTTTTTGCTGCTTGACCCGAGTCCAGTGCCCGCTCAAGTGAGCAAGCCATCTCCTTGTATGTCTGCCCCTTTTTTCCCAATGGCACAAACCGGGGTCTAGATTTATCTGGTGTGAGTCCAAGCCTCTCCCTGGCTAGGGCTACAAACTTGGTGAAAAACCCCTTTTGGTCCGTGGCTGGCAAGTTGCTTGCCACTTTCAGTAATGTCCCTGAGAGATTAAGCCGAAGTTCACTCATATAATTCTCCTCAGGGATCCCAAAATCATCTGCTGCATGTTTAAATGAGATGAGAAAAGCTTCAAAATCATCTGAGTCTCTGTAAGTTGGCAGCTGTCTGATGCGGGTAAGAGCAAGTCGCGGCTCTGGGTTCCGTTGGGCAGCTGTCTGGTTTGCAGTGGAAGCCTGTGTAGAATTCAAGCGCATCATGTCCATTGTCTTATCCAGGAGGCCTTCAACTTGTTCCAGTGTCAGCTTATCATGGAAGAGTTTAATGGCATCCCAGAAAGCAGCAAGAGAGTTAGCATGTTCTAGCATAGGGGTTGCGTGTGCTGAAGCCCCTTGCCATGCCAGATTACTACCACTAGCAGTAGCATCCTGCTGTGTGTCATTGGTACCACTAGGATCCATAGTGTATTCCAGGATTTTTCCGGATCTTAAGTTCATAAAACTCCCTGACTACCTCTGTGCACCGAAAACTACAACACAGAAAATGTCTGATTGGTTGATCAAAGAATATATCTAGTGCTAGAAGCCCCAAAAGCCACAGAAAAGAGGGAGAAATCCTAAAAACCAAGAAAAGTGGAAAAAATCCCAAAGCCTTCTCTCCTTTCCCTGCTCTTTGCCCCCTGCTTCACTCCCCCTCCTCCTCCTGAAGGAAAAGAGAGGAAAAAGAAAACCCAAACTCTGCCTCAGTGACTCAATGAGGGACTTAGCAAATTCCTGCTACAAGCACCTTCCCATTCATATGCAGATTTACTAACTTGGCTGTTCCAAGCAGACTGAAAGAAAAAAATTCCCGCTGCTGACTCAGAACACAATGCCAGAGTTTAGCAGCTTTAAAAATCCAAAAAAAAAAAAAAAACTTCTTTCCCCAACAGAAGCTTTGAATGACAGAGCCAGCAGCTCTTCACTGAAAGCTTTTTTTAAAAAAAAAATAAGTAGAAAATCACTCCTTTCCTAAAGAGAGTTTCTGTTTGATGATAGGAAGCAACTCCTCACCAGAAAAAGCCCCTCCCTCCTCCTGCTTGAAGGAGTGGAAGGGAAAACAGGCAGAGATCACACTCTCAATGAACAGGTAGGCGACTCCACCCCCCCAGCCTCCAACTCCCCCTCCCTTTTCAAGCCTCAGAGAGGACGAGAAGGAGAGAAAAAAAAAACGTCCCTTTTAAACCACAGGCTGTTTAAGAAGGCTCCCTTGCTCACACATCTACCCCTCCTTCTCCTGAGCTTAATTCCTCGCCACAGACACAGGGGAACCTGAAGCCCAAGCCTCAACTCTGCACCCTAAAAAAAAACCCACTCTCCGTTCGAAAACCGCTGCCACCATGTGACACTGTAGGTTTCTTTCCAGTCTCTTAAGTTGACTACCACCATGCAAGACTGGAAATTCCCTCCCAGCGTTTTACTGGGGTTCTTGCCAGCCTCCCAAAGCTGACTCCCACGCTTGGAACGACTGGCAATCTCCCCAACTCTATCAGGTTTGCTGCCACCCCCCCCCCCGAATTATGAATATTTGGACAGAACAGGAGGGACCCTGCCCAATCTCTAAGCATAAGGATCTTCCACCTCCCCCTCCCCCTGAGTGAGAGAGATCCTATGTAGCGTGTGCCAAACCTGGCATGGAAATGGAGAGAAACGGAGGTTTATAGAAGTGTTTAATCAAAGCATGCAAATAAACAATATACACTTGGGAGACTCCCCTCTCCCAGGTACACTTAGTTACAAGAATTTACAAAACAGATATAACAGCATAGATACATTCTTAAGATCAGCCAATTCCCAAAATAACAACATCCCTAACACAACTAACTACTTATTTCTAGTTACTCACAATTAGGTTATAGGCGTAGATGGTCTAAAGGAGAAGGAGACACGGTATGCCTGCCAGCTCAACTGGCCCAGCTCTCTTCTCTTTCTCTCTGTCTCTGTGTCTCTCTCTGGCCACATGGCCTCTCAGAAGTTTTATATTTTCCTCCTTGGAAGGATCTGGAAGCATCTCCAAGGTGCCCACCTCTTTTCCTTTTGGTTGGTCAGTTCTCACCTTGTGACCTGTGATGCTAACCCTTTCCTTTTGGCTGGTCAACTCTCACCCTGTGACCCTTGATGTAATCCCAACATCTCATTAACCCTTGGTTTACCTGAAGAGGGAAGTATCTCCCTTTGGTAAGCCTAGATAATGAGAAGCCCCATTATCACAAATGCCTGGGCAGGAAAATGGCAGCAGGAGTGGCTCTTTGGCGCTTCATCTCAGACAGGCACCAAGAGAGTAGAGGGGGGTGGTGCTTCTTTTAGGTTGTCCTGGGATGGACTAAGCTCTCATTTTTAGCCACTCAGAGGAGGGGGTGGTTCCTTTTTTAGAAAAGAGTTAATACCAAATCTAAACTTTAACTCAAAAAAGAACCATTCCTTCTCTGAGTAGAGTTGTGAAAGGCCTTTTTGAATTCCTTGGTGGGAAAATGGCAGCAATGGTAAGAAGCGGCTGGCTCTCCAAGACTGCACTAGTGTTTTCCTCTCTCCATAGAATCACCCTCAACTTATCCACAGGCTATATCAAAATACATAATGTTGGTGCCCCCAAACCTGCACTCAACTTAGACATGAGGTCAACTCATACATGATTATATATGGCAGTTAGCCATGATGGTTATGTGCTACCTCCAGAAGACTTCTAAATAGCCATCCTGGGAAAGAGTGGAAGAGATTACTGCTCTCCTGTCCTGCTTACAGGATTCCCAGTGGCATATGATGGGCCATTATAGGAAACAGCTTTGGGTATTAGTTTCTGCTTTTAATGCGTTTATTAGGGATGGGCCAACAGAATCCTTGAATCCTCAAATCCTCGAATCTTTGGCAGGGATTCAAGATTCAGGAATCCAAATCCCTGTGCCAAAATAGGCAAATGGAATCTTTCAAATCTGCCACTCAAACAGTTTGTTGGAGACCGAGATGCCTGAAAACTTGGGAGACCAGGATGCCTGAAAACTTGAGAGACTAGGTCCCACTCCTCACATGTTTCCCCATCCATCATGGGCACAGGTGATTGGCCGGAAGATCGGCATAAAGCCTCGCATGCCCTGGAGGCCGGCATTTCTCCGTCCTGCTGCCTGTGCCCCTAGTGCTGCCTCTCCCTCCTGCTGCCTACCTCTGCAAGGTAATTTTGGGATAGGAGTTGGGAGGTGAGGGACAGAGGAGCAAAAATGAGTTGTTGGGAGGTCTAGGAACTTGTGGAATGTCCCAGGAGGTTCCAAAGACTGCAAAAAGGGGTTCAGGGGTTCCATGCAAGCCATGTCAGTCATACTTTCCCCTTCTCCAGCTTTCTTTGGTCACTTCTGGGACTAAGATTGTCATGATGCCACTTCCTCTCTTAGGCCCTTTCTGCATGGCATTTGCCATGTGAAAGGGTGCCTGGAGTGTCGTGCAATTGTGAGGAGCGATCTGCACGACACACTCACAATTGTGCAACGCTCCAGGGGCTGGCAGGCACCGATCGTGCACCTTTTCATTTTCGTCTAGAAGCTGAAAATGATGCATGATCACACATTGCTCCTGAGCCCCACGTGCACTTACCTGGCATGCGGAGCCTCCGGAGCTGCGCCGGTCACGCTTCCTGCCCCAGTGCAGCCTGGGAAACTTCCAGGCTGCATTGCAGAAGGAAGAGGTGGAGCTCTCATGCAAGCAGGCAGCTCGTGTGGAGCTGAAGCAGCAGAGACACAAGAGCCTCTCACCAGAGGCTGCTCACGTGATCCCTGCACCCCGGAGCCAGAAAAAGGTAAGGTGCAGAAAGGGCCTGAGTTTTTGTGTCTTGAATACATGAATACTTCAGTTAATCCGGTTTGAAGCTCCCTTTTAGAAAGTCTTTTTATGCTTCTCAACCCCTTTTCCTCTTTTTCCTCTATCTAGCTGCAAGTTTATAAGCAGCATTGCCATTGGAAAGGTAGCAAAGGAGAGCTGGAAAAACACAGACTTTTGGTCTTGTATTGCAGCAGCATGTCTGTGGTAAACAATGAATGCCAAAAAACCTGAGCTGGGAAAGAATGGGATTCTACTCTAGCTGATTCTATAGGAGGAGTGTGTGTTGCCTACAACAAACAAGTTGATCAGTAGCTGCCTCTAGAATCGTTTACTGAGCATGCATTAATCTGTATTATTTTTTGATTTGAGACTGGATGGTAGAGATTGGGAATTGTTGAGAGAGGCCTAGAGATTTGACTTGAGTGTCCCTTGCAGGACTTGAGGGTAGAGAATTGACTGGACTAGAGGCTTGTGTGTGTGTGTGTGTGTGTGTGTGTGTGTGTGTGTGTGTGTGTGTTTAAGTGCTTTTTTTGTTGCAGGACTTGAGACTTGGCTCTTGAGACTGCAGGGTGCAGAACTGAGACTGGACTAGAGGCTGTTTGTTTGTGTGTTTTAAGTGCCTTCCTTGTTGCAGGACTTGAGACTTGACTGGAAGGTATTGAATCATAGAATCATAAATCATAGAGTTAGAAGAGACCCCAGGCACCATCGAGTCCAACCCCCTGCTATGCAGGAACACACATCAAAGCATTCCCAACAGATGGCCATCCAGCTTCTGCTTAAAAACCTCCAGAGAAGGAGACTCAACCACACTCTGAGGCAGCATATTCCACTGCCAGACAGCTCTGACTGTCAGGAAGTCTTTCTGAGGTTAAGTGGAATCTCCTTTCCTGTAGCTTGAATCCATTGCTCCTTGTCCTAGTCTCTGGAGCGGTAGAGAACAAGCCTGCTCTCTCCTCAACATGACATCCCTTCACTTGGAATGTCATAAAATCATAGAATCACAGAGCTGGAAGAGACCCCAGGGGCTGTCCAGTCCAACCCCCTGTCATGCAGGAACCCACATCTAAGCATTCCCAACAGATGGCCATACAGATTCTGCTTAAAACCCTCCAAAGAAGAAGACTCCACCACACTCCAAGACAGCAGATTCCACCACCGGACACTTCTGACCATCAGGAAGTTCTTCCTGAGGTTTAGGTGGAATCTCTTTTTCTGTAGTTTGAATCCATTGCTCCTTGTACTAGTCTCCGGAGCAGCAGAAAACAAGGTACAGTCTTCTTGAGATTTCAAGGACAGCTGAACATTTCTTTGGATTGCTCCCTTGCAAAGCTCTTTCAGACACAATTCTGGGGTTTGTAGTTTTACAAGGGGTTACAGCCTTCTCTGCCAAAGTGTGCTGGCGCATCATCAAACTATAAACCCCAGAATGCCATAAGCAGCTATGCAAAGAAAAGCTACTTTTGATCTGGATTATCTCTGTACTGTAATATGTGGCCCCGTTTACACAGGCAGGAAAATGTGGGATTAATCCACATTTTCCTGCCTGTGTAGAAACAGCCTTCATGTCATTTTCAATCTAGGGAGATCCTGAAACAAAACTATGATAATTGTCCTGGCCAGATTTCTTCAGAAGGAGGCTTGCCTTTGCCTAGGCTTTTGGTAAGGTTGGAGAGTGTGTCTTGCCCAAGATCATCCTTCTTTCCCTTGCTTTTTAAACCCTTTTTTTTAAAAAAAAGGATTAGAAAGATTCGAGATTTGTGAGATTAGTGGATTCCCAGAACCTTCCAGGGATTCAGATCCAGAGTTGGATTCGGAAAATTCTGGATTCGTCCCATCTCTAGCGTTTATGAATGGTTTAAATTCCTTCAGTTGTTCAATTGCATTTTAATATAACCTTTATACATTTTACTAAGGGCTTTGGCAGGTATTTTAATCTACATTGGTTGTAATATTTTGTAAGCTGCAATACCCAAAAGAACCGCAATACTCAAAAGAGCCTGAGTGACAGCTCACTTGAGCATTCTGTTTAGTATTGTGATGGTGCTTAAAGGAATTTCTGCTTCATCCCATGTCACCAACAGTGATACCTACCCTGATTATTGTAGGAATATTTGGTAGCTGTATTAAGCAGAGGCCATTTCTGCACTATACTGTTATAGTGCTATTATTCCACTTTCAACATCTCATGGAATTCTGGGGTTTGTAGTTCACTGAGGCCAAAGAGCTCTCTGGCTGAGAATTCAAAAGGCCCCTCCCTAAACTGCAAACCTCAGGATTCCACAGGATGTAGAAATGGCCAGAGTGAGAGCCAGCATGGTGTAGTGATTTAAGCATTGGACTAGGAGCCTGGAGACCAGGGTTCACTTCTCCATTCAGCCATGGAAACCCATTGGGTGACCTTGTGCACGTCACACATTCTCAGCCCTGAAAAACCCCATGACAGGTTCACCTTAGAGTCGTAGTCAGTCTGCAACATCTTGAACCCACACAACAACAAATAAAGCTGATTGCAGTAGAGCTAGTGAGCTTGTGGTAGAGACAGGATGCTTTTGTAAAGGAAAAGAAAACTTACATTTATTGCCTCAAAAAATCCATCTTGTAATAGGAGAAATGATAGACAAAAGTAGGTGACCTGTACTTGGTTACAAAAACCCCTAAAAGCTGGCTCTCATGTGGAGGTATGCAAATAGCCATCATTGGGATTGGAACCCCATGGATGTTCCCTTCCCAGTCAAATGGAATAAAGAGACCAATTTCTTGAAGGAGGGTACCTGACCTGAACAGATAAAAGGAAACAAAAGGCTTGAGCACCTCAAACAAAGATACAGGGAGGTGAAACAAATGTTAAACAAATGTTGATGCGTCTATTTCATCCTCTTTGGATTATTGTAATGAGCTCTAGACGGATGCCTTTGAAAAGTGCTCAGAAATTTTAGTTAGCCCAAAGAACTGCACCCAGATTTTAAATGGGGCTGGTAATAAGGAGCATACAACTCCTTTTTTTTGCAACAGCTCCAACAGCTGCCAATCCATTTCTAAGCACAGCTGAAAAGTTTTGGTTATGATATATAAAGCCTTACAGGACTCAAGTCCAGGTTATGTGAAGGAGTGTATTCTTACCTATGACCCTGTATTTTGAGATCTTCTGTGATTTGAGATTTTCTAAGGAAGCCCTTCTCTCTGACCACCAATTTTACAGATACATCTGGGGACAACACAGGAGAAGGCCTTCTTGGTGGCTGCTCCCAGAGTTTGGGATTCCTTTCCTAATGAGTCTCTTTGCTGTCCTCCCAATGGCAAGTGAAATCTTTTCTATTCCAACAGACTTTTAAGAATTAATTGCAATATGCTTTTTAATGGTGTGTTATCTTGAAGAATTTTATTTTCTATTTTTAATAGGTTTATGAATGGTTTTATTTCCTTAGGTTGTTTGATTGCCTTTTAATATAAACTTTATACAATTTACCGAGGTTTTCTGCATGTATTTTAATCTACATTGGTTTTAATATTTTGTAAGCTGCATTTTATATTTGGTGAGATTGGAGGTAAGAATTTGTGACTTCCACATCCTGATTCCCAAAACAGCTTCTTCTCCAGGGCCCTTTCCTCACCTTACCTTTTTCTGGCACTGGGGTGTGGGGATCGCGCAAGCAGCCTCTGGCGAGAGACTCTCACGTCCCTGCTGCTTCAGCTTCGCACGAGCTACCTGCTCACACGAGAGCCCCACCTCTTGCGTCCGCAGTGCAGCCTGAGAGTTTCCCAGGCTGCGCTGGGGCAGGGAGTGTGACCGGCGGAGCTCCAGAGGCTCCAAAATCCAGGTAAGTGCGCATGAGGCCCGGGAACAATGCATGATCGTGCACCATTTTCGGCTTCTAGCCAAAAATGGAAAGGTGCGTGACTGGCGTCTGCCCTACCCTGGAGCATTGCATGATTGTGAGTGCATT
This sequence comes from Iguana delicatissima, assembly GCA_948472985.1. Classification (NCBI taxonomy): domain Eukaryota; kingdom Metazoa; phylum Chordata; class Lepidosauria; order Squamata; family Iguanidae; genus Iguana; species Iguana delicatissima. The sequence goes on along the minus strand of CAOKZL010000692.1, from coordinate 104,250 downwards.
GTGCAGATTGTTCCTCACAATCGCGCAACGCTCCAGGCGCCCTTTCACATGGCAAATGCCGTGCGGAAAGGGCCTTAGAGATCTAGTGTTAGGACCCAGTCTACACCCCTGCCTTTGAAAAGGTACTGTTTTGAAAGTTCTGTAACAAAGTAAATGAAATTTTCCCATCCCTAATGAGAGCCAGCATGGTGTAGTGGATTGAATGCTTAACACCAGGAAATCATGGTCTGAATCCTTGTTCAATCATGGAAGCCTATTGAGTGACCTTAGGCAAGTCTCACTTTCCCTCAGCTTCAGAGGAAAGCGGAGTCAACCCCTCTCTCAGCAAATCTTGTGATCAGTTATGAGGAGCTTAGGGTCATCATAAGTAGGGAAGAATGACAAGGCACACAACAACAACTGTTCCCTAATATCAGTGTTTCTGCTAGCTCCACAATCATTTCTGTGCTGGGCAAAAGGCCTGAAAAGAGAGCTAACTTATGGACTGATCCACTTTTGCAATGAACTTGTGATTGTCATGCCTAAGATAACTTCCACTCTACAAACTTCACTGAGGCCATTTCCATGCTACACTGTTGTAATGATATTATTCCACTTTCCCAGGCTGCGCTGGGCGAAGAAGCACAGCCATTGTGCTTCTGGTCTCTCCGCACACTAGGTAAGTATGGGATGGTGGTGTGATCATGGGTCATTGACAGGGAAAACCTGGCAATGATTTACTTTGTGATTGCGGGGATGGGAGAAGGACGGGACTGCAATGACATCACGTGTAACCATCATCACAGCCCCATCCTTCTTCTGTCCCCATTGCAGGATTACAATGTCTTGTGAAAAGGGCATGGTGGTTACAGGTTTTATACCGTTCTATACAAATTAAGGCACACAAAGCTGTGATTGGGGTGGATCATAAATCTCACATCATCACACCATTCTAGATATTTCCCAGGCCCACAGTTGTTTACACATCTTTCATCCTTGGGGCTGGAACATGTTCCTGCCTTCTTATCTTTGAGCATTTCCTGTTCTCACAGCACCTTTTGATACTTTTGTTTCCTCCCTCTGATCTACTCCCCTTTGACCAGATACATTGTATCAGTGAGCAATAAAGCAATTAAGCATTTGATACCCTTGGATGCACAAACAAGCTTGAAATGGATACATAGTTGCAATCAACAATTGGCAGTTGATGCTTTGTAGTACTCTAGCTGACTCTAGCAACACGTAAGCTAGCTGTCTGATCTAGTCTAATACACATCCGAATACACATCCAGCAAATACTTACGACATGAGCCATGCATCCTGACAATGATCTGCACAAGAAACTCTACCTGGGGTGTGTGTGTGTCAGACACTGAACAGATCGAATTTACTAAATGATCTCAGATACCAAGCTCTTTGCCATCCCAACATCTATGAATTTATTCTTTCCATTTACTTTTGTGTGCTTTTACCATATTAAATAAAGAATAAACTTTTCTGCAAAAAAAAAAAAAAAGTAAATGTATTTAGTTCCATGCTCCATTTAGTCATAGTTCCATGTCTTGAGCAGTCTGTTAGTTACTATTATAATTACTTTAAAAAAAACCACACACACAATTATTTCCATTTTCATGAGAAGCTAAAAGCCACATTCTTTTCTACTGTCTGTCTTGCTGTTGCTAAAACTGGCACAACCACTTTCAGGACCTAACTGGTTTGAGACAAACTCTCACATCTACTTGATTTTAAATAATTTCAAGCTCTGGTTGAAAGAGAGTCCTTCATATGATCAGAAGACGTGTGCAATTGGGGCTCCTCCAAAAATAGATATGCTCATGAATGTTCAGCTGAATGCATGTCGGTCTCCCTCCCTCAATTCCTAGAGGGTGGAACCTGGGGCAAATGACAGGGGTTAGCATCAGCCGCACACCCTATTTCACTCATTCTCTGTGTTACACCCCAAAGTAACCCTAAGAGAAGGCCCCTGAATTGGCATGACTTCCCCCATATTGGATATTGGTTAGCAAAGGTCAGTCACGGTTAAAACGGCCTTGGCGTTGAATGGGAAATCCTTAACACTACACCCTCTCCCTCTGCTGAATGGGAACATAGACAACGTCCTTTAGGTTAAAAGACTGACCTATTGTTCCGAGTCAGGTATCTCTGGGCAGACAGTAGACTCACTCCTGGACACTTTCACTCCCCAAGCTACGTTGGTGAACTGTGTGTAGCCAAACAAACAACATCTATCAATTCGGAATTTTAAACCTATCAATCCCCTGGACATTCCCAGGAGAAACAATACCGAGGAGGGGTCATGATATTTGCCTAACATTATATTCCGCAATCATTACCCATTAATGCCACTTTGCTAGCCGATACCTGGCCTGAGGACAGAAATTGGCTATAAAAATCCTCACTTTTTTAGCCTCTTCAGAGTGCCTCCCAGACCAGACAAGGGCACGTTTCGCTGCTATCGAGGTGTCCCACTCAAGCCTCTCAGACGCTGTTAAGAGCTAAATGCGACTCGTGTCTCTGATCTTCCTCGAACTCCGCTGCTGCTAGCCTTCCAGCCCTGGGATCCAGCCTTCCGTTGGTGCTTTACACTGAGCCGCCGCTGATTGTCTTACTCTCCAGGAAGCCTAGACTAAGGTCTGTATGCCCTCTCTCCCAACTGCCTGTTGTTTTCCAACTTTATATCTGTAGCCCTTGTGTGATTGTTTTATTATTTGCTAGCATTTGTTGACCTTTGTTGTTATTTTAATAAAATTACTGTAGACTTTTTCTCTGACTCCTGCGTGGTTCTGACCCCATAGACATAGGGTTAAAGATCCCTTGCCCTGACCTCTCACAAGCCTTGAGTTTCTCTGTTAATTCCCCTAGTTTGAAGCCTGTTTGAGTGTCCTCGAGATACCCCCAATTTTCAGGGTAACATCTAGACACACAGAGCCTAATTTCTGAAAGAGGCTCTTCACCCCTTCAAAAACATAAATGGAAACCCATCTGAGAGTCCTCTGTGACCTCAAAGGCCCATTAGACACATTTGCTGGAAGGATACTCGTAGCTAAAGAGACCTTTCCTTGAGTGTATCATTTTGAAAATGACTGCAAGTATTTAGCTTGTTTCGTTTCCTCAGGCTCACTTAAATGCAACACAGAGGATGGTGAAAGCCTCTTTCAAGATTTCTATTAAAGTCCAAACTTCGGGAGGAAGTAATGACTGCATTCCTATATACCACTGGATTCTTATTTCACTGCAAAACACTCCCATTGGCTCTAATGATAGCACAAGGAACATCATTAGCCATAACTGGGCATCTCACAACTCTGTGTTCCCTACCTTATATACCTTTGCAGGATCCTAACAGTTGCTAGCCAGTGCAGCAGGGACATAGCTGAAAGACAACCGAAAAAAGTAAAACAGCTCATTTATTTATTCTTTCATGCCTTCAGTCCATTGCTAAAACATATTACAGGGGACCGGAGGCCTTCACTTTTGCAACCTGATCTCCATTCTCATGTTTCCCTTCTCTTGTTGTGGTTGGAACATGGCAGCTGCTGCCCCACCAATGTGGGGATGCAATTGTTCATTAATTTCAGTCTTGAAGGACAGCACAGCAATTTTCTTCCTTCAAAGAGAAAATGTTTGAAAATTATTCAATTTTCAAAGGATATTTTTTGACTGGGACTTATCCCATGCAAAATTTGCATGTGATATTTTTGTACAGAAAACAGCATTTTAATATACAATATGTTTCCCATATTAGTGGAGGATACATTTTCAGACTTACTGTGGATAATGTGAAATGTGCTATTTTTTTTTTCCAGTGAGATGAACGATGAGCCAAGTATGCAACTTGAAGAGGAAGCTCTGAAACATGACAGAACTTTAGAATAATGAGATTTTCTTTTTCTTTCTTTCTTTCTTTCTTTCTTTCTTTCTTTCTTTCTTTCTTTCTTTCTTTCAGCTGGGGCTCTAAAAGCATTATCAGAGGGTCCCCCAGGATTTTGTTACCACGGCAATCTGGTCTGGTCTTTGGTGAACTAAGATATCATTTTTGATATCATAATTCGGCCCTTTTTCCTGCCACCAGCTAAGTGTTTGTAAGGCTCCACCAAACAAGCGCGACGCTAGGCATGGGTGATAGTTGTAAAATACCAGATATAGCCAGTTCCGCTTCAGGGGGAAGCCACCCTACCCAAACACCTTGATTGCAAGACAAAGACGACTCTTTGCCTGTGAAAGCACCCTGGCAAGCCAGGCACTTAACGGCCGAGCTAGCCACATCTACATACCAGCTATACTATTGTCAATTCGGTTCATAATTCAATCATGCAAATTCTGACCTTTCGGAGCCTTTGTCCCCAGACCAAAACTCATTGTTCTCCTGTAAAGACCAGTCTAGCCTGCGGTCGTTCTTTCCCTATAAAAGATGCCACGTTTTGAGAGCTCTTTGGAACTCTCGCTGGACTTTGCAGAAATCACTTAAACCCTTGCTGAATCACTGAAACCGTCCGGAACTCTCACTGGACTTTGCTGAAATCACTTAAACTCTTGCTGAATCACTGAAACCATCCGGAACTCTTGCCGGATCGTCTTGCTGCCGCTTGGCTCAGCAGATTCCCCTCGGTCTCCACACCGGGTCTCCTTCGTTCTCCCCAATTGGTGTCTCCAGGACTTCGGACAGGTGGTGTATTGCTTATTTCTCCAAACCTTATTTCTTTTCTTTCTAGTTAGGTGTGCTTATGTTTTTATTATTCTGCTTAATAAAACTTAGTATTTTTAAACTGCTTGACTCCTCACTGACCTGAACCGGTATACATAGGATAAAAGATCTCACTGTGTTGCCCTGCCTCTCGTTAGCCAAGAGAGTGCTCCAGCTAATTTTCCCCATCTTGCTTGTTGTGTTGTGATATTTGGGTGCCCCTCTCGGGACCCCCAGTTTACAGGGTAACACTTTGAAGGGGCTCAAGATGGTGGAGAAGGACCAGGATGGAGTTCACAAACTTATTTCTCAGGCCCAGAGAGATCTGGATAGGATTTGTGGGCAGGTGGCAGTTGCAAGCAAGAAACATTAAATTGATTTTAAGTTTAAAAATAAAGTTCTTTATTTACTTTTTAAAAAAAGAATCATGAGATTGTAAAGCATTAAAGACATAAACACTCAGTCCTGGTCCAGCCAACCCAGCGCTCCACTCAGCTAACCCCACACCTCTGTGGAGGAGAAAGGAAATCAGGGACTCTCCCCTACAGAAGCAGACTCCACGCAACAATCTCTCTCAGGCCCAAGAAGCAAGACCCAGAACAGACCAAGCCTTTCTTTTCCTAGCTGAGAACTCACGGGGAGGTGGGGCAGGGAACAGAGCTGTTCCATGCAATGAGGGAATGAAAGCCAGGTGAAAATGAGAGAGTAAGGCCCCACTGAAAGTCCCCTCACCTCTGCCACCACCCTTCCCTCAACTGGTGGCTCAACTTTGGCGTGTTTCTGGCTTTTCTCAGCCCCCTGGTAAGCTGAAAGAGACCTGCTACTGCAATGATGCAAGGATGGCCAAGGAGGCAGGCAAACACGTCTGATTTTTCTCCTCATTGCCAGTGCTAAGTGAAGCCTCATCTCAGGAGTCCATCTTGTGGGGCTGGTGAGCAAGTGTGTTTACGACTGCACTGCAATTTCATTTTTTTACAGCAATTCTAAACAACATTTTTATTCCGGAGTAAATCCCATTCAACTTACAGTGGGATCACTGCCCACTAAATATATTTAGGATTGCCTCAAAATGTAATTGAAAATGTTCTCCTAGCAGATCTAAGCAACATTCATGAAGAGTCCCATTGAACTTAAAGGGGGCTATCTGCTTACTACTATATTTCCTTTTATTACTTCAATTTCTGTTGAATTTTGATTAAATTCAAAGTAATATTTTCAGACCACATTTCAATGTGGGTAAGTGAAATTGTATATACTGGTACAGGGCAGACATACCATATTTTATATTTCTTACATATTATTTATTGTGCAAAAAATGTTCTTTCTAAGTCAGAAAATATTATAGTTGGAGACTTATCCTATGAAAAATTTGCACAAAATTTTGTGCACAGGAAATATTATTTTTTCTGCAGAAAATAATGTTTCTGCAAAGACTGTGCTATTTCCTGCACAGAAGATCCTCTTTTCTGTGTACATACCCACACACATACAAGATGTGCAATTTTTGCGCAGAAACTGAGCAAATCTTTGAAGGAAGGAAGGAAGAGGCAGGGCTCTCGCGCGAGCAGGCAGCTTGCACAGAGCTGAAGGACCTCGGACGCGAGAGCCTCTTGCTGGAGGCTGCTCGCGTGATCCCCGCACCCCAGTGCCAGAAGAAGGTAAAGTGAGGAAAGAGCCTAAGTAATGTAAAACAGATCAGTAAAAATTTCTAATTCCCAGCTGTTTTACAATAGCAACAACAACTGACTCCTCCAACCCTTGTGCTCGTTTGGCATTTTTGTCTGACACAGAACACGCATGCTGAGTTCAACATTACAGCAGTTTGCTAGTGCCTACAACCACACTGGACTCGCCATTCATGCTGTACTGTGGAAGGAAGACAAGTGTCTCTAATGCTACCCATCCACTGGCAGCCGACTGGATGTTGTGGGGAGCATTCAGGCCCTGATCCCATCCCAGCAATGGCACTGCTGGGATCCCACTGGGATGAAGTGATATCGAGGCTTGGTGCAGAAAGGACCTAAGTCTCTTATGGTTAAACCCAAATGCTAACTCTATCTACAACAGCCTTAGAAAACTGGGATGAAAAATAGCCTTTTCTAAAAAAAACAAAATTTAGAATGAAAACTATGGGGAAAGATGACTTATAAAAAAGCTTCTGAGAACTGTTTCTCTTGTGACAGCACTGAGAGGTCACATGTCCCTTTGAAAAGGGGGCAGGAGAGTAGCTTATCCACTAATTCATTCAAAGCCAAGAATTAGTCATTGGGTAAATTAGATTAAACTCACTTGAAATGGAATTAGAATGATGGAAAACTGCTGAATATAGTTTCTGTAACAATTAGAGTTGCTATATGCCCATTAATGAAAAGCTCCATCTTAATCAACTTGTAGTCCTGTCAGTGTCTCTCTTTGTCACTCGCCATTGTTATTTAAATAGATAATCTTCCTCTTTGTGCTTAGTGAAGTTTCTTTGTTCCCTTAAGGTCAGCTCCCCTCCTTGATTGGGTTCCAGCTCCTGCAAGACTGAATGAAATGGTCAGAAGCCACAACTGCTTTTAAATTTCCTGTGGCTGAGGAAAGTCAGATATGCTCACTGTGCACATAAAACTAGATCAGAATGAGTTTGAGGCCATTTTCACTCAATTACATTTGTCTAAATGGCCCTTTCCCTGCCACAGTTATTTATAATCCACTCCATTTATGACCCTGTGTTTCATCTGGGGTCTATCCTGTTGGCAGCTGCCCACACTCCCAGCTGGACCTTCTGAAGCAAGGATGGGGAATGGCCACTATGTCTCCCTATCTAGCCTGAGGAGGCTTCACCCCATTTGTGCCTCCCCTCACACTCCCCTAAACCCTAAAGGGAGGGGAAGAGATTGGGAATGGTGAGAGTCCAGGAAAACTGGCTTTGGGCTGAACCACCACTTTGAAACTCTTGTAGATTCTATTCACTCACCAGTGTGCGAATGGATTGAGTCAATAGGATGAGTTAGTGCAATGGCTCTTAACTTCTTTGTGGGGGGTCAAGGGCCCCTTGAATATCTGATGAAAGCCCATGGACCCTCTCCCTAGAAATAACACAATTTTCAAAGTAACAGGGAAGAAAACTCAAAGGAAACAAATCCAGTTTTGAACCTGGTTCATGGATCTCCCAAGCCCATTCATGGACCCACTAACGGGTTGGGAACTTTAGGCTAAGATCCCTGAGTTAATGTGTACAGCTGAATGGTGTGTTTTGTGTGTGTGTGTATGAATGGAGTCTACCCAAGTTTCTCAGGGTGCAACAAACTCACAGTGGAGGTGACTCTACCCTCTTGAGGTCTCTGACCCACCAACTGTTGGTTGAGCCCTGTCCACTACTAACATGAGTCTGCAGTGTAGTTGCATGGAGACATATAATTTGGGCCTAAGAAAATCCCTTAGCTTTTTTTTAAGGGTTTATCGATCACTTGAGGTCATTTAAAGAAAAACCTTGAAAAACTACCTTGTCATGGAGTTTTGCAAAAAATCTTGGGAACTGTATTTTACTGAGAGAATTCTTCATGCAAGGAGAATTTTTTGAGAATTCTTCAGAAAAATAGTTATTTTCTTGCAGTAAGTTCTGTGGATGTTCCTACAAAGTAACTTGATCAATAAAAGGTTGACTCTACGGGCCTTTCTGCCCCACACTGTTATAGTGCTATTATTCCACTTTTAACATCCTGTGGAATTCTGGGGTTTGTAGTTTCCTGAGGCCAAAGAGCTCTCTGCCTGAGAATTCTAAATGCCCTCAGTAAACTGCAAACCCTAGGATTCCATAGGATGTTGAAAGTGGAATAATAGCACTGTAACAGTGTAGAGCGGAAAGGCCCAAAGATTTATCATTCCATGAATTCAATGGTTCTACTCTAGTTAGGACTAACAACTGAATCTAGACTGAAATTCGTTATGACCTCTCAACGACATTAACATAATAACTTGCCATTTTGTGTCTGCATTTTAGAAATTAAAACAATTAAAAGTGCATGTCTGTATAAGAGAGGATAGAAGATTGTTTTGCTAAAGAATAGTTATCCTTCTGTATTTGTTAGGGCTATGGGCACAGGACCCCCACAAAAATGGGGAAAAAATGCAAATATCAAAGTGTGTGTGTGTGTACAGGAAGGAGGCTAAGGAAAAGTGGAGAGAGCAGGCACCAAAGGTTCAAACTAGGTCAGGGAAAGAAGAGGGAAAAGGGATGGGTTGGCATGGTAGGCCTGTATTTCCTCTGTTTTGCCCATCTCCTTCCTTGGGTGTGAGAGGCATCAGGAGAGAGTTTGTGGTGCCGAGAAATTGGACTGTGAGTCATCCTTAGCTGTCCAGGCAGTGGCTGATGAAGGTGGAAGAAGACCAGAGGTGGGTTTTTAAATGGCTGCATGGCCTGATTGGAGCCGCTGAGAAGGAAGGTTCCTCTGGAAAAGAAGCACCAGGAGGGGCAGTAGTTGGAGAAACTTGCAAATAATCCAATCTGTGAAAGTGAAACCCACCAATGTAGAGGGCCAGCTTTACCTGAAAAACAAGCCAGTGCCATTAATGTGAGCCCTTTCCCATAAGTTCTCTGGACAAGATAAGGAAAAAGTGGCACAGAGCTAGCTTGTCCAAGAGACGAGATCTGTGAAGTCCCAAAGCTGGGAAATGATACTCAGTATTGGTTTCCTGAACATAAATTGTCCAAGAGATGGGAAATACCATATGAGGGTGGCAGGAAGCTTGGTCAAGAAGCCCTGGTTTGAACCTTGCAAACCGGGGCCCTTTCTGCTCTACGCATCCAATCTGCCATGGGGACAGGAGAAGGACAAGGCTAGAATGATACTTATGCACAATGTCATCCCTGTCCCATCCTTCTGTACCCAGGCAGCACAATCACACCACAAATTATTGACAGATTTTCCCTACGATCACGCTGCCCTCCTGTATGGACCCGCACTTACCTTCTCTGCATAGGCCCTGGAAGCACTTCCTGCTTCAACGCAGCCTGGCACAGTACCTGGCTGTGCTGCAGCAAGAAGAGGTGTGGCCATCACGCTTCCTGGATCCTGGAAGCAGCTGGTGCAGCCATTGTCTGCTGCCATTGTCACTGGATGCCACTGGCACAAAGGTAGGGTCTGGAAAAGACCTAGATTTCTATGAGTAGGAGTGATCCCAAACCATGATTGGAGGAAAACCAGATAAGCGAAAGCAACAACAGCTATAAAAACTGTCAGACGGGAGCAGTTAGGGACCAGTTAGCCTTCTCAGGCAACTAATCCAAACAGAAGATATATGCTGCCTTCTGCACTGTTTGCTATGCTGAGACAAAGATCATTGGCTGAGATTTACAATTACTCTGATTGAAATGCTGATTTATAGACAAAAGTTAGAAATACTCCCTGAACAATATTTAAAGCAAAAGTATGAATGCATGCCAATGCAGAACTAAGCTGAAAAGCATATGAACAGTATTTTTCAAAAAGCTAGATTCCCTACATATGCTGCAGTGTAATCAGTGATGAAATGTATTATAGGTATCATGTACCTTATAAATATGAGAAATGCTCCTTATAAGAAGAGAATGTGTGTAGACTATGTAATGACTATGAAGAAGAATGTACCGAAACTGGAAATGTCTACATAACATAATGAACCTCCACAAGGAGTGTGTTCATATAAGCTAATTCTCTTGCATAATAAATATATAATCAACTATAAGCCAGATGTTTATTCTCCTGTCATATAAATTTCCTGAAAGTCTAAAGCTTAAGCTATTCCTAAGGGGAATATTGACTTCTGTATGAGACAATACTGTTGTTTACAACCTTGGGAGCCCAAGGTGACTAAAATGGTAAACTCAAAAGAGCTCTAGCATGAGGCAAAGAATGCTCAGTCCCTCTCTTAGGCCCTTTCCGCATCCTACCTTTTCTTGGTGCTGGGGTGCAGTGCTCACACAAGCAGCCTCTTGTAAGAGGCCCTTGTGTCCAGGGTTCTTCAGCTCCGCATGAGCTTCCTGCTCACGCGAGAGCCCCACCTCTTCCTTTGCAGTGCAGCCTGGGACCTTCCCAGGCTGCACTGAGACAGAAAGCGCAACCGGCCTGGCTCCCGAGGCTCCGCATGCAAGGTAAGTGTGCGCGGGGCCTGGGAGTAATGTGTGATTGTGCACCACTTTTGGCTTAAAGCCAAAAATAAAAAAGTGCATGAGTGGTGCCTGCCAGACCCTGGAGCATCGCACAAATGTGAGTGCGTCGTGTGGACCGCTCCTCACATTTGCACGATGCTCGAGGAGCCCTTTCGCATGGAAAATGCCATGCGAAGAGTCTTAGGAGACAGGGATGGTGGAAGTGTTCCTGTTTCAGAAGGTCAGGGCAAAGCTTCATCCCATCTTATTAGTCCTCATGGAAAAGTATCATGTCATCAGCAAGGCAGGCCTGAGAGTTTTTGCTGCCTGAGAAGATGGCACTCCTTGCCCCATTCCACTTTTAGAAGCTGACTGGACTGGCAGATGAATTTTATGGTTGTGAGGCAGCTTCTTTCACTGTGCCCAAGGGTAGTACGTTCATTGCATGCAGGGCATGCAGCACAGACCGTCTCTAAAAATTGCAGGGCCTGAAAACCAGCATAGTGGTGGTTTGAGTATTGGACTATGACCCTGGAGACCAGGGTATGATTCCCTGCCATGGACACCCCGCTGGGTGATCTTGAGTGCATCACACACTCTCGGCTTCAGAAAACTCTGTGATAGGTTCACCTTAGGGGCATCATAAGTTGTAAACAACTTGAAGGTGCATGACAACAGCAACATGATGGGGGAGCTGTCACTTCTGTTGTGTGCCTTCAAGTCACTTGTGACTTATGGTGACCCTAAGGTGAGAAGCTATCACAGGATTTTCATGGCAAGACTTCTTCAGTGTGGGTTTGCCATTGCGTTCCTCTGAGGCTGAGAAAGTGTGATTAACCCAAGGTCACCCAGTTTGTTTCCATGGCCAAGTGGGGATACAAACACTGGTTTCTTTGTTTCACATTCAGATTACCACATTCCACTGGCTCTTGCTGTCACTGATGCTCCTCAGAATTTGCCACCTGAAGCAATAGCTTTGCTCTTTCTTAATGATGAGGCCAGCCCTAGTCATTAGTCAGAGAAACCTCATTAGTGTGCCTAGTATGTATCTTTTTGGAAGCACTTTTCTCTGATATAACACACTTTGTCCGTTATTCTTCACTAATGCATTTATAGCAGTGAGCAATTCCCCCTCATATATGCATTTTTGTACCCAATTTTTTTAACCAAAGAGTTGGATCACAGGAGTTGGAGAAGTGTGAATACCAGTGAATAATGGTGTTTGGGTTTGCACATTGGTTTGTGAAGTACAAATTAGGTGGGCTCACATTAAAATGCAAAGTGGGTACATTTCTCCTCCCTCTCTATCCAGGCTTCAAAGGACTGAAGTCTGGAGTACAGTTTAGCCCAAAACATAATTCTGATGAAAGGAAGGAAGGAAGGAAGGAAGGAAGGAAGGAAGGAAGGAAGGAAGGAAGGAAGGAAGGAAGGAAGGAAGGATCATTACAGTTGTACACAAGGGTTGTTTGTTTAGCATAATATTTTCTCCAAACACATGCATATACTTTCCTCATTCTGATATCTGAAAACAACCTTTTATATATCAGATTGATTTGTTATGCCTCAAAGATACGGTTACCAAACCTTCCAACAAAAATCAGCAATTTGCATCTAGGAAGCACATCAGTCAATATGTTCACACAGTGAAACCCTTCTGTCATGCTCACCGCAATGCTTCATTTTTATCAGCTTCCTTCCAGATCAATATTTATAGTATTAATCAGGGACTTGTAATCTCAGAATGATAAAGCACACTTTCTTAAAGTAGAAGAAGATGAACTTATTCAGACAGTATGTGGAATGCAACCACAGAATGTACAGGACCTACTTTGCAGATCTGCTTTGAGATCTTACTTCTTATTTCACTGTAAGTCCAAATGGTGTATTATTTGAATGTTGAGACAATCTATACACACAGCAAAGGCACCTGTCTTGGGCAGCAGCCTATGAACCAGCCAATGGCAGCTGGCAGAGATGGGCAGATCTATTTTCAAGGATATACTCTTTTCCCTGTCATCAAATCTATTCCATGTCATTTCCATTCATTTTAATGAGGGAAAAATAATTTTATTCTTTTTATTTTTTAAAAATATTTGTATCTCTGGCTGTATCAGAAGATCTCAGGGTGGTGTCCAATTCTAAATTCTTAAAAAGAAAATTCTAAATTCTTAAAAAGAATTTAAAAAGTGAAAGATAATTTCAACCACCTAAAAGCATATTAAACCATACTACAATTTAAAACAAGGTACAACAGTTTAAAACCACGCTCATGTAGCAACCGGATAAAATCACCAGAATAAAGCCATCTTCAATGCCAATTGGGCCTCTTAGGAGAGGGCAGTCCACAATTGGGGTGCCACAGCAGAGGAGGCTCCTCTCCACATTCTACCATATGCATTGATTCCATTGGTGGGACACAAAGGAGGGAGGGGCCATCCAGTGGACCTCAAAGAGAGCTGTTCCTTCAAGAACTGAGGTGTAAAGCCTTTTAGACCTCAGACTCATCACAAGCACCTTGAATTCAGACTGGAATGATGTTTTTAACTACCATCAAATCAACTTCAACTTATGGTGGAGAGACTTCCAAGTCATCCTATCATCAAGCTCCCTGTTCAGGTCCTGCAGATTCAGGGATATGTCTTCTTTGATTGAATCTATCAATCTGTAATGCAGTCTTTCTCTTTTCCTACTGCTTTCTACCTTACAAAGCATTATTGTCTTTTCTAGTGAGTCAGGTCTTCTCATGATATGGACAAAGTATGACAGCTTCAGTTTAGTCATCTTCGCTTCTAGGGAGAGTTCATGTTTGATTTGCTCTAGGACCCATTCATTTGTCTTTTTAGTATCCACAGAACTTTTTTCTAGCACCACATTTCATATGAGTTTATTTTCTTCATATCAGCTTTTTTCGCTGTCCAGCTTTCAGAACCATACATAGAAATCAGAAATCCAATGGCTTGGATAATCCTAATTTTCATATTCAATTATATATCTTTATACTTCAGGATCATGTCTAGTTCCATTAAACCTGCCCTTCCAAGCCCTAGAGCCCTTTTCGCATGGCATCTCAAATCCAGATCAGCCACCCTTTGATCCTGCTTGAGAAGCCATTTTACTGCGTGATGTTGTTACCAGTTAGGTCTATCCCAGCTACAGGCAGTGCTGATCCCTCTGTTTTTCATTTTTTGGGACAACTCAAAAATAACTGACCTTTCCTGCAGCAATCGCAAGATCTGAGCCCACGCAGAGCCTCCATCCAGTGTCCTTCTGTAAATGAGCCAGGAGTGGGCAGGGTTTGGCCAGTCTCTGCCTGTCCCTCTCTCAGTAACTCTCAGGGGAAGCTCCACCCACTCGCAGGCCAGCTGCTGCCCTCACTGCACTGGCAAACACATGAGAAGATGTCCACCAGGAAGGCCTCCCAGGGGTGACGTCACCTCCGATCCCCACTACAACATCAGCCCCAGAGTCCAGCCAAATTCCATTTTTTTTAAAGTTGGTGCCACCATTAGCACATTAGCATGATAGCAACTGCTGCCACCATCTATTGATAGATGGCCACCATTTATCATGTTAATGTTAGCACATGTGCCAGAAAAAAGAAGAAGAGGAAGAGGAAGGGGAAGGGGAAGGGGAAGGGGAAGGGAAGGGAAGGGAAGGGAAGGGAAGGGAAGGGAAGGGAAGGGAAGGGAAGGGAAGGGAAGGGAAGGGAAGGGAAGGGAAGGGAAGGGAAGGGACCAATCGGAGCAGTGGGGCAGGGACACGGCCAGATCTAGAAATGGCCTAGGATGCTGAGCTAAAGAACACACCCCAGGTGAAATCTAGTGCTTTTCCACGAATGTCCAGGTGCCAGCAGAAGAAAAGAGCCTGCATATCGGGCCCAATCCACCACTGACAATCCCACAATGATGTTGGAACATAGTGCAATTGAAGTATGGTGTGAAAAGGGCCCTAGTCATCTTCTGATTTCTTGACTACAGTCATCTGCTTTAAGGTTATGTAAATCATCTGTGGCCATTATTTTTGTTTTCTTAATATTGAACTGTAAACCTGCCTTTGGACTTTCTGCCTTGACTTTCTTTAGCAATTGGTCCAAGTCTGCTATTTTCTGCTAGTAGTATGGCGTCATCTGTATATCAAATTGTTGATGTTGCTTCCTCCAGTTTTCACACCTCCTTCTTACAAGTCCAATCCTGTTTCACATACAATTAAGTTCAGTTTACAAGTTAAACAGATAAGGTGGAATTATACAAAATGTGTATAGATTTTAATGAAAAAGAGAAAAAAAACTAAGTTGTGTCACAACCTGATAAAAGAAAGAAGACTAGGAAGAATATGAAGGTAAAATTGGAGACAGAGAGATTTTCATATTCCACTTATACATTCACGTTATGAGCATACCTGATTGTTTTGGAGGGTATTTTAATTCAGCATGTTGCAGCATATATACCAAAGTCAGGATGGTCTCTGTCCAGTATTTCCAGTTGCTACGTATGGTTGTGAAAGCTGGACAGTGAGGAGAAGTGAGAGGCAAAACTAATCAACTACAGTTGGCTGTCCACATTCACATGGTCAGCACTTGTGGATTTGATTATTTGCAGGTTATTTTTAATTAATTAATTAATTAATTAATTAATTTTTAAAAAAGGAGAAAACCCCTCCTCTATGTGTCTCTGCCACAGAAAAAATATGTTCTTTCTAGGCGTCTCTATGTCCTATGGCATGATTCTGTAGTACACCTCTGCCAGAAGAGGATCATAGAGTTGCATTGTAGAATGTAGATATTCCTGGAGAGAACACTTCTCCATGCGTTGCTTAGTCATCCAGCATGAATCTATGACCAACTTCTGCCAGAAGTTGACCATAGATTTGTAGTGTAGGACCTAGACATTCCTAAATAAGTGTTATCAGATAAGAAAAATAGCATTCATTATTTTTATTTTATTTTGCTTTTATTCCTGTTTTCTTCACTTTCACAGAGATCTTCAGCCACAACCACCATAAAAATAGAGGGCTCATTGTAATTCGAAATGTAGTGTTGAAGGAAAATTCTATGGATATCATGGACTTTCAAAGCAAAAGAAGCCTTTGATTTCTTGCTGGAAACCAAAATGACTAAACTGAAGCTCTTTGGAAAGTGGTGCTAGGGGAAGGCGCTAAGGATATCACAGACAGAAAAATAAGAATAATCTCAATAATATAAAAAGTAAAGAAATAAAGAAATAAATAACCAAATAAATAGGTCCGAAGGCAAATCAATCCAAGATAAATCAATCATGACTAAACTGAGGCTATCTTATTTTGGGCATATTATGACAGGACGTGACCACTGGAAAGGAAAGTAATGCTCAATAAAGTGAAAAGCAGTAGGGAAAAAGAAAGACTACATTACACATGGATTGACTCAATCAAGGAAGCCACAGCCCTGACCCTATAAGAACAGAGCAGGGTTTTTAATAAGAGAGTCTTGGAGTCTCATTTGTAGTGTCACCATAAGTCTAAGCCAATGTGAAAAGAAATGACAACAACAAGCAACAATATTGTAGCATGGACTGAAAAAGAAAATATCCAAGACAGCCATTCTTTGGTACTGTGAGTGGCTGTTTCTGTTTACTATACTGTTTGCATTTATTCCAAGCTATAGCCCTACATTAATCTACACTGGGGTTTTGATAATATGCAAATGTATTTAAATTTAATTAATGGGTTGCAAGACAGGTGCTTGCTCAGCTAAAAATGCTTGAATCAATTGACACAGGTATAAAGATGGAAAAACACACTTTGGACTGTCCTTCCTCCTTCTTCCTTCTTCCTTGTTTGGCAGGGCTAATTCTGACTATGAGCAGAACAACTGGTTCATTGCCCATAATTTGCTCTTTTCCATCTTGTGCACATTCCATCATCAGAGATGATCTCACTAATGCATCATTATTGTTCTCAGTATTGCATCATTTGGTGCCTGTTCTTCAGTGAGGGGTGCATTACTCAGAAGGTCACCAGACGAATCTTATTCAACATTCAGGATTTATAGTCTGATGAAATTCATCTCCCCTCTGCATAAAGTCAAGCAAATTGTTTTGTGCGATGACGATGACAGTGATGTGGCTTAGGGATGCGGGCAAAATTCATTCGGTTCGCATTTTAATGCCAACTGACCCTAATTCACACTTTGCAAAGTAATATGCTAATCAGAACACAATTATCCTTCAGCTTTTGCACTTCTCCAGATGTTCGCAGTGCTACCCTCTGATTTTAAAATATATGTTAAAACGTGTACATTCAGAAAAGTGCATACAAAAAGGTATATGTTAGGGAAAAGTAACTTATAAGAATATAAAAGAAAATTGTCAACAAAAATGGACATGAATTTCCATGCAGATGTTTTTCTTTAAAAAGTACAAACTTAGGTAGATATGGGAGGGAAAAAAATCTGTGCCTAAAAAATATGCAAAAGTTACAGAAAGCAACAGACAGATTGGTCCATCCTGAATTTGGATCCACAGGTGTGTGTGCACATGCAGATTGTAGAAATGTGTATGTGTCTTTCATCGTCGTCGTCATCATCATCATCATCATGTCACATGGTTTCACTCTCACAGATTTAATTATTTGCAAGTTTCTTCAAACCCTGTTTCTACCACCTCAGGTGCCTCTTTTCTGGGGGAACCTTCCCTCTCAGCAGCTCCAATCAGACTGTTCAGCCCTTTAAAAACCTGCCTCTGGTTCACATCCTTGTCCACCAGCAGCTGCCTGCCCAGCTAAGGATGGATTGCAACTCAATTTCTGAGCACCACAAACCCTCTCTGATGCCCCACACACACCTAAAGAAGTAAATGTGCAAGAGAGAGGAAGTGTAGAGTCACCATGCTGACCCACCCCCTTTCCCTCTTCTTTCTCTGACCTGGTTTGGACCCTGACTGCCGACTCCTTATACCATGCTTTGGCCCCCTCCCCACCCCCCCACCCACCCCCACACACTTTGATATTTGCAATTTTTCCACTTTTGGAAGGTCCTGTGACCCTAACCCTAGTGAATGTGGAGCTCCAACTGTATATCCTTCCATATCAATATCTTCCTTGAACTGGAGTGCCCAGAATATTCTGTCCAGTTCTGGGAACCACTATTCGAGAAGGATATTGACAGGTTGGAACATGTCCAGAGGAGAGTAACCAAAATGGTAAAAGGTCTGGAAACCATACTCTATTAGGAGTGGTTTACGGAGCTAGATATTTTTAACTTGGACAAAAGAAGGTTAAGAGATGATATGTTTAAATATCTGAGAGCCATGTTTAAATATCTGAGCCATGTTTAAATATCCAAGAGAATCTCATATTGAAGATGGGGAAAGCTTGTTTTCTGCTGTCCCAGAGACTAGGACATGGAGCAAAGGATTCAAATTATAGGGAAAACAGATTTCACCTAAGCATTAGGGAGAACTTCGTGATGGTAAGATTATTTTGACAGTGGAATACGCTGCCGGGGAGTGTGGTGGTATCTCCTTCTTTGGAGGTTTTTAAACAGAAACTAGATGGCCATTTGTTAGGAGTATTTTGATTGTGACTTCCTGTATAGCAAGGTGTTGGACTGGATGGCTCTTGTGGTCTCTTCCAGTTCTGTGATTTTATGATTCTAGGATATCTAACGATTGTTTGGGTCTAAGAGCAGGATGTAATTTCTTTCCACATATATCTCCCCTCTTTCTTAGGTAAATATCATCTCTCTTCATCTAAATCAGTGGTAAGGAACCATTTTTGAATGCCAGGCTGGATCCCTCTGACTCTGCACAGGCTGGACAATATCAGAAGGCATGACCATGCCTCTGGTGTTAGGAGTATGACTGTGCACCACAGTAGCACAGCCTTCCTAGCCCATAGTGCTGATCAGAACTTCCAACTGGCATTGCAGCTGTGGACCTGTCTTTCTTCCTTCCTTGCCTTTTCCAAAACAGGAAAACAAATGAGACAGGGGGAGGAAACATGACTGCAGACCCATGTGCCAGCTTTCCTACAGTCCTCACTTGATCTCAGAAGTTGTGCCCACTTCATCTTTTTTCCTACAAGGCAGATGAAGCTAACTTTTTGACCCTAGCACTGTTACCCAAACTGTAGGTGGCTCAAGGGTCTACCAGCAATGCCAGTAGCTCTATGAAAAGGCAGAGAACTATTAGCTCAAATTAGGGACCTACGAAAGGAAGGCAACCTAACAAGATCTTTTACATCAATGTTTACCAGTACTTCTCTAGGGAAGAACCAGTCAGAGATCCAAAAGTAAGCTTAATTGTGTTTTATTGGGGGAATTAATCTCTCACACAAGATCCTTGTAGTCAAGTAATCACACAAGGCTATCTGAAGGAAAAGGGAGGGAAAGTTTTAGACAGGGAGATTTAAGGGTAAAGTGGGTGATATTTACTGGTCTCAAAAAGCAGCGAAGAAGTAGAGAAGTGGCTTAGACTTGTGTCTAAGGGCAGTACACAGTCAGGAATTGCAGCAGCAGATGGCGATCAGCAATCAGTGTACTGCAAGTTGACTGGCCAAGAGCAGGAGTTTATATATCTGATTTCTGCCTGGAGGGCAAAGGTGTGAATCTCTGTCCAGCCAAGTAAACAATTAAGTTTGCAATACGGTCCAGAATGGTCTGATGGTCTTAGTGTTAGGTGACAAAGGGTCATCCTGATAGTTCTGTGCCTGTCAAACAAGTTTTTGGACAAAGGAAAGCTGTGCTTGGTCGGAAGAAAAGGAGTTAAGATAATCAGTTAAGACAGTCTCCCAGACACTATTGTTCAAAGGTTGAGTTGTTAACGCTAACTGCAAGCACATTATCTCTGGAGTTTCCTGGTGATTTCCCGACTATGACCTGGCTACACCTAAAGGTGTTTTCTTATCTAACTCACAACACATATGTTCAGCCAGTCTTCTCCTCTTATCCAGCCCAGCTAGATAACATGGCTGGATAACAGCCATAGCAGGGCACTTTTATATCAATGCTAATTAATATATTTTGCCAATTAAATCATCTTCTGTCAATTAAACCATATCAAAGTGTAGGGGTGTACAGCCTGGTAACAGCATAGTCTCCAGCATTGCTTTTGCAGTTAGCGCTTGGGCCTCAGAAACTTTACTAAGACTTTAACAGTCTCCAGAGCAGAGGCTTTGGAACAAATTGAAATACATCCCTGGACTTGGGTTGCCACTTCAGGACTATACCAGGCCCTGAGGTCTCTGGGCCAAAACTTGAGAACTTGGGATGGTTCCAATGATGTTATGCATTAAATACCAACAATAGGTGCTCAAAGCTTGTCACTCAAACAGCCACCCACAGTGTGAGAAAGAGACAGTATCTAAATTGATTAAATAGATCTCAAACTCCCAGATTTTGTTTCAGTTCTTTCTGATTTTATTTTGGAAATCCATACATGTTTTGTTTATCCCAGAATATTTTCTGTCAGCTCTTGGTACAATCAGAGACTTTTTTTTATATCAGATGCCCTGGTCAGTTTATTTTAACCCAGTATAAAATCAGAAAGAATCCAAACAAAATTGGAGACTTTTTGGCCTAGATGTGCAAAGAGAGAGAGAGAATTTTCCTGGTTTGTCAATTGAAACAGAAAATGGATACAGTGTTACCCTGATTTCTGGGGTCCCTTGGGGATACCTCAATGTGCTCCAAGTGATGGGGAATGGAAACTAGCCAGAGCACGAGCAATAGCAATGCGAGAGGAAGAGTAACCTAGCGGGGTCTTTTTTTCTCAGTTTTTATGGGGTCAGGTCAAGCCAAAAACCAAATGAAGATGTCTAATAAATGATTTTATTGAATGAAAGTCTCACGCACCCACGCAATCATGCACACACACACCCAAGAGCTATTAAGAAACAAAAGACAGGAAACTGGATAGGGGAGTATTGAAGGGGTACAGTTGGGGTAATACTGCACCTTTTCCTGAAGTCCTGGGTCAGGGAAGGCAGTGGAGAGATGAGACTCAGCATGAAGAGGGCTGAGAGGATTACTCAACGGATGGAGCAATGGTCTGCTAGGAAGACTGGGAGTGATCCGAAGAAACACTCAAAAACCAGGACTATTTGTAGGATAAAAATACCTGGAGGACTAATCCTTTCCCGGGGAGAACAATGGGTGTTGCAGTGGGCACGAAGCTCCACAGTGGTAATTTCCTTTGCGTGATGGGATTACAGGGCGCTACCACAGTCTCAGGATCTTCGACTGTGTTTTGTGGTGTGACTTCTTGTAAATGGTCCTTACCTGATGGGATATTTGCTCAGTTTGGGGCAGACATGCTAATCCCCTCAAATCGGCTTCTTGGGGCTGTGGACCCTTTGTTTAATGGGGGTTTACACACCTTGAGGTCTCCTGGGGCTACGTGACGGGGGGTTTTACTGGCCTGGCCTGGTTTTCGGTCGTTCGACCATGCCTGCCTACGTGCTCATCCAGGCAACCTCTCTGGCACACTAAGTTATATTTAATATCAAAATTGTAGACCCCAGGATAGGGTTTTTCCAGTGGAGTAACAACAGGGCAGAATAGAGAGTGACTCTTGGCATCACAACAATAGGGTGGGAAGGAGGAAGCTAACTAAGTAAACACATAGATTCTCTTTGAAAGTCTTTGCAAGTTGCATCCAGAAATCAGTGAAGCCTTTCAGATTGTAACAAGCTGCTGCTGTATAGGAGAGTTGGAGATCTGCACACAGTCCTTTGCTCTTGGCTGGAGCTGAGCACCCCCTGCCAAAAAAAAAAAAACTGGAGAATTTGCAGTCTTGTCTCCTACTTGAAGGTGGCCCATGGAAACTGGAGACTGAAGTCCAGACTCTGAGACCTGGCAATCTGGGGTAGCCTGGACCCTTTAAAAGTTGAACGGAGGCTGCTTGTGAGCTATGTTACACCTACTGGCCAGTCTGGCATATGTATATAAGAACCAAGGCCTTTTCTGCTGTGGTACCTGCAAATTAGTGTGATGGTTTTCTGTCCTGAGGAAGATCACTACCTCCTTCATTGTTCTGCTTTCAGAACCACTGTACGTGCAAGCATTTGTTACAAGGTCATAGACAGGAAATCACCAGGTAAATCCAGAGACAATAGGCTTAAGCTAAGCTGTAACCACTCTGCTTTAGAACAATAACAACAGAGAAGTTCCCACCAAACTACTGATTGTTGCAAACCTTCTTCTTACTGACTTGAGAATTTCTCCACTGTCGCCACACCTGTCCAACCATTACAGAGCTAACACAACATCCATTAACTCTTTGTCACCTAACACTAAGATCATTAGCACAATCCAGACCTCATTGTCCACTTTGCAAACTCCATTGTTTAGTCGGCTGAAGAGTCATTCGTACCTATGCCCTCCAGGTAGAAATTAGCTATAAAAAAAAACAGTTTTGAGCAGCAAGATGCAGTACTTCACTTGCTGGTGGCCATGCTGTTGCTCCAATTCCTGAACGAGTACTGTCCTTAGTCTAATCCACATTGCTGTTTCTTTGCTGCTTGCTAGATTGATAACTATCAACCTCATCACTCTTGAAACTTCACTATCAACAACTTTCCTCCCCTTTTCCTTGTATTGTGTGACTGTGTGAGTGCTTGTGTCTTGTGTGCGATTGTCAATTCCCTAAATAAAATACATTTTAGCTTACTTTTGAATCTTGGGTTGGTTCTTCCCTATAAAGACCCAGTAAACATTGGTGGAAAGATCTTGCTAGGTTGCACCCCCACCCCCACCCCAGGCCTCCTAATTTTGAACTAATCATTCCCCATCTTTGAACAGAAGTACTGGCATCATGAGTGGATCCTGAGTCACCCATGTTTTAGGGTAACACATTTAGGGATTCACTAGCTTGGTGATCTTTCTAGGTTTCCTAGCCCTCAGTGCTTTGTTTTGATAGCTAATTGGAATTGTGGAAGAGGGTAGGTAACAAATGTTGTTATTTGATTGATGAGCCCTTAAATTTTAAATTCTTTTTTCCTGAAATAAAGACATAAACTGGGCATGGGAAAAATTAGAAACACAGAGGCTTAAAGTAACCATCTGAATAATGCCTGGCTTCTAAAGGGGTTCCAAATCTCTGTTTGACTTCTTTTAATCCATTCCTTGCTGTTCTCATCTCTAACAAGATCCGGTGTGAGTAATAGGAACTTGCAGAGAAATCATGCTGTGTACCAAATGCAAATTATAATGCTATGCTCTGAAATCCCAGGAAACACTTCACCTAAAGTTACAGCTTTGGCTGATAAAAACTCACTATCAAAACCTGACTTCTGGATAACAACAGGAACCCTTGCACCAGTTCAGCCTTCCCCCATCTTCTCTCTGGGCTTTAGTCCTTTTAGAAGTGTCACAGGCCCTCAAAGCTTTAATTTGGAGAGCCAGGAGGGGGATACGCTTTACCAGCCAGGCAGCATTAGCTTTAAAGTGCATAAAACTGGCTTGCCCATCTCATGCCAGAGGAGGATTAGCCAAACTGTGATCCAGACTTAACTGGCACATCCCTTGGATTAACTGGCTTCTGCTATCAATGTGACAAGCACCAGTCAGAAAGCTGACAAATTGAGTTGGAGGGCACCTACACATCAGTGTAAAGTTATGCTGTAATCTCTCCACCCTCTCCCTGCTGCCCAAGTCTCCTCAGTGCTACTGGATTTCTTATTCCTCTGCAAAGAAGATTAGGGTTCTATCTGCTTGTGATATTGTAAACAGGATTTCTTGAGAGAGAAAGCATTAGATAGCTATCTGCCATTTTGCACGCCAACAGCCCTGATGAATATGAATGCTGACGGGCGGGGGGGAGATTATTGTCAACTCTTGAAATTCTCCTGAATTCAGCAGTACAGGTGAATAAAGCTCCCCACTCCTTTCTCTTCCTGAAATGTAAAGGTTTATTACCTCATCATAAAATGAAAGGACTAATTTTGGAGAGGTCTGCTGATGCTTACATGTAAAAGACCATTTCATTTTAATAATTTATACTAATGGAATATGCAATGTGATCTATCTGAGGGTTGTACCATACGAACCAGGGCAAGAATTGCAAACATTTTATCTTCCTCTCCCCTAATCATCCATGCTTTTTTTTATTCATCTCTTCTGGTTCAGATTTCCAAATGGAGTTTTCCGAAATGGGGAACACTGGGCATCTTATTTTAAACTTTCCCACAACTTAGGCTAGGAGGAAGGAAGAAGAGATAGATTAGATCTGAAACAACCATGCAGTTTGGGTCTAGGGTATGTGAAAGATCATATTCTTCCACAGGAGGTTGTCCAGGAGACTGTTACCCTGTTCTCTGGGGGTCCCGTGAGGGACACCAAAATGTGCTCAACTATAGGTGGGGAAATTTAGCTCAGAGCACTGCTTTAGCGTTACGAGAGGCAGCGTAACTTAGCAGGATCTTGTAACCCAGTGTTTACGGGGTCAGGCCAAGTCAAGAAACAGACCGGTTTGAAAGCAACGAATGATCTTTATTAGATACAGGCACACAATGTAAGCAATACACGCACACAGATAACTAAGGAAAATGGGTGTGAGTCAGATAGGGGGATTTTCAGGGGGATAGTTGATTCAGGTGATACGAAACCTGTTCCTGAAGTCTGGAAGAAGATAGAGAGCGATGCTGGGGTTCGATGTGGCTCAGCACGTGGAGCTGAGGGGAGGCTCACCAAGCAAAGCAGCAGCAAGGCGGTCTGGAACTCGGGAGTGATCCAAGGAAGGTCTCAGAATCAGGGGGTTTTATAGGGAGAAGTGTGACTGCAGGCTATGCCTTACTCAGGGACAACAATGAGTTTTGGGTGCGAGACAATGTCTCCGAAAGGTCACAATTTAGCATGATGAAATCAGAGCTGAATTAACAATGGTGTAGCCAGTATGTAAATGTGCAATGCTTGACACTGGATGGTTCAGCCTTTGTCAAGTTGCCTGCTCGGGGCAGGGAGCCTTTTGTAGGTAGCGCGCATACATAATGTGGTGTTTGCCAGGAAGGTCCCTGAAGCTGCGATCTGGCTATTTCTGGCTTGCCTGTATTGTTTGATAATATTTCAGCAGTTAAGTGCTGAGTCTAGTTTCGTGCTTGTCCGGGGGCCTCACAAACACGTGGAGAAGGGTGGTATGGTAGGGCCAAATTCTGATATCAAAGTGATATCAGGTGCTATCGCCAAACAGGCCTAAACTGCAGTAACAGGACCTTTCACACTATACAGGCTTTCTCTGCTTATCTGACAGGTTAGGAACTGGAGCACTGCCAGAAGATGGAATGGGTTGAAAAGCAGAACCCACATACTGCACCGTAGGGAACATGAAGGACCTATAGAGACTCACTTGGAACTGACTGCATGTGCGCTGCTTGCAACATCGCTCAGCTGGCTTAGCACCTTTTCTCCCCTTCTCAGCTCATTTTGCAGGCAGCAACTGGTTCCAAGCGAGCCTTCGTAGGCAAGAAGAACTGATTAAAGAGTGGAACCCCCATTGAATTAATGGAACATGACCTTAATTTGGAAGTATTAAAAAAAGCAAGTTGTTAGATAATGAGACATTAATAGATGGAGGCTTCCTATATGCAGTTATAGTACTATGATTTCACGTGAACTGCCATAGCAACATCCTTTGGAATCCTGGGATTTACAGTTCAGAGAGGGGCAATTAGACTTCTCAGCCAGAGACCAATAGTGTCTCACCAAACTATAAACCCCAGAATTTGATAGAATGCAGCCAAGGCTATCTTGTTCTCACAGAAAATACTCAGAGGTTCAGCAAGAGCATTTATCTGGAATTAGCAAGAAACACAGCAACTTTCCAAAAGCTGCCAAGACTGATGTGTGTTGGATGGCAACAGGTTTTATACCTTGACATACAAATTCAGGCACATGACAATGATTGGTGGAAGTGATAAATGTCACATCACCCCACCAGAACCATAGTTTCCCATATGTTTGCATAACTTTCGTCTTGAGAACTTGGATACTTTTGTCCTCTTATCTTGGCCCTGTCTGTTCTCATAACACTTTCCTGCTAAGTTCACATTCCATCCTTCTGATCTTCCCCTGTTTACACTGGATGCTCCTGCTGCGGATATCAACTATTGACAGATCCCCTCTTTGGTGCTGGGAGTGGCAACTTTTGCATACTTTAATTAACTGGCTAGTTAGCTTGCATGTCTATCACAGGCACAGAAGGGACTACTTAGAGTAAACTTCCTGTTGTTTCGTAAACACCCACTTCCCCTTGCATGTTCTCTTCCTCTTCCCTTTTTTTATTCTTCGGCTTCCCTGCAAGCATGTGCTTTCTGATTCTCTGGCAAGCATGCTTTCCTGTAAGCATGTGAGTTCTTATTTCATCTTACTTTCTTCAAGAATTGAACCTGTGTAAAGCATGCACAAGATTATGTGAGTAAATCCTTCTTACATATTTTTAACCAAACTGTTTGCGTTTATTTTGAGCTAGACTGAGAGTGTATTTGAGGTGGAGATGATAAAGTGGGACTGGTAATTTGTTCAACTTCTGCCTGTGCATTACAGAATACTCTTTTGATTGGGAGACTTATTACTAAAAATCTTTCAATTCTCAATATTTGGTACCTTGGTGCCTTTAAAACCCATAATCAGATATAAGTTGCAAACAGAAATTGGTGATTGATACCTGGTTGCAAAAAGCAATTACCAATGAATATGTTGTAGTGTTCACAATCTCTGCTTTCCTTTCATCTACTGCCTATATTAAAACAGATACAATTTCCCTGTTCATATGACAGGAGCTGAACCTGGGTGGTGTTACCTCGTGCTGCTCATGGTATCTGCTGCTGGCCTCCCTGCTTGCAGTACTTGATCTGCTCATGGTATCATTAATTTTGGTTAAGAAAAAAAAGGTTCCACATTATAGAAGGAAATCATGTAACACAAAGGATCCCAAAACGGATCCTTTGCATTATATGTGGGTCTACTGTATGTTATAATCTGTGATGCAGCAGCCAAAAAAAAAAAAAAAAAATCCCAATGCAATTCTAGGCTGCCTCAGTAAGAACA
This sequence comes from Iguana delicatissima, assembly GCA_948472985.1. Classification (NCBI taxonomy): domain Eukaryota; kingdom Metazoa; phylum Chordata; class Lepidosauria; order Squamata; family Iguanidae; genus Iguana; species Iguana delicatissima. The sequence goes on along the minus strand of CAOKZL010000692.1, from coordinate 77,439 downwards.
TAGTGTCCAGATCAAGAGAAGTAGTAGCATCACTCTATTTTGCTTTGGTCAGACCTCACCTGGAGTTCTGGACACCATAACTCTGGAAGGAATGTGTCTATAGACGGGCAACCAAGAGGATCAAAGGTCTGGAAACCAAGCATTGTGAGGAACAATTTAGGAAGCTGGATATGTTTATCTTGAAGAAGAGAAGACTGAGAGGTGACATAATACCCATCTTTAAATATTTAAAGGGATGTCATGTTTTGTTTTGGTATTGTGATTTATTTGCATTTCTTTGTAACTGTTAAAAGTTAATGTTATTGGCCTTTCTGCACTTTGTTTTTAAAAAGGGGCAGCGCGTCCTCCAGTAAGGACGTTTGCGCTTGGGGGCGAACTGGGTTCGGACTATTTTCTGTAGTTTCGGACTTCAGCCCACTCTGGAATGACCAGAACTGGTGGTTCTCCGTGCTATTGAAAGACCGCTTAAAACTAGTCTTTCAATAGCCCGGCATACCCCAGTCCGTTGCTGAGCTGCTGTGTAGATCTGCAGGCTTGCACCAGCGAGAGGCTGCAGATCTTCCGGGGGCGGGCTTCTGGCTGGTGAGCTTCTCCGGTTGGTGGACAGCCTCCACCAACCAGAAGCCTCCATTTTTGTCCCCGGAGCAATGTGTAGGGCGGGCACGCACTGCTCCAGATCAGCGTGGATCGTCGGAGGGAGCGCGCCAGTCTGGTGAGTAACAGACTGCCCCGTTTTCTTCCCAAAGTGCGAAAAAGCCCATTTAAGCTACCTACATTCCCACTTTTGGGAGAAAAATGAGATAAAACACTAGTAAATAAATAATCAAATCCCAGGCCATGTCAAGACTTTCTGCTGCCTGAATCAAAGGACAAGATGGAGCTCCATCTCTGTGAACAAAAATATTATAAAGTAGGTCCCTCATAACATTTTGACTGGTATCCCCAGTTTCACTTACCTGCAATCCACTCCAGGACCCTGGCTGCTGCTGCTGGTTGGGGTCCTTGCTCTACACAGCCAGCTGAGAGAGGCATACAGCAAGAGATATCTGGGTTTCCCATGACCCTCTTGGATGTGGGAGAGATGGACACTCCTTCCTCAGTAGAGAGAGTCACGTGGAGCCTGGCATGGCTCCCTCTGTGCCTCCTCCACTGAGGACTCTCATTCCTTGGTGGAGAGAGGCACATGAAGCCTGGCATGGCTCCTTCCCCCATGCCTCTCTTGGCCTAGGAATGAGATGGACACCCCTTCCTTGGCAGAGAGAGCAAGCACAATCCAGCACAGCTCTTTCCTGCACTTCTCTCCATTGAGGAAGATATGGATGCTCCTTCTTCAGTGGAAAGAGGAATGCAAAGCCCAGCACAGCTCTGCCCCACACTTCTCTCCACCAAGGAAGAGATGGATGCTTCTTCCTCAGTGGAGACAGGTGCGCAAAGCCTGGCATGGCTTTACCCTGTCCTTATCTCTGGTGAGGAAGAGATGGGCACTCCTTCCTCAGTGGAGAAAGGCACATGTAGCCTGGCACAGTTCTCCCCTGCACTTCTTTCCACCAAGGGAGAGACTGATGCTCCTTCCTCAGGACAGAGAGGCACACAAAGACCAGCACAGCTGTCCCCTGTTATCCACATTTTTCACCATCTGGGTTAAGTCTGGGAATATATCCCTTGCCATATGGAGTATAGGCACTGCAGTATGGAGTATAGGCAAATTGTACAGACATTAGTGAGGGCATTGTATAGGCATTAGTGTGGTCCCAGAGTCCTCCACTATCTCAGGTTAGATTAGAGGGTTACAGTTAGGCCACTTACAACATTTTCTTGGTTCTGGCTGCCATCCCAATATCTGCCACAGGAGACTATCACCTCCTTCTGCTTCATGGTAGGATTGGTCCTGCTCAAATCTGTTAGCATGCTGAATCCATAACACAAATAAAATCCACTCAGGATACTGGAGATTTTCATTTCAGTATGCATGTGTAAGGGAATTTACCTAATAAGATACTTCCTGGACTAATATGCAGCTTTGCACAGAGTAATCACACACAGCTTTGATGGTGTATCCCTGCATGGCAGGGGGCTGGACTTGACAGCCCTTGTGGTCTCTTCCAACTCTTTGATTCTGTGATTCTATGATCATTTGAATTCCACACCTCTTTGAAGGTTCTGAGGCAGTCTCAACCCAGTGTAAATTAGGGAAAGATGAATGGAAAGCTGACTATTTTTGCATGATATTTTAAAATGCAGAATGACATTTAAATAGGTTTGCCAGTCCCAGGGCTTGGGTTTTTGAGTGAAAAAGACCTGAGACCAAGGGATGCTCCCTGGTGACATTATTAAGCATTATGTATTAAGTGCCAATCATGGTTGCTCATGCCTTATCATTCAAATACATACAAAGAAAACATATTTTCCTGTTTCAAAATTGAGACAGAAATCTTAGTTAAAGGCTCTGTTTCCAGGTCAAGGTGGAAAGTGAGAGTACTCATTCTCACTTACTCAGGAAGATAACGTAGGATTATTTAATCTATCTTATTTGCTTCTAGAAAGAAGGTGAATGCAAAGTAGAGCAGAGGGTGAGCCCTGGTGCTACAATGACTGGGAGGAAGAGAGGACTCTAAGTAAATAGATGGATCCTCTGAAGAGTGGTTGCAAGTTGTAGCAAAAAATCAATTTAGCCTTACACATTATAGAAAGCTATTGCTTTGATAGCTAATCTGGAGATTTGTACACTGTCCTTTCCTTTTGCCTGGAGCTGAGCCCGCCAAAACCAGAAAATCTTTACCCTCATCTCCTGTCAGGAGGTGATGCTTGAAAACTGGAGACTCAGAGCCAGGCCTGAGATTGGCCAACCCTATATTTAAATCCAAAATGATGTATAGCTAGGCAACAGGAGCTTATGATTAAATACACATGGGACTCATGTGGACTAGACGTGGGTTTATTTCTATATCCCAAATATCCACTCGATTGCCTACAGTCCAACCAACACTATGGCAAAATCAACTTGCACATACAGCTAAAATACATAGTCCAGAATCCTGTTCATTACTCCCAACTAAAGGAGACTCATGGAATCAACTGTTGACAGTGAGTAGACATATTGGGAAATGTTAATTATTCAATGGGTCTACTCTAATTAGAACTAATAAAAGAATTCATACTAAACTTCTTTCAGAGTGTAGCCAAATTGGTGCCAATGCTAGTGCCAAGTCAAAGGGTCATAGCTGATTTTATCCAAAGTGCTATGGTTTGCATTAACTTAAATGGTGTTAAACTGGTTTTATATGTCTTGTTCTAAGTGGCAAATAGCAAATGTAATATACAGTTGGCCCTCCACAACCACTAGGGTCTGCAAAAGCAGAAAAATTACAAATATCAAAATGTGTATGTATCTGTGGAAAGGGGGTCAAGGCATGATGGAGAGCATGGGCACCCAGGGTCTGAACCAGGTCCGGGAAAGGAAAGGGAAATGGGATGGGTTGGCATGGTGACCCTATACTTCCTCTCTCACACCCATCTCCTTCTTTGGGTGGGTGTCAGGCATTGGGAGAGGGTTTGTGGTGCTGAGAAATTGGCCTATGAGCCATCCTTAGCTAGTCAAGCAGCTGCTGGTAGAGGTGGAGGAGGAATCATAGAATCATAGAATCATAGAGTTGGAAGAGACCCCAGGGGCCATCCAGTCCAACTCCCTGCTATGCAGGAACATCCATTGAAGCATTCCCAACAGATGGCCATCCAGCCTCTGCTTAAAAACCTCCAAAGAAAGATCAGCGTTTTTAAAGAGCTGCATGGCCTGATAGGAGTTGCTAAGAGGGAATGTTCACTTGCAAAAGAAGTCCTTGAGTTGGGAGTAGGGGCAGGAACTGGAGAAACATGCAAATAATAAAATCTGAGAAAGTCAAACCCGCAAATGTGGAGGGCCAATTGTACTTTTACTCTTTTAAAACTATGTGCAGGAATTCAGTAGGGGACTTATTGCCATCATAAGTGGGCTAATGTCTGTGAGAAACAGAACTGAGCAGTTTCGTGACGTCCATACGCAGCAAGGGGCTGCTCTGGCATTACTATGTAGGGGAGCTAGCAAAGTGACCAATGTGCAATGGGACCCATTTGCAATAGGACTGACAGGACTACTGTGCATTGGGACACTTGTTAAGGAGTGGCATGCATATCAGTAGGACCTGATGCACCTGGGGACCCTCTTGCTAATGCCCTGCTATGCATCTTCATAATTCCCTAGGAGGATTCCGTTGTGCTTCTGCTATGCGGCTAAGTATGCATAAAGTTACACAATGAAGAGCACTGTACAGAACAGCAGCCACTGTTATTATTTTAGATTCTTCTAAACTGGTTTCATTGCACACCATCTTGAGATGCTCAGGTATAAGATGCATAAGGTTGGAGTCCTGAATCAGCTAGTTAAGTAGTGACTGCAAATACAAAACAGTAACAAATAAATCAAGGTCACTGATCCATATTCATGATAGCTACTTAGTCATGATTTTGACACTACTACCACAGTGGTAACCAATCTTCCAACCTGCTTCATCAGGCCTCAGCTGCATGGAGAGAAGGTAGTCCATTCTGCCAGAGACTGAAGCACAGGTGCATGACGTTTCCATCAGGTTCTAGGCACTGAACCAAGAGAGTTTATTTAATTCAGTATACTTAACTAAGTAGCTGATACAGGATTCCAGCCTAAATATTTCAATACAAAAATAGCTACTACTACTACTGCTACTATTATTATCATTATCCTTATTATTATCCATCTTTATTTATACCCTGCTTTTTTCCCAGGTCAGTACTCAAAGCAGCTTGCAACAATTAAAAAGACATAGGCCTTTCCGCACCTTACCTCCATCCCGTGACATCCTGTCGCAATCCCGGCAGTGACTTTGCCAGGATGGGAGAGTGTCCCAAATGCTCCCCTCTGTGCACAGCTGGCTGCCAGTGGAAGGGAAGTGCAAGAGACATGCTCCTTCCTTCCACTGTGCAGCAGGCCACTTCCTGTGCTGCACTGAAGTGCCTTAATAGCACATCCATACTTTCTGCACAGTCCCAGCTGACGTGATTGTCACGTGAAAAGGCCCTATTACTGGGTTTTGTGCACAATCACGACAGCTGGGGACATGACAGGAGTGGGACTCACAATGACGTCATATGGTAACACAAGTCATGGACAAGCGTGAATGCATCACCATGCAGGGATGTGGCTGCAGTGTGGAAATGGCCATAGTTAAAACTCATAGAATACAAAAGTTAAACTATAATTAAACTATAAAAATTAAAACAATATCAAAATACAAAACTAAAAACTCATACATTCATCAATAACACAATACTCAGCACATTCCATCAGATGGGCCCCATATGATGACACATCAGATGTCTGTCTGAATAAAAACACCTTTACTCAATATGCAATGATGTATTTAAGTCTTTTACTCCAAGTCTCAAGTCAAGTCTCAAATCTCTACCTTTAAGTCTCAAGTCAAATCTTCAGGTCCTTGAAGATACTTTCAAGTCAAGTCTCAAGTCTGGAAGCCAACTTTATACCCCAACCAAAATTCCAGAATTATTGGATAGAGTGAAATAAATTCAGTTTTAACAATGTAAGCAGAGTCGGCTCTCCACGTCTGCAATTTTGCCATCTGCAGCTTTGGAAGTAGGGAATAGGATCCTATCTTACTCCCCATTACTGAAGATTCAAAAGCTTTAGAAGGAAGGATCCTTCTTCCTCAAGCCCATTGCCTAACACATTTGCTGTTCCCCAGAGAGAAATGCACCCTGCACTCTGGGGGGTGAGTCTTGTCTTTTGCTCTTAGGAAATGTTTTAGAAGGCTCCTCCGATATGCAGCAGGGAGAGGATGCTGAGCAGACCTCAAGCCCATTGCCTAACCTGTTTGCTGTTCCCCTCTGAGAAATGCACCCACAGTTTGGAGTTGAGAGAGATTGTTGTGTGACCAGTACGCACAAATAGATGGAGGCATTGTTCAAAGTTGTAAGGTTTCTGGATGAATGTGTTATCTCACTGAACCAAGGGCATCAAGTCAGTCATTAAAAATATATAAGTCTCGAGTCACGTCGAGAGTGCATCATTTATGGCTGAGTTGAGTCCGAGTCGAGTCACTGAATCGACTTAAGTCCGACTTGAGTCCAAGTCTATCCACTCGAGTCTACATCACTGCTGATATGTAGCAGATAGCTATAGTTTTTTTGTATATATTTTATTTAGTGTAAACCAAGTGTGGGAACCCACTTTCTATATTGTACCTTGCCTTGAGCAATTTCAAGTTGCCTGAAAAGACAAACCAACGGACAAACAAACCTGACAACTCATTGATACATTTTAATCTTTCCACTATTTTTTTTTTCTCTGAGCCATTAAAGTTTGACCTGTCTTTTTTTCTGGAGTACTCCACCCCTAGTTGCTTCATTACGCTACACACATTTTTCTTTCATAACTATTTACATATGTAATTACTATAGGCACTTCAGGAATTGTTTGCTAACGGCTCTGTGTAAATACTAATTATCAGTAATTAAAAAAAAAAAGCACCCAGCTATTAGAAAGATACCGATAGGGCTAAAATGCTGCTTAGGAAGCAAGTAATGTTTGTTGAGGCAAAATTAAACATCAAATAACCTTCCCTCTGTATAATTATACCATGTGCGTCATTTGTCTGCTGTGGAAATGAGAGAGCTAAAGGGGGAAGACAGGTAATCTTTGATTCCCAGCCCCCTCTTCCGCACACATCTCCAGTGCCTCAAAATGGAGCTATTTCAGAAATAAGTAGGCAACAGAGTATATATAAGGCCTAACGCTCCAGATGCAGAAAAGCGGCGGATGCTCAAAGCGGGGATTTCCTTCCTCATGACATGCTGAAATTCATGCGCCTGCTGAATGATGGTGTGGCAAGTTAACATTATAGGTTATAAAATGCAATAGGAACCTGTCTCATTTTAAACAAATGGTAATAAATACTTCGAGATTTCTTTCTCATTCACTTCTTCACCCTCCCACTATACCACACACACTTAGCTGTGTTTTACACTATGCAATGATAGGTTTTTGATATCACTTTAATTGCCACAGCTTGATCCTATGGAATTCTGGAAGATGTAGTTTCATGAGGTATTTAGATTTCTCTGCCATGCAGCTTTCATTTGTTGTTGTTGTTGTTGTTGTTGTTATGTGCTTCAAGTCAGCTCCAGCTTAAGGTCGTCCCTGTCCTAGGGTTTTCTTGGCAAAATTTATTACAAGATTTGCCATGGTCTTCTTCGTAGGCTGAGAAAGTGTGACTTGCCCAGTCAAACTATAGAAACTCTGCAGATTTCTACTGAGCAGGAATTCAAACCCTGGTCTCCTGGAATCCTATTCCAACATGGCTCTTTAAGCCTATGGGGGCCTAATTGAATTGTAACCAATGTGCTACAGTTTGTATTATTTTAAACTGTTGCTACCAGTTTTAAATATTCTTGTTCCCGAGTTAATATACTTCCCATCTTTTAAAACAATGGACATAAATTCAGCAAGAGACTTGTGCCTTCATAAGCAGACTAACACCTGTGAGAAATAGAACTACATAGAATTACATCCACTACATTGATTATAGGAAGCATATAGCTACCTTAGATTCTATTTGGAAGTAAGGCAAGATGTAAATAAATAAATAAATAAATAAATAAATAAATAAATAAATAAATAAATAAATGAAAGGAAGCTCAGAGACCTTAATTGCCACCTATAATCACCTGAATGAAAAAAATGAGTAAGCCTCATCTTACCTCTCATTCTGTGCATGTGTGCAATTCCTTATGTTATTATTTATGCATTGGCTACCTTTACATTCTACTTTTTCTCCACTGAACCATAGTGGAATCCATGAATCTCTTCTTCCTTTGATCGTTACAGCAAACCTGTGAGGTAGGCCGGCTGAGAGAAAGAGTGATTGGCTTGCCCAGTGGGCTTCATGGCTTGCTGGGCACCCAAACTGGCTTCTCCACATCCTCATTCAATGCTCTTAACTGTGACATCACATGCGCTTTCCACCTCTTGGAGGAAGAGCATCAGAGCAGCTTCCTGAGCTGATGGTACTACTTTGTAACTCAAGCCAGACAATTGTGAAACGGCCACAAGGATGGAAGGCATAAGCAGACACATGGGAAGCACATTAGCCTCACAAGAGGCCTTGGAGGCCAGCATGGCCTGAAAAAAAAATTGCTCTCACATACCTTTCAGAGAGTCAAGGCAGAATTTTCACCATGTTTTGGGGCACCTCGGCTAGTTTAGGCCCAGGAAAGGCCCAGAAGCCCAAACTCATGGTGAAAATGCTCCCATGCCCTCAGAGGACATTGTAGGGCAACAAATGTTTTTGGATTTTTTGGAGGAAGGGTTGATCCTGGTGGGCATACAGGCCACACTTTGCCCACCCCCATTTTAAAGCAAGGATGGAAACTTCTTGCCAGAGAAAATCTATGGGTCATTATATTCAAGTGACATTGAGATGAGCATTGCCGTTTGTGAGCCAGAGAATACAGCAGTACTATCTGACAACCATCATAGAATGGCTCCTTGCTTTTGACAGCTGATATTTCACAATATTTGACAGCAGCAGCTGCTGGGGAGGTAGTTAGCAACAGAGGAATATAAGGAGCTGAGCCAGACCATAGATCCCTCTAATCCTATATTGTCAGCTCTGACTGGCAGTGGCTCACCAGGGTTGCAGAGAAGACTCCTTTGTAGTTCTACTTGGAGATCCCAGGTATAACATGATGATTTCCAAATGAGACCTGATCCTGCTTAGTTTCCAAAAAACAGACAAATTTCAAAGTGGTATGAAGGAATCACCTTCTACTTCTGAAAGCTGATAATGGGAAAGTTCACCCTCCAACTATTCTGATTTGCAACGGAAGGTCCCAAATAATCTTCTGTCTTCTCACTTTTTCAGCTGCTTTTAGAATGTCCCAGTTTCTCTCTCCTCCTCCCACCTTCCCTCTTTGCCCTCAGCTTACTTCAACTGCTGCAAACTGATTTCAAAGTGAAAAAGTAGTTTATATTCAATTAACTCCATATGGGGTAGAGATTCAAAGTGGAGACAGAAGATACACAAAAAGGAAGAAGGTTGGTTCTACCACGAGGTAGAGTAAGGCAGCTGCTAGAAGCATTTGAGATCTGCAATTTGTTATTATTGTGGGCATTTCTGCACTACACTGCTATAGTGCTATTATTCCACTTTCAACATTCTATGGAATCCTAGGGTTTGCAGTTTGGGAGAGGCATTTAAAATTCTCAGCAAGAGAGCTCTTTGGCCTCAGTAAACTACAAACCCCAGAATTCCACAGGATGTTGAAAGTGAAATAATAGAATTGTAACAGTGTAGTGCAGAAAGGCTCTGTATTTTTGCTGTAAAGAGTAGAGAGAAGGGGGTTTCTGTCATTTTCTGGTCCAGGTTCTGAAATAATTTGCCTCTCTTTGGGCGCTACTATGCAACTTGGCATAGGAAGGCCATAAATTGCTCATAAGCAGAGGATCTTGGGCCAGCATTGAGAGGCATCTGAGAAGCTGAACAGTGTTCATGGGCATGCTTTTATGGAACTGTTGCACATATTTTTCTAGTTTCAAAAGAGCATCCTAAAACCTACTGTCATCTGACCTTCATTCCAACTCACCAACTTACCACATGTCTGTGTTGGAAATATTACATAAATAGAGTCCCTCAGAGACGTTTTGCATTTCCACCTTCAGAATGAGCTGGGAAATATCATGAGCTCATCCCTTCCTATGAGATTAATGCTTCTGGTCCTCCCAGAGCAGGAAGGGCAGGCTTGAAAATATGGGATTAAAGGAAGCTAATGATCAAGTTTCTTTAGAGAAAATCAAAAACAAAACAGAGAATATACTGAAGTTCAATTTAAGTTCAGGGCGAGTGCTGAACACTTGTAGGCTTCAATATGTTTATTCATCTCCCCATCTCTGTTACTCTAACCCCAGCATTTCTGAGAGGTAGGGAAGTGACTGAATTTACTTTGCACAGGGGAAATCAAGCGATGGAGTCATGGCCCACTTAATTTTTAAAACATGAGGGAGAGAAAGGAAGTCTGCAGATGATCAAGAAACAAAATTCAGTGTCCCTTGTGTAAATCACTAAAATACTCCGATAACCACCAAAGTTTCCTTTTTCTCCTCTTGATATTAGCTACAAAAGAACAAGCAACCAGAGGACTTCTAAGTGGCTTTGGATATAGCTTTGGAGCACAGCTTTTTCAAAAGACATTCTTCGGGGCTTCTTTCTGATTTTTTCAAATTAACATTTTAAAATTTTTAAGATAAAAAAAATTAAAACCTCCACACACACTCCAAAAAACCAAGGACAGCTTAACAGTAATCCCTATGAAACATGGCATGTCTGCCCAACCCCACCCTATAATGCCAGAACATAGTGAAGAATACAGAAACATGGCTGGACTGCCAACACAGCTGCTATTGCTGTTATTAACAGCACACATACACAAAGGGGGGGGGGATTTGCTATTGCTTGTAATAATAGTGAGCCCTACCACTGAAAAACTGCCAGAGAATTTCTTCTGTTTCCAAAGAAATTTGGTGAAATGATCCCCTCAATTTCTTTACCCACAAAAAGGATGGGGAATTTCAAGAGTCTGTTTGCCCCTGACTCATTTTTGATTAGCTTGCAACTCCACACCTGCTCTCTTTAACATCAACAAATAATCCATATTCCCAAATCAGAAATGGGCTTTGAGGCATGTCTGGGGTGTGTTTTTTCCCCATGGAAGGAATTTTTGGCAGTCCATTCAGCTTTCCAGAAGCAGAAAATTGGCTCCTGAACCTGCCAAAATTGTCCACTTGGCCGTACATATCATGAACAGAGAAGCATAGTAAGGCTAACCAACTACTAGATTAAATGACAGTAAAGATCCAAAATTATGAATCAAGAATCTCAAACTAAAAGCTCCTCCAGAGGGAAATGGGTTAGGAGATTGCTGGAGGATGTGGTATTTTTTGCTCTCTCTTTGTTGTGTGCCTTCAAGTTGTTTCCGGCTTCTAGTGACCCTAAGGTAAACATATCACAGAGTTTTCTCAGCAGGATCTTTTTCAGAGGGGTTTTTTGTCTTTGTCTTTCTTTGAGGCTGAGAGAGTGTGACTTGCCCAAGGTTACTCAGTAGGTTTCCATGATTGAGCAGGGATTCAGACCCTGGTCTCAAAGAGTCCTAGGCCCTTTGCACTCCACTCTCCCAACCCACCATAGAGGCAGGAGAAGGACAGGACTGTGACGACACTTATGCATGGCATCATCACAGTTCCGTCCTTCTCCCATTCACAGGCAGCACAATTGTTCTGCAAATCATTGATGGGTTTTCCCCATCAATGACCAGCAATTGCACCACCATCCTGCTGCACGCCCACACTTACCTTAGCTGTGGAGGCCCTGGAAGCACAATGGTGGTACCCAACTGCACTGCGGCAGGAAGAGATGGGGCCGTTGCTCTTCCTTCTCCAGCAAGTGAGCCAGTGCAGAGGGGAACATTGGCTGCTGCTGGGACAACGCTGTGATGACCGCAGACCCAAGTAAGCTGCTGAGACATTCGAACTGCTATGCCATGCTGACTCCTCAATTTCTTTTTTAAAAACAGTGAAACTGTTCTGTTCTCCCAAACTATTTCCTGGCAATTCTCAGCACTAGCTACAATATTTGATGAGCCTGCCTGAGTTTCACAATCTGCAGGAGAGGGCTTTCTATTGGTCCTGCCACCATCATAGGAATATTTGGTTGAAGATATAGAAAACAGCCTTCTTGGTGGCTGCTCCAAAGTTGTGGATCTTCCTTCAGTTGGTTCATTCCCTGATGTCTTCCTGCCAACAGTCAAAGGCCTTTCTATTTAGGAGACTTTTGGAGTTTAACTTATTGCAACAATGGCCCTTTTCTCAGGATGTTGTTGTCCCACCATAAGAAGAGGAGAAGGACGGAGCCACGACAACAGTTACACCTGATGTCATCATGGTCCCATCCTTCTCCCATCCCCAGGTGGCGCAATCATGGATTAAATCATTGATGGGTTAAATCATGATCATGTTTTCATCCAACACTTATCTGGTATGCTGAGAGTCCAGAAGCACAATGGCTGTGCTTCCTGCCTCAACACTGCCTGGGACAGTACCTGGCTGTGCTGAGGCAGGAAGAGGTTGGGCCATTGTGCTTCCTGGATCCTGGAGACAGCCAGTGTGGAGGGGAGCACTCCCATCATGCTCCCTTCCTGGCAGAGCTGCTTCTGGGATCCCCAATGCTTTCAGGGACAGGTAAGGTGCAAAAAGGGCGAATGGCGCTCTTAAAGGGGTGTGTTTTCTCTGTATCTTATTCCATTGCAAATGTATTTTTGAAACTGTTTTTAACTTGTTCTTTTAAATAGAATTTTTTTTATTGTTTTTAAAGGGTTTTTTTTTAATTTTTTTTATTGGTTCCTGGGTAGACATTTCTTGTTATCCCTCCATGCTCCTAAACAACAACACAACAAGGGCACACATATTTCAGAGCCTTCCTTTCAAACCATGAAAGTAATAGTTTCTCTCTTGCCCTCACTTGCAAATGTAAAATGTCTGCTCCATTCTCCCACAAATAGGAAACATGATCAAGGCCTGATTTATTGATGTCCACATTGTCACTGTCTTTTCCTGCTTTCCTTGTTTATCAGTTCTGGGCATTCTTGATCTTTCAGTAAGTAGCTTTGTTACCCTGCTTGCTGGGGGTCCCTTAGGGTGATTCTCAACACTTGTCAACATTATTGCTTGTGGGGAAAATTAGCTATGAACACTGCTGTAGCAATGCAAAGAGGGCAGGGTAACTAAGGATCTTGAGCCCAGTGTTTACAGAGTTGGATCACGAAGAATCAGGTTAACTGTTCAAATTTGAGTATTTTATTGAAATAGATGTTAAAATCCATACAATCACTCAGCTGCATTCACTCCCACAAGCATACAAGGCTACAGAAATTTAGAAAGAAGTGAAAATTAAGAGAGAGAGAGAGAGAGAAGGGTTTTGGGGTAATACTGTACCAATTCAGAAGTCTTCAGCTGGGAAAAGACAAGTGAAAAGTGCAACTCAGCCTCAGGGGGCGGGACTTAGGGGAGCTTTCCACTGGCAGAGATATCGTTTGTGAGTCTGGGAGAACTACGAAATGGAGGATAAAAAAGGGTTCTAGTTATAGGCTGAACATGTCCTGGGGACCAGATGGCTGCATTTTTATGAAGATGGATCTCAGCTTTGTAGTTCAAAGAAAATACAGCCAGGCATCCTTATAGTTCCCTGCAAGATGGCTATCTCATCCGGGGATGCTTGCCTCCACGGTGTCACATTCCTGACTGTTTGAAATGTTTATTTGTTCCCAGAGACCTCTTGTCTCCTGTTGGCGCTATTATTGCTGAAAATCCATTCAAATGGTCTATGAGAACCATTTTGAGATTCACCTAGGATGTGTGACAGAAAACAGGGCTACCTTTTGATCTATATCCATAGCTCCACTGCCCACGTGACTTTCCAGTAGATTTCTATGGCTCACTGTGTTTGATATAAAATAATTATGGTCCTCAGAACATAGTATATAGGTGGGGTAACAGCTTCACATGAAATACAAGACTCACCATTAAGTTACTCAGTGGAATGAAGTGAGATTCTGTCATGCATTACTTCTGTGAAACAAATGTTACCCCAAAATGTGGGTGACTCAGAAGTTCACCCAGCACCTCCATGAAACAGTGGGGAATTATTAGCTCAAAGGGGAGGACTGCAAGAGAGGGGTAACCATACAGGATCTTTTACACCTATGTATACTGGGAGTAACACAGGGACATCAGTTGGAGATTAAAAGTATATTTTACACGTGTGTTTCATTGAGGGAATATCACAATCACACACAAGATCCAAGCAGTCTCACAACCACACAAAGCTAACTGAAGGAACGGAGAGAAAAATTAGATAGCAAGAAATTAGGGTGAAATGAATGATATTTACCTATCCTACAGAAAAGAGATGAAGTGATGTGGCTCAGACTAGGGACCCGAGGGTAGTACAAGAATGGAAATCAAAGCAGCAGAGTGATGGCCTAAGTCCAGAGTACAACACGTTATCTGGCTCAGAGCCAGGATTTAAACACCTTGTTTCCACCCTAAGGTGGAAGGTGTTAATGGTTCTCTGGGCAGAGCAAACAATGCAGTCCAGAATGAGCTAATGGCTTTAGGGGGCCTTTCTGCACTGCTCTTTTATAGTCTTGTTATTTCACTTTCAACATCTTATGGAATCCTGGGCATATAGAATTCTCAGCCAGAGAGCTCTTTGGCCTCAGTAAACTACAAACCCCAGAATTCCACAGGATGTTGAAAGTGGAATAATAGCACTATAACAGTGTAGTGCAAAAAGGCCCTTAGGGTTAGGTGACAAAGCACTGATGGATACTGATAGCCTTTTAATGGCTGGGCAAGTGAGAAAATGAAAGACAGTCTTGGTGGGAAGAAGAAGTGGGTTGAAGGCAATGAGTAGGTAGTTTCAGGTGCTTTTTTTCCTGAAAGATGAGTTGTTGAGGGTATATTTGCAAGCTCATTGACACCAGAACTTCCTTGATTATGACAGGCCATGCCCTGCAGTCCTATCTGACCTACTTTCGCACGTGTTCAGCCAGTCCTCTTTGTCAGCACAGCTTTTCAGCCACAGCAGTATATAATTTATACATCATGCCAATTAAATGATATTTGCCAATTATACCATATCATGGAGTGGGGGAGTATGGCATGGTAACACAAATGTTTATAATGAGCAAAAAGTAGTACAATTACTTGCTGATTGATGATTGATTTAGAAAGAAAGGGGGAAAGAATGTGTGAAAGAGACCTATTTCAAATTTGTCCAAGATGTTTGGCACATCCTTTGAAACTTCAGTGCTCTTATTAGCTGCCAGAGCCAGTTCAGTTCCTAAAGTTAACAGCTCTGTTTTCTTTGTCTTTGCTTCATTTGCTTTAGTAAAAAGGACCCAAAATAATGATGTAGCAGGTGGAAATTGATAGCACCGTAAATAGTTAAAGTACTGTTTTAATTCAGTGGAATTAGTGGCCATGTGACATCTTCCAAGCATTCAACACAAGCACAGACACTGCTTTTTATAGAGTCTTCCCGCTTCCCATACGTTGCATGAGAAGAACATGAAGTGGAACAAATGAGATTGGAGTTTTATTGTACTTTTATAGCATGGCATTTCCAAATAGGGAGTAATTACAAAAAAAACCTACAACACCTTTGGCAACTTTGAAGAATTCGGACAATCTTGTCTTTTTTGCTACAGTAGGGCTTCTTTCCTTAAGAAGGAAAGATGCAAGAAATAACATGGTATATCTAGGTCTAATGGGTATATCTTTTTTTTTTTGCCCCCTCCCATCCCCAATGTCCTCTAGGGAGTGTGAGGGCCATTTTTATATCATAATTGCCTTCCCCTGCCATTTTAGGGCAAGAAGAGGCCTTTAAAAGAAAAAAGGAAGTAAACAGAAACTGACTTCTGGTCACTTCCTGTTGTTGATCAGAAAGTAGGTATTACTATATCCATGTCTCCTAGCACATGCATTTTTGAATCCCATTTTGAATTACCTACCATAGCAACTAAACTTATGTAAGCAGTTTCTCCAATATTTTTTTAACATTCTGAAAAAATACTATTTTCACTCACATATGCATCTCAGTGTGTACTTTCTGACTGGAAATATGCATTAGAAAATTCAGAGAAGGGCAACTTTTCAAAAGATAACAGGGGACGTTGCCGCACAAGGCAGTTAAAATGGGCCAAGGCCTCCTGGAAAGGAGGTCATCTGCACCTTGGATCGGACTAGGTACGGACTATTTAACTTAGGCCTTTTCCTCACATTACCTTATCGCGGAGGTGGAGGGTGCCATTCGCACAAGCAGGTTCTTGTGCGAGGCGCTCTCTTCACTGCTCCTTCGTCCCACAGCTGGCTTCCTGGTCGCACGACCATCGCGCGAGCGCCCCACCCCTTCCTTCCACAGTGCAGCCTGGGAGCTGTAGGCTGCGCTGGGAGAGGAAGCGTGATCGGCCCACTCGTCCGACGCACCACAGGGCAGGTAAGTGTGCAAGAGCCCCAGGAGCCTTGCGTGACCACGCAGCATTTTCGGCTTGAAGCCAAAAATAAAAAAAATGCATGCGCGGTTCATGTTAGGCTCATGAGCGTTGTGTAAATGGGAGTGTATCGTACGGACCGCTGCTCCCATTTACACGATGCTCAAGGGGCCCTCTCGCAAAAGAAACGGTCACGAAAAGGGCCTTAGTTCCGCACCTCAGTCCGATCCAACCTGCTCCCAAGTGGTCCTCCACCACACTAAGTAAAGACCGGAAAAATCAGGTCTTTACATTTTCTGGAATGTGCCATTGCGTTCCTACTTACCTGGGCAGATTCACAGGCTCACACCAATGCGAGCCTGCAATCAGCGGAGGGCGGGCTGTGGGCATGGCCAGCCTCAGTCATTGGTCCAATCCCACAAAGACACCAGAAGCAGCCATTTTGAGCCAGAAGCCACAGGAAGACACACCATTTTGAGCCGGAGCAGTGTGGATCTACAGACCTCTTTCTGCTCTGGTTCACCCTGCACCAATGGAGGAGCCCTGCGGAAGGGCTCAAGGGACAGCGTGCGTTACTTCGGACCCAAGAAGAGCTGGTAAGTAACAGCATGGAGCGATTCACTCGTGTGTAAAGTGGGGGAGTGGCAATTATGAGAGGTTGGTGGCAGTATTGCCCCCCTGCAGGACTTCAAAAATCCATACTCATTGAGTGAGCCACCCTCCTTTCTCTCTCTCTCTCTCTTTATGTATATATATACATAGATATAACACACACATGCCTTCAGCTTTAAAAAAAACCCATAAAAACACTTCTAGTTGACTTTCTGAGCTAAATAGGAACCAAACATGGCCAAGTTATGCTTTTAAAAATGTAAAAATAAAATAGGAAATAGGTGAAAAAAGAGGCTGGGGAGCCCATTTATGTCACCTAAAACTGACCTTGAGGGACCACATGAGGTATATGGGTTGCACTTTCCCTACCTCTGGTGTAAAAGTAAAATGTGAAATGAACAAAATGTGAACTGAACAAACCTCACCTGGAATACAGTGTCCAGTTTGGGGCACCGCAATTCAAGAAGGATATCGACAAGCTGAAACGTGTCCAGAAGAGGGTGATCAAAATGTTTGGAAGGCCTGGACATCATGTCCTTTAAGGAGTGGTTTAGGGAGCTGGGTATGTTTAGCCTGGAGAAGAGAAGGTTAAGAGGTGACTCAATAGCCATGTTTGAATATTTGAAAGGATGTCATGTTAAAGATGAGGCAAGCTTGTTTTCTGCTGCTCCAGAAACTAGGACATGAAGCAATGGAAAAGCAATTCCACCTAAATATTAGGAAGAACTTCCTGATAGTAACTGCAGTTTGACAGTGGAATACACTGTCTTTGAGTGTGATGGAGTCTCTTTCTTCATAGGTTTTTAAACAGAAGCTGGATGGTCATGTGTAAGGAGTGCTTCGACTGTGTATTCCTGCATGGCAGGGGGTTGGACTGTTACTGCAGTTTAGGCCTACCTAGCGATAGCACCCATTATCACTTTGATATCAATAATTTGGCTTTCTTCCACCATCCCTCTCCACGTGTTTGAGAGGCCCCCAGAGAAGCACAGAACTAGGCTCAGCCATCAAACGCTGCAATATCCCAAGACAATACAGGCAGGCCAGAAATAGCCAGATCACCGCTTTAGGAGACTTCTCTGCAAACACCCTCATTATGTATGCATGCTGTTTACAAAGGACTCCCTCCCCCGAGCAGGTAACTTGGCAAGCTAGAAGCTTAAAGGCCAAGCACTGAGCATTTGCATACAGCCTACCTCTTTGTCAGTTCAGACTTAACTCAATCATGCTAAATTGTGACCTTTCGGAGACATTGTCTCGCACCCAAAACTCATTGTCGTCCCCGAGTAAGGCATAGCCTGCAGTCACACTTCTCCCTATAAAAACCCCTGATTCCGAGACCTTCCTCGGATCGCTCTGGACTTCCATCCAGCCTTGCTGCTGCTCTGTTTGGCGAGCTGTCCCCTCAGTCCCACGTACCGAGACTCCAGACCAACGAACTCAAGCTTCAGGACAGGTGTTGTATCACCCGATTCAACAATCCCTCTCAAAATCCCTCTATACCACTCCAACCTTTATTTTCCTTAGCTACTTGTGTGAGTGTGTTGCATAAGCTGTTTGTCTATATTTAATAAAATCTCAATTATTCTTAAACTTGGTGTGCTCCTTGGCTTGGCCTGACCCTGTAAACATTGGGTTACCAGATCCTGCTAAGTTACCCTGCCTCTTCTAACGCTAAAGCAGTGCTCTGAGCTAATGTTCCCCATCTATAGTAGAGCACATTTTGGTGTCCCTCCCAGGACCCCCAGTAAACAGGGTAACAGGACTGGATGGTCTTTGTGGTTTCTATCAACAACTCTATGATTCTATGATGCTATGAAATTTCCCTCCACATCACCCTATCAGGAGCTTTCTGTTGGGAATATGACTTGATCAACCACATTGCCACTTCAAGTATCAAATAAAAAACAACAAAAACTTTGGTCTCTTTGTAAGGCAATCTCTGGCAAACTGGAGATCACCACCTCCTGTGGGACTGCAAATCCCAGTAGCCCTACCAAGCATTGACAAAAGTGAAGGATTCTGGGACATGCAGTCCAACAACATCTACAGACCCACTTGTGGCCTTCCAGTATCTTCAGGAAAGAAAATAAAAATTTTACAAATTTGATTATATCCTCCCCATTAATGAAACTTCAGTGGCATGTCTGTCCTTTGAGACCTGAAAATTAAAGTGAGCTTTAAAAGCTTGGGATACCTACTGAACAAAGAAGGCACAGAAGGGAGGCATTGATTTTTCTTTTGCTTGACCATTTCCAGATTCAGAAAAATAACACACAATCATCCAAACCAGATTTGTCTGTAAATGCACACACACATACGTGTGTGTGTGTGTGTGTGTGTGTGCACTGAAAAACTGCAGACACTGGCAGAACCAAAGCATGTTAAATCCCAAATCTAATCCTTTCGATGAAAGAGAGAAACAGAGAGAGAAATGACAAAAGCAAACAGACCACTAACATTTGTTTCTTCGGAGGAAAGCGGACACTGCCAAGACAATAGCCTTTTGTCATCTGTTTTCCACATTGGTTTTTATGATCGCTGGAATTAAATCCTGCACTTGCCATTGATCCAATGTGCCAGGACTCTTCCTTGGTAATTTGCTGGTTTTCTTGATCTTCATTCTTCCACTGAACCAATTTCCTGACTCCTGCAGTGTCTCCACTGCTGTCAAGGCCTCCCTAGCTCTAATTAAATCTTCTGTTCTCTCTTTCCAAGTCACTTTCTCCCCTGGCAAGTTTATTTTCCTGTTCCTGTTTTCAGCTCCCCTTCTGTTTCATCCTCCCAGACCTGATTCAAGGAGATGATCTGCTCTCCTGCCTATCTTGTCAGCTCGCACAATCTATACAGCATTTGTTAGGTATGGAGCAACTAAGGGCTTGTCCAAAAAGGAAAAAAAAAGTCTCTGGAAGTATCAAGATTTTCTAGTGCTTTTTCTTTTGATTTTAGCAGTATATTCATGGTTTTGCATCCTGACTCTTTTTAAAAAATTATTTATAAATTTATTTAAACACAAACAATCTAATTCAGAAAAAAGCTAAGATTAAACTAAACCTGAAACACAGTACTAAAGCACTAAACTAAAACACCAAACAGTAATTAACTGAAATATTATACACAAACTTACCAAAACACAAAAGGGCTCTGACTTCCTGCCCCTACCCAACTGTAATGAAGGAGAGAATAGCGTGCATGCTTGTGTGTGCATGTGTACAGTGGCCCCTCCATATTCATGAGGGTTTGGGGCACAGAATCCTTGCAAAAGTGGAAAAACTGCGAACCCCCCCCCCCCGTGATCCCATTCCTTTGCCTTTGGTCTCAATGTTCCAAGGTGGAAGAAAAAAAAAAGTAAGGGGCTTACTGGTACTTTCCCATCAGACAGAGAATAGTGGAGATCTGGTGTTCTAGCTACTTCTGGTCACAGTCTTGAGAAAGGAGGGGTAGGAGCAAAGCAACCACCTGACCAATAAGCAGCAGAATGTACAGCAACATGGCAGAGAGGGCATGCGTCCAGCGGGGGGGGGGCTTTGCTCACCCAAAAGGAAAAAAATCCATTTTAATCACAACCCTTGCAAGCCTGGGGAGAGGAATGCCAAGAAAACCCTCATGATAGGTTCACCTTAAGATAGCCATAAGTCAGTTTTCAAAGGAGAGAGGCATGATGGCCAGAAAGAACCTCACCCTATCAGCAGCACTTTGTTGTTGAGTGCCTTCAAGTAACTTCTAAGTTACATCAACCCTAAAGTGAACCTATTACATATGTTTTACCTTGCAAGATTTATTGAGAGGAGGTTTGCCTTTCTCTTCCTCTTCCTCTGAGGCTGAGAGAATGTGACTTGCCCAAAGTCACCCAGTGTCTGAGTAGGGATTTGAATCCTAGTTGCCAGACCCCTTAAATAAATAAATAAATAAATAAATAAATAAATAAATAAATAAATAAACTTTTGAATAAATTTTTGAATATTTAAATCTAAATTTAAATATTTAAATCTTGAGTTAAGCTTTGGGGTTCCCTGGCAACAAATTATATTTACAGAGTTGGGGCAGCTGATAAAGAAAAGGTTAAGAATCACCAAATTAAAACATTCAGACAGAGAAGTAGAAAATAAAAACAGTACAGGTTTATTATATAACTAAAATAAGCATCTAATCTTAGGCTGGCATACACAGTTGCATCTCAGTTTCAGACAAAGACCATTTCTGCACTAGAGTGTTATAGCACTGCGATTCCACTTGCAACATCCTATGGAATCCTGGGATTTGCAGTTTCAGGAGGGGCCATCCGGCCCCTCCCAAAATTGCAAACCCCAGGATTCCATAGGATGTTGCAAGTGGAATCATAGCTCTATAACAGTCTAGTGTGGAAATGGCCAAAGTCTTAGGAAAGCTAAGCTGCATCCGGCCCTTCTGGTATATGGGCCCAAGTTGAGTGCCAGACCACAGATGGTTATTGAACAGTTTGGAAACGTTACTTTTTTTTTTTACTATAACGTGCAGAACTCCCATACTGGCAAGGGATTTTGGGAATTATACTCTGAAAAGTTTTCAAATATAGTCAGCATTAACAATAAACATAAAGCTAGGTCCCTGCAATCCAAAAACCTCTTCTTCGCATAAGCACAAAATGGATCTTAATACACAAGTGCCATTTCAACACTAGACTGTTATAGTGCTATTATTTAGGGATGGGATGAATCCAGAATTTCTGAATCTGAATCCAAATACAAATCCCTGGAAGGTTCTGGGAATCCACGAATCTCAAATCTTTTGAATCCTTTTTTTAAAAAAAAGGTTTAAAAAACAAGGGAAAGAAGGATAATCTTGGGCAAGACACACTCTCTCAGCCTTAGCAAAAGCCTAGGCAAAGGCAAACTTCCTTCTGAAGAAATCTGGCCAGGACAATTGTCATAGTTTTGCCTCAGGATCTCCCCAGATTGAAAATGACATGAAGGCTCTTTCTACACAGGCAGGAAAATGTGGATTAATCCCACATTTTCCTGCCTGTGTAAACAAGGCTTCATACTAGAGTACAGAGATAATCAAGATCAAAATTGGATTTTCTTTGCATAGTTCCTTCTGGCATCCTGGGGTTTGTAGTTTGATGATGCACCAGCACACTTTGGCAGAGAAGGCTGTGACACCTTGGAAAACTACAAACCCCAGAATTGTGTATGAAAGAGCTTTGCAAGGGAGTTATGCAAAGGAGTCTTTCAGCTGTCCTTAAAATCTCAAGAAGACTGTACCTTCCAGTCAATCAGACCTTTGGTGGGCCACAGAGACACCAATTTTTAAAAACAATTTTTCCTTTCTGCTACATGTGGTTTGTCATGTGGCTCATGAGAAACCATGACAGACATTTCACTTCTCATCCTATTCTAGCTATAGGTTTACAAGCAGGCACTGGTCTTGTACACTGGCCTACATGTGGCAATCACTGGATGAGATTGTGTGACCTTGCCCTCTGCCCCACTACTTCTGATAGGCATCAGACCCACTGATCCCAGCATATGTACATGCCATTGATTTTCAGCACAGAAAATAGTGCTGAACTTAAATATTAAATGTTCAGTTTAAATATCTTAGAGTTCAACCTCAGATGTAATTTCTGAAATGGTTGGCAAACTCCAAAGGAAAAATTAACCTACTCACCGTCTCCCCTTGTGTGTCTGCTCTTCCAGGTTTTCAGGCACCCAGGACTCCAACAAACTATTTGTTTGGTGGATTCGAAAGATTTGGTTTGCCTGTTTTAGTACAGGGATTCGGATTGCAAATCTCAAATCCTTGTGAAGGATTCAAAGATTCGCAGATTTGGTTGGCCCATCCCTACTATTATTCTACCTTCAACATCCTATGGAATCCTGGGGTTTGCAGTTTAGGGAGAGGTCTTTGAGGCCAAAGAAAGTGCTGGTAAGGAAATCAGGGATCTTTTCACACTACAGAGTTGAAGCAGGGTGATTCTCCTTTAACTGCCATTGATGGAATCCTCGGATTTACCATTTAGAGAGGGATATTTCGAGTACTCAGCCAAAGACTTTTAGTGCCTCCCCAAACTATAAACCTAGGATCCAGTAGGATACTCCTATTAAAGCAGAATCATACAACTATAACTGTGTAGTGCGAAATGGCTCTAGGTATGAAGTTCCAGTGATGAAAAATGCACAGTATCAAGTGTTATCTGAATCAATCACAATCTGGCCCAAAGGTATTTTAGCATGCCAAGTGCTCATGTCCACTCCACTGTCCACAGAGTATCCAGATATTTATTGATTGATTGATTGATTGATTGATTGATTGATTACACACCACTGGGCTTGGGATATGAAAAATAGTGTAATACACATTTTTGTACAAGTCATATTTTTCTACAAGTCTTACCAAGCCTCTGATAAGCATTTGGATACACAAAAATGCTTCTTCTCCCTTCTATTTGCATCTCTTCCACCTTTATCCATTCCTTCCCAAAATAAACACAGTGAAATTTAAAGTTAAAGTTTAAAGTTAAGGTTAAATTTTACTTACACTAATATCTCTGAAAATTTCAAAGGCATCAGAGTGACCCTGCCTAGCCACAGAATTTGTTCAGACAATACACTCTAGCATCACGATACCACCTCTTCAAAACAGAGGAAGTCTATTACCAGCAGATAATGTGGCAGATTTCACCAGCATCCCTAACAGTATTTTTCCTCTTCTTCTCTTGGTCCTCCTTTTCTTTTCTCTAATAAGGGAAGGAAAGAATACATTAAAACATTTGAAAAATAGTCAAAAATATGTTTTCTGAGTGTCAGGAAGTCCTGTTGGGAAGATCCTTGGTCTGATGAGAATTTTCACAGTTGGGACTTAATGTATGCAAAATTCACACACAATACGCTCTCAAAGAAAACAGTATTTTCTGTTCAGGAAAAATGCATTTTCTGCACAGAGATACATTTCTTCCTGTATATGAATATTATTTTCTATGCAGGAAATGCTGTTTTCTGTGCAAAAACGCCACACGCAAATTTTGCACAGAAGGTGTTTCCAACTACAAACAGTCTTTGAAAACTACTCAGTTTTGAAGACTTTCTCACCATGAGAAGAAGACTGCTGAATTGCTTCCTTCAAGAAGAACATTGATGAAAAATTACATTCCCATCTCTAATTAATCTGCTGCTTTCTTGATCACTTAGTATTGTCAGAAGGGTGAGTTTCTGACAAAACATTCCACCTCCTTTCCCCAACCATAAGCATGATACCTTCGCCTTCTGAAAAACTGGCCTATGCATACGTTGACCTCTACCCCTCAGTGACATCAAATTAGATTTTGCTTTGGTTGAGGAATGACCAGCCAAGGGAAGAAAGTTGTGTGTGTGTATTTTTTTTTAATTTTCCAAGGTTCTGTTGGAGATAGACATTTTACAGGAGCCTCATTAACAGCTGCCTGTGTCGGGGAACTTATTTGGTGCCATGGGATGCATTAGCAGCTGCAACAGGGGTACTTAAGTTGCAGAATGTGCAACATAGCAGTTTGAGCATTATTCATCAGCTGCCACACTGCTGACCGGATTTGGCAAAGTGGCAGACTGAACAAGGAAACTGGGGACTCAAAACACAGCCTGTTTGTCTTGCGTTCAGAACATGTGTTCCTGGACTTCTGTCATACAATCTACTTAAAATTTTCCTTGAGATCTGACGTTAAAACCAGAATTTTCCTAAAAGCCTGTTAAATCAAACCTCATCATATCCCCAGATGGACATGGAGCTGGCTTGAACCCCCAAACACAAGGTAGGAAGGTAGAAAAGAGAAGGAAAGAAAGACAGATACACACATATAACTTTGTCCAAAGGATCCCTCCAGGAATCACCAATAGTGATGACCCCAGGAGGATGATTTATTCTTTCAGGGTTCCCTTCTAATACTATTTTTATGTTTATTTATTAAGGAATGCTTACAGGAAAGAAAAGATTCAAGCATCAGCATTAGCAGAGGTAGAACTTGTACACATGTTACATTCTATCTAACCTTAAACATCACTTCCAGGGTCTAAATGTCCCAGTGAACATCCTAGGCTATTTCCACCAGGTCATCTCCAAAGACATCAGTGATGCAAAACTGCATGCTTTTAGGGTACATGTTAACTATAAACAGGACCCAAGCAGAATAAACAATTCCAAAGCAAGGTTGTTTGATTATGCCAATTAATATAACAGATAATTGTTATTAAGTATTAATTCTATAGCAAGTTACAGAAACCAAATTTCAAGCCTAACAGTTAACTATTAGTGTAATAAAAAGAAAATAATGGCTGGAATGCTTTAGGTTAGGCCATTTCCACGCTATACTGTTACAGTACTATTATTCCACTTTCAACGTTCTGTAGAATCCTGGGGTTTGCAGTTTAGGGAGGGGCCTTTAGAATTCTCAGCCAGAAAGCTCTTTTGCCTCAGTAAACTACAAACCCCAGAATTCCACAGGATGTTGAAAGTGGAAGAATAGCACTATAACAGTGTAGTGAGGAAATAGCCTTAGTTGCTCCTATTGTAAACCAATTGAATCAATTGTTGGATGCTGCTCAGCATGTAGTTAAATCCCATGGATTCAATGGCACTGCTCCATTTGGGAATAGCAAGAGAATTTAGACTTTTCCTATCCTAAGCCCTAAGCTTGTAACTAAAATCTTGGAGCAAGAAAAAAGTTGGCATGCGTATTGTCCACCATATTACGTACAGGATATAACTGGCATATCTCAGAGTGACTGTGCGGTTCGTTAAACATAGCAAAGGCTGTAAGCTGTTTTCACCCATAAGCTTTCCTTATGCAACAGTAGATGAGCAATTCTGTTCTGCACAATAACCTGTCCGGAAGGTTTTAATTGACCTTGCATTGCCTTAAAAACTAACAAGTGAAGCAAAGACCAGTTTGCCAGCTCCCCCTTTGAAATTAGCCATGCATGCTTATTCAATTTCCAGACATTAGTAAAGCCTCAACTCCTAGGTTTATGAGGGAGATACAACTCTATCCCTCTCCATGGGGTTTCATCAAAGGAGTGCATTTAGTTTTGTTTCTGCTAGAAAGAAAGGTGGTATTACAGAAACGCAAAGAAGTAAGCACTGCTGTGGTTTTAAACAAAGGAAGGACAGAATGAGTGTTTTGTCCAAAGAATTGTATCGAGTGGGGAGAGGCAGTCCTCCAGATGTTTGGACTATAGTTCCCATGTCCCCTGAAAATTGGTCACAGTGACTTCGTCTTGTTACCCTAAAAGATGGAGGACCTCGAAGTCCACAAGCAGTGCCAGCATCTCCTTAGATTTGGGAATTATTAGCTCAGAGGAGGCCTGCAAGAGGAGGGTAACAGCAGGATCTTTTTACCTATGTATACCAGTACTAACTACAGAGATCAGTTCAAAATTCAAAGGGGTATTTGATTGGAAATTAATGAACACACACAAGAAATCAAGCAATCTCACAAACCATACAAGGCAAATGAAGGAAAAGGCAAGAAAGGTTGGATAGAGAGAGATTTGGGGTGGAAAGAATGAAATTTACTGGTCCGGAAGAAGAAGATCAAAGAAGAATGGCTCAAACACTAGAGCTTGAGGGCAGCATAAAGGAATGGGAGTCTAGGGTACAGTGTGATACCCAAAGTGCTAGCAATTACCAGAGGTGGAGCTGGAGTTGTTATACTCTATTTCCCATCCTGAAGGGATGTGTGTTAATTGCTTTCTTGCAGAGCAAACAAAGGCAGTCTGGAATGGGCTGACTGTCTTAACTTTAGGTGACAAAACATAGATAGGAGTCCTGACAGCCTCTTACTGTCTTAATGGAGCAAAGTGAATGAGGAAAGTCTCTGTAGAAAATATGCGCAGTAGGGGTGCTTGCCTGCAGTACCTGGGCAGTTTTGTCTACTATTGTATTTGGAGGCTGGTTGGCTGAGAGGATTATCCCAAACCCATTAATATCAAGGGTTTCTGTCTAATCCTCTTGAATTTATGACTAGGCCATACTGAGGTCATCCTGACACGCTTACAACCAGTGTCCTGCTACCATATGTTTCCCAATCGTAAATGCCCAGTTTTGTAGGGAAAATGATATTTCTTGCCAATTTTGCTGTCCAACAAGATGGGGAATAAATGGTGTGGTAATAGTGTTATGGAAATTATAACCAAAAACAACTGGTCCAAAGGATAATACTACAATTCTCCTGCATAGGCTAGTGTGCTATAGTGGTTTAAGTATCAGACTAGGACAGGGGTGAGAATTATGTAGTCCTCCAGATATCATGGGACTACATCTCCCAGCATTATCCACCATGCTGGCTAGCACTGCGTTATTCCTGACATCAGTCTATGCATTAAAAGGAACTAGCTCAGTCTGGAACATGGAGGTTCAGTTTACACTAAAGGCTGTTGACCAGCCTGTCTCCTTTGAATTTGATACCTACCTCATTCATTCATTCATTCATTCATTCATTCATTCATTCATTCATTCATTCACTCATTCATGAAAATAAGAGGATTTACACAGCCTCCAACTGTCCTCATTTGACAGGGACAGTCTTGATTAATCATCTGTCGTCCTCCTTTTCCAGCTGTTTTCAAATCCCAGTTTCTCTCTCCTTTCACTTTTCTTTGCCCTCAGTTTACTTCAGTTGACACAAACTGAGTTCAAAGTGCCAAAGTAGTTTGCACTCAGTTAAAACAGTAGGGGGAGAGGAGATGAGAAGACAGAGTCGTGCCCCTCCCTATAGAACCGGGCAAAAGCGAATGACAACTGCTTCTCTGAGTTAACATTAATAACTTTTCCACTTTGACCTCACTATGAGGTTGCTCAGCCACAAGCGTCCCAGGCCATTTCCTCACTAGACTGTTATAATGCTATTATCCCACTTTCAACATCCTATGGAATCCTGAGGTTTGGACTTTAGGGGGGGCCTTTGAGTTCCCTCCCTAAACTGCAAACCGCAGGATTCCACAGGATGTTGAAAGTGGAATAATAGCATTATAACAGTCTAGTGCAGAAATGGCCCCAGTTTTTCCCTGTGAAATGTTGGATGGTATCCCACCCTATCTAAAGGTCTCAAAATCAAGTATAATAAAATCAACTTGACCAATTTAAAACAGTAAAAAAAAAATGGCTAAAAACCTCTGACACAATTAGACAAGTTAAAGCATGTGACCCAATGTTATTCCCTGTAACTTCATCTCACGCTTTAACATGGTCCCCCACCACTCCCATGGGACTGGAATTTATATATTACACCAGTTGATTTATATTGGCATTTTAGCCTGTTGTTGCTTGTGAAACGGGGAAGCTAAAGCTATTTTAAAAAATATATCAAAGACATTAAACTACAACAAAATCTTCCTGTCAACATTACCTGCTTGCTAGCATAAAGCCAGCCAGGTTTTTTCAGTTCATTTGGTTCATCCCAAATGCCAAGGAAACCCAATCTCCTCCTTCCTGCTTCTCCAAATGGGAAGTCACATTTGCAAAGGTTTTGCCTGGAGCAACTCCTGTTCTTCCCTGTGCTCCTATTCCAGTGAGTGCCCTTTCATGTCCCAGGGTGGGTAGTTCCCTTTCAGGCTTGGTAGCAAGAATGCTTGCAGCTACACTTAACTTTTATGAGTTGCCAGCCTCAGTTCTGGGCCTTAAAAAACACACAAGCCCTCGTTGGTTCCAACCAGCCGCAAGCATTCCAAGGAGGTAGTTAATTGGTGAAATCTGACCACTGTGCTCCATAATGAAATGGAAACATGTGCGTCAGGCAGGTTCCTGGGCATCCCTTCCTCCCATCTTCAGAGCTGCCAGCCTGACATGAAAGAAAACGGATCTGCCCACCAAAAATCTCTTTTAACTACATAGGCTTTTTTTTTTTTTTTTTTGGCATTTCCCAGCACACAGCAAGACACATCACAGCTGCTTTTCCCAGATCTCCCAACCCATCTGTTAACAAGTTTTAAAAATTTCTGAGAGCTCTTCCCCCCCCTTTGCTTCCTTACAGATGGTCCCCCCACCCAGTTGGAGAGGAAAGGGACAATAGGTTGCTTGAAACAATAAAAAAAAAAAACACTCAAGTTCATGATTGGACCACAGTCCTGTCCATTGATTCTTGCTAGCTGAGAACAGCAGCTTTCCTAGAATGAGGATGCAATGACACTTTTACACAATTTGTGATTCCCTGTCCTATGAA
The DNA here is from genome assembly GCA_948472985.1 of Iguana delicatissima. Taxonomy (NCBI): domain Eukaryota; kingdom Metazoa; phylum Chordata; class Lepidosauria; order Squamata; family Iguanidae; genus Iguana; species Iguana delicatissima. The sequence continues at coordinate 48,527 of CAOKZL010000692.1, read as the reverse complement.
CAGATTACCATCCACAAATGCATGGCAGCTCACTGAGATCAACCTGTGAGTTTCCCTGCCCTGTCTAGGCTTGCAAAAATAATGAAGCAGTTGTGTTCAAAGAAGATCCATTACATGGCTAGCGGTCTGTGTTGACTAGGTCAGGAATAGACAAGTCACATAGCCTTGCCACCGCTCAATAAAATGCTTGCAAACAGGATCAAGGTCAAGAAAGGTCACAGTGATTTCAGCAGGCTCCCACATGTTCTCTGCAATGTACTGCTACTTCCATCTTCCATAAAACCTAGACCGTTTACACACTACACTGTTATAGTGCTATGATTCCACTTTCAACATCCTGTGGAATCTTGGGATTTGCAGGTTAGGGAGGGGCATTTAGAATTCTCAACCAGAGAGTTCTTTGGCCTCAGTAAACCACAAAGCCTAGAATTCCACAAGATGTTGTAAGTGGAATAATAGCACTATAACAGTGTAGTGCGGAAATGGCCCTAGACAGGGCTACCTTGGAAAGGGCAAGGCAGAAGGGGAGGCAGTGGAGAGGCATAGTACAGTGGCAAGTTCTCTTACCCTTGGCCAGAAAATATATCTTCACACATTTAGAGACATGATTAAAAAAAAAAAGTAGTCCACTGTCAGAAGATTTTTTTTTAAGTTTTGAGATATTTTTGCGAAAAGTCTAAACTTGTACAGAAAACTTAGTTTTTGCAGAACAAAAAAGCAACTGACCAAATCACTGTTCTCTGCAAAAGATGGGGGCAACAGTGGGGGCAAAAGAGGGGGCAACGGTGTGTTTGTGCAAAATTCAAGTGTATTGCACAGACAACATTTTCACAAAGTCCTGAATTGTGAAAAATAATTGAATACTGTGCCTCGCCTCACCCAAAAAAATTAACCCTCTTAATTTCCCCTAACTGCAGAAAACCTTTTGAAATTATTTATTCTTGAATGTGAGAACGAAATAAGATTTACATTCTTGGGATATACCAGAATAAATGCTCCAATAGCCTGGAGAGGCATCTCTTGCTACCACTTATCCTAGAAATCCAGCAATTGACAAATCATCTGTGTAGAAGAGTGGACCCTTCAGAAAGCCTGTAAGCAGAATCTAGTTGTCTTTGGGGACAGCGGGGAGAAGAAACAGCATCAGGCACACTGGGAACATGTAACACCTTTGTGACAACTCTGTGCCTTGCAGAAACAATTCAGTGCTTGTGAAAGCTTGTTCTGTTGAGGAGCCTGCCCCTCAAACACATTCATATGCCCTGTTGAAAGGAAGTCATTTGGTGACACTGGCCCGTCCTGTATCTAATCCTTTTCCAATGCTAGATCCCTTTTTCTGCTCTCCTTTTTTTCCATATCTCCTTCTGTCTGTGTTTCCCATTTCTAGGCCAATCTCCCCTCCACCAAGCCCAATAAGGGTTGTACATGCTCCTACAACAAGCCAAAGTTGCTTGTTGCAATCCGTTTCCAAATGGCAACAGGAAGCTGTCACATCTCTTCCTTTCCCCATTTGGAGAGGGACCACAGAGGAAAATGTAGGCCTTTGAGGGTAGTAAAGGGTTCCTGGGTACTTGTGAAGGTAGAATAGGGATATTTGTTTCCAGGGGCTTTTTCTGTGGTTTTATGGTGGGGGGGAATGCACTTTTTTAAAAAGAAGTGGGAAGGTATAGAAGGCTCTGGGAGACTGGTAGTGGGCTTCTGGGACCACAAAGGTGGGATCAAGGGTCCACATGTTGTGCTATACCCACCTCTGATCTAAACAAATGACTCACAGAGGCCATTTTCCTACCCTCGGCTCTCACCATCTCAGCCAATTCCACTCCATGGCTTCAGTAAACAGAACATGCATTAGCGATTTTACATGCAATGCTAGTATAAATGACTATGTAGCATCCACCCTTGAATAAATCCTTCAATAAATATAATTAAATTAACTAAACACAGCACAAAATGTGCAATTGTTATTTGTGCTCTTTAATCCGTCCCATTTGATTTCTTAGACACAGAAGCCAATTGGGAGAAATCATAACTGCTTGTCTAAGATAGCGGTTCCCATTGAAATTTTGGACATTTTGACTTGATTTAGGCTCTCAGAGGGAGGATCTAACTCAGACTTTCATGCTCATAATGGAGCTGGACTAAATCCAAACGGAAATTTTCCTGGGCTACGCTAGTCATTTCATTCCTACTTGGTCAGAAAGACTTTGAAAACTTTCCATTGCAATTATTCCTATGGGGCCAAAAAAAAAAAAAAAGGCACATATAAATGGTTGCTACATCTTGGGTCTATAAAGCTCTTAATGCAGAGCCCTGAGCCTATCCTTTTCTGTCTCCTCATCTTTTACACATAATACCCACTCCTGTCTCTCTTCTTCCCATGTTGCAGGCACTTATCTCCATTAGTTCGCTGATTACATGGCAGATCATGGCCAGGAAAGATGAAATGCGCAGCTTCAGAAATGGATGAAGCACCTTCTTTTTTTTTCTTCGTGAACCTCATAGTTCATTTTGATTTGGCAGGCGACAAAGCCTAAGACAGTGCATGCGATCAGGTGATGGGGTGTTAAACACCAGGGAATGATTCAGAAGAGGTGAGGTCATTTGGAGAGGCTGCAGGATGATGTAAATGATGTCACCAGCATCAGCCCTGGCATCTTCAAATAGCTGCTGGAGTTCTAGCAGAGCCTGCCATGGCTGAGGTGTTTCTCTCTCTGTCTGTCTCTTTATCTCTCTGTCTCCATCTCAGGGTGAATCTACATGGGCCAAATAATGCATCCTTATCTCAATCCCAATCCTGTCAGAATACATGACGTTTCTCTCCTTCTAATGTAAAAACACTTCTTTTCAATGCCTGAGAGCTTTAAAGTGATTTAAAAAAGCAACAACTCCAGTTTACTCCTCTGTTTTGGGGAAGAAATGGGGTTGGGAATACATGTTTTGACCCATGAATTGGGATTGGAATGGGACTGGTCGGAGGGGAGGGGAGTGGAGTGGAGTCAGGTTGGTGGGTGGTCACCTAGGCCATATGGTTACCTAGGTCACCTGATTGCTCCTACCATGGAAGGGTAGCTCCCTTGTTTGTATCAGCATCTGGAAAAGGCAGCATTGCTTTTTTCTTTTCTTTTTTGATTTGGTGCTTGAATGCACACATTCCCAACATCTAGCATAGTGTAGTGCTTTGAGCATTGAACTACAACCACGGAGACCAGGGCTCCATTCCCAACTCAGCCCTGGAAACCCACTGGATGACTTTCGGCCCATCATACACTCACAGCCCCCAGAAAAGCCCATGATAGGCTCACCGTAGAATCTCCCTAAGTCAGAAATGACTTGAAGGCACACAGCAACAATGCACACATTTGCAGGTTGGCATTTCACCCCTTCCTTCTCTATTGGCTTCACTTTATAGAAGCACAGGTGGGCAATCAGAATGAAGGGAAAAGAAAGGCTATTTGATTAAGCAAATATGTGAATATGCACATGCATTGCAGGAATTCCTCACCCCTCAAAAAAGCACCTGCAGCTGCTGGGGTCATGTGAGGAGGCATAAACTGATAAACACATGCCCTGAGTGACGACATGGAAGCAGGTATGTACAAAAGAGGAGATGGAATGCTTACACTCTCTCTGACTCTGCATCCTGTCACTCTGCTCCTGAAACTCTGATGCTGAATCTCTGCCTGTGGATCTGTGTATCCTGTGTACAGATGTATATACTGCAACTTTGAAGATTAAAGCCTCCAGGTATTTATGGATGACAAACTCTGTGTCCATGAGTTTACTAACCAGTGGGTAGAGGGGTCAGAGCTAATGCTGTAGTTGTACTCTGCTGGCACGCTTGTTGCTGTTTTGAAACTCTGCTATGTTATGCTTGCCTCTGGGACAATTTTTGTCCAGAGAGCAGTGGTTCCAGGGAGGATTTTGTGCTGGTGCTGTAAATCAATCTCCCATCAGATTCCGCGTCTGTCGGTCCTGGGTTTGGGCTTAAGCTTGGGTCAGGGCAAACCACACTGGAATGGGCTGTGCTGGGCTGTGCTGGTGTGTGTGTGGCTAGGCTAGGGCCTGATCCGGTCAGGCCACTCTCCCTCTAGAAACTGCCATTTTAAATTACGCACAATGTTCCTATTGACTGATATAGCATTGATTTACAATGTAAATGGACAATTCACATGTTGACATTGACATTTCCCATAATGTCTATGTCAGATATTGTTAAGGACTTGAGCCATTTCTGCACTAGACTGTTATAGTGCTATTATTTCAACGTCCTGTGGAATACTGGGGTTTGTAGTTTACTGAGACCAAAGAGCTCTCTGGCTGAGAATTCTAAATGCCCCTTCCTAAACTGCAAACTCCAGGATTCCATAGGGTGTTGAAAGTGGAATAATAGCACTATAACAGTGTAGTGTGGAAATGGCCTTGTTGTGAGAGACAGGAGCCATCTCCAGTCTTCACTCTAGTAATTCTACATGTAACTGATTGCACCCTACTCAGAATACCAGACAGAAGGAAAAATACTACTTAATTTTTTTCAATTAAATAAATTATTGAGAAGGCCATAATCCTTGAGATTTTACTTTTCCCTGAACAATGTAACACATTTCTGCCCATGTACCTCACCACTTGCCTCCACAAGCACCACAACAGCAGGAACAGCGGGAAATATTTCCAATTTTTGGGCTCTTCCACTAAGTTGCTTCAGTGAGATATAGCCTAACTGCCTTTAAGCCTCTTTCACAATAATAGTCTACATTCTTCCTACCTTCTTGCATGGTCAGCTAAGGTAGAGGAAATCTCTGTAAGGTCATGAATCCCATCTCCTAGGATAGCCCAGAAACTGGCCATTAAAACTTTGCCAGGACTTTCCACACCTTGCATCTCTGAAGAAATATCAGGCCAATGGTCCCTGCAGACACACTCTCAAAGGCTCATGAGAATAATGGCTCCTAAGCTGTGACAGATCATTGGTTCTAAATTCACCAGTGATGTAGACTCGAGTCAATAGACTCAGACTCAAGTCAGACTTAAGTTGCTTCAGTGACTTGACTTGAACTTGACTCGGCCATAAATGATGCACTGACTCGACTCAACTGGATACTTGCATATTTTTAATGACTGACTTGATGCCCTTGGTTCACTAACATAACACATTCATCCAGAAACCTTACAACTTTAAACAACACCTCCATCTCTTTGTGCATACTGGTCACATGACAATCTCTCTCAAGCCCAAAGTGTGAGTGCATTTCTCAGAGGGGAATAGCAAACAGGTTAGCAATGGGCTTGAGGCAGGCTTGAAGTCTGCTCAGCCGCCTTTCCCCACTGCATATCGGAGGAGCCTTCTAAAATGTTTGCTAAGTGCAAAAGACAAGACTTGTCCTCAGAGCGCAGGGTGCATTTCTCTGTGGGGAACAGCAAATGTGTTAGGCAATGGGCTTGAGGAAGAAGGATCCTTCCTTCTAAAGCTTTTGAATCTTCAGTAATGGGGAGTAAGATAGTATCCTATTCCCCACTTCTGAAGCTGCAGATGGCAAAATTGCAGATGTGGAGAGCTGACTCTGCTTAAATTGCTAAAACTGAATTTATTTCACTCTATCCAATAATTCTGGAATTTTGGTTGGGGTATAAAGTTGGCTTCCAGACTTGAGACTTGACTTGAGATTTGACTTGAAAGTATCTTCAAGGACTTGAGAATCAATCTGAGACTTGAAGGTAGAGACCTGAGACTTGACTTGAGACTTGGAGTAAAAGACTTAAATACATCACTGGAATTCACAAATGATACTCCAATGACTGAATGCCCAGGAGGCATCACAGTTTGAGGCTACCATCCTGTTGATGGTTCTGCCTTGTCCTATGGAGGGAAGTAAGTGATTATCACTACCTGTACTCCATCCTCCTACTCTTGCCTCCTTCCACATCCTTTGGTTGGCTTACTTGTTACTCTGCTGGAAAAATCGTATCCTGGGGTCTACTATTTGATATTAAATATGATTCTGTATGCCTGAAGAGGTTGCCCAGATGCGCACGTAGGCAGCCACAGTCGAACGATCAAAAACCAGGTCAGGCCAGTAAAATCCCCAGTCACGTAGCCCCAGGAGACCTCAAGATGTGTAAACCCACAATAAACAAAGGGTCCTCCGCCTCTGAGAAGCCAACTTGAGGGGATTAGCATGTTTGTCCCAAGCTGAGCAAATATCCTATCGGATGAGGACCATTTACATGAAGTCACACCACAACCAAATGCAGCCGAAAATCCTGAGACTTGGGCAACACCTTGTAATCTCATCACGCTAAGGAAGTTACTACTGTGGAGCTTCTTTCTTGTTGCAACACCCATTGTTCTCCCCAGGAAAAGATTAGCCCTCCAGGTACTTTTCTCCTACAAATGGTCCCAGTTTTTGAGCATTTCTTTGGATCACTCCTGGTCATCCCAGCAGACCGTGGCTCCGTCCATCAAGTAATCCTCTCACCCTCTCCGTGCTGAGCCCCATTTCTCCGCTGTTTTTCCTGGACCAAGGACTTCAGGAAAAGATGCGGTATTACCCCAGCTACAACCCCTTCAATATTCCCCTATCTAATTTCCTCTCTTGTGCTTCTTAATAGGTCTTGAGTGAGTGTGTGAGTAATTGCGCTGGTGCGTGAGACTTTCATTCAATAAAATCATTTATCGGACATTTTTGTTTGGTTTTTGGCTTGGCTTGGCCTGACCCCGTAAAAACTGGGTAAAAAGACCCCGCTAAGTTACCCTGCCTCTCACATTGCTATTGCTCGTGCTCTGGCTAGTTTCCATGCCCCATTACATGAAGCACATTGAGGTGTCCCCCTAGGGACCCCAGAAATCAGGATAACGTACTGCTTTCCTCCACTATTCCCCCTCTTTGTCTTGTCTTCTCTTCCCATCTCCACCAGGTGGGATGCCTACTGCTGACTTTTCAGGTAGTCCAGGTGTCCTCACATCTTTCTTAGGCTGCTGGTACTTATGTTCCTTGTCCAGCTGGCAGGTGAGTGATCCTTTGCTGTCCTTTTTAGAACTAAGAGTTATGGCCCACATGTTACCGCATTAATTCAAAATCACACCAAGGTTTTTAGCAGCAAAAAAATGTAAAGAATTTATTAAATGATTTTCCGTTGTACAAGAGGGGAGCATTTGTGCATCAGACACTAAAAATATACTACTCCAAAGAAAATGGCTACACACAGGTAGCTTTATACCCTTCTAAGCATCCATTACAGAAGCAAGAAATGCTAATTATTGGTTAATCGAAATACAGTAGAGTCCTGGTTATCCGACTCTTGGTTATCCAACCATCTGGATTAACCGACGTCGCAGCGGCCTGGAGGCATTGCTGTGGGCATTTCCTCATCCCCAGACACACCCCGACATGCCCCGACACGCCCCTGACACGCCCCCAAAATGGCGGCCGCCACGGGCGTCTGGGTAATCCGACCTTTCGGTTATCCGACCTTGCGGCTGCCCGTTTGGGTCGGATAATTGAGACTCTACTGTATCTACATATAGGAACTGTGTCATGAATACATTATTATGTCAGCATATAAGCACTGCGCATGTACATATGGGTGGTCCCAAATTATAATACCAGATTCCACCCTAGGGGTATGATTTTTAATATTAAAATGAAGCTTTATGAGGCTCTTGGTCACCAAAGTTCATCTCTTGTGGTCACTCCCCCTCCCCTTGGCCTAGTTTGGCCTACTCTGGATGCTGCAGCCCACAAAGTCTACCTCTTTTTCACACCTGTTGAACCTGCTGAGTTAGTTATCTCTTTTACTATCTACCGTTGCTCTACTTGGCTTCCTGTTATTCTAAGTTCTGCAAGCTGATTTTCCTATTATCAGCACCCGGCTGCAAGCATAAGCATTCTTCTTGTTTTGCCTGGCCCTGTTGCTCTTTTTTTCCTAATTCAATGTGCTTGCTACTAAGCTATTGATTAATTATTTCCTAATTATTATGCTTCTACAGTGCCTCTGTCTACCTTCTTTGCTAAATCCTCAAGGTTTTTTTCTAAAAAAACTTACCAAAATACATATAAAATGTATGTTTTGTGATAACATATTTTTAAATGTGTACTTTTATAGAAAATATTTCAGAAATGTATCTTGAATAAGACAACCTACTCAATACTATATAGGCAGATAGCAATTTTCATGTGGATTTATAAATATATCAGTACAGCAGGCTCTCCAGATATGTGGGGGTTCGATTCCAGAAACAGCAAAATTCACAAATGCTCATGTCCCATTATATCCAATGGCAGCAACATGCATGCAATGCATCTGCATACACATCACTGACATTTTAGGTATAGGAACGTGATGCTTCATGCGTCCTAGAAATTGTGCACACAGAGGTCATGGGTAAAGATGGCCCACTGTATTGCAAATTGTTGCAAAGAGGGATGGGATGAAGTTATGAAGCAGCACTCATGGAACTGGTATGGACTGGAAAAAGGATCATCCATCCACCCATTTATCTATCCATTCATCCATCCATTCCTACTTGCCTAGAAACTATTTTGCAGAGTCCATTGTATGCCTGTCTCGAATAGCAGCAGCTCTGCAAATTCCCAAGAAGCAAGCTTGGAAAAGTTATTTGTTGGGACCATAACTACTAATAGTCACGCTGGTTGGAGGATTCTGAGAGTTGTGGTCCAAAGACAACAGCTACTATGTTGTTTTATAGTGTTCTATATTTTGGTTGATGCAAAGGAGAACGGCAAAATGTCCTTAAGACAGTGGGGGACATGGTCACTTCCATGTCAGTGGAGCAGTGAATCTACTCTGGATTTTAGTCTGAATTTTAAAAGAATTATCCAAGACTCTGAGCCCAACTTGGAGATGGGCTTCAGGATCTTGGGATAGCAACTTTAGAGTTAGATTAAAACCTGGAAAGGATTCACCACTCCACTGACATGGGTACCATTAGCTGACACTAGGGCCATTCCTGCACTACACTGTTATGGTACTATTATTCCACTTTCAACATCCTGTGGAATTCTGGGGTTTGCAGTTTCCTGAGGCCAAAGAGCTTTCTGGCTGAGAATTTTAAATGTCCCTCCCTAAACTGCAAACCTCAGGATTCCATAGAATGTTGAAAGTGGAATAAAAACACTATAGCAGTGTAGTGTGGAAATGGCCTAGGTACCATAGACCTCCTCTAAAACCTGTGATCTATCACACTCATCAAGACTCATCCATCACACTTTGAGGCCCATCATGCTGTCTCACCATTTTTGCAGCGGTGACCAAGAAGTACACTGACTATCTGGGGCATGGCCTATGTGACTCATGGGTAGCACCTGGTATGGGTGAGTTAGACACTGGCTAATTGTCCGGGACTGAGGTAATGCCTTCATACCATCTATAGCCTGATGTAACTGAAAACTTGTACTGAGGAATAAAAGAAACAGTTGTTGTAGTAATGTACCATCATTGTTAGTATATTGAACTGGAACTAGGGAAATCTAGTTCAAATCAACTGGATGTCTTTGGACCAGCTTCTTCCTCTCACTCTAATCTACCTGACTACATTTTTTCCCCTAAAGATAATGTGTGAGTGTGAACCATGTACATTGCCTTGAACTCTTTATAGAAAGAGAAAAATACATGAGTGATAAATTAAATGACCCCATGTTAGAATCTCCTAGCAGAACTACAGGTATACCTCATTTAATGAACTAGATGTATTCTCAGTCACAATCTCTTTAACAGAAAATTTGGCACCAGAGATAGAAATAATATGGAAAGAAGAGGGAAAGGTCCCTACTCTGCAAAGAAAATAGCAGTTCAATATGTTTCAGCCAAACTTTTAAGACTAGCAAACTGCACACAAGACATGAGAGAACCAGGCCAGGTAAGCCTTGCTTAAGGAAATAAAAACACTTTGAACTTTCTGTAGAACACTTGAAGACTTCTTCCAAAACACATATAGGGATAATTTTTTTTCTTTTATCAACCACCACTTTCCTTATGCTTTCCACTTTTGGGGTCAGACATATAGATCTATACTACTGTGACGTCCTGGGAATAACTGATGAGTCAAGCTTATCTGCTTTCTCGTTGATCTCTATTTTGCTGTTCGTGCATGTTGATTAAGGGATTCCGAAGGCAGCTGCCTACTTTGACTTTTGTAGGCAAGCACACATGGCTAAAGCAGGATCAGCTACAGTAGAATCTTCCTGTCAGCAGGCTAAACCCTTTTTACTTCAACAGGCTTTTAAAACAGAAAGTTTTTGAAGAATGAGCTGGAGATACTATATTGTTTGAAACTGAATGGTTTTTAATAGCTGTTTTTTTAAAAAAAATGTATTTTATTCTTTTAACTTGACGTTTGAATTGTTTTAATACTGTGAATAGTTTAATCCTTTTTAATGTTCACTTTTTGTATGTCTTTAATTGTATTGTTCTTTTAAATCATAAGCTGCTTGGAGTGCCAATTTTGGGAGAAAAGTGAGATACAAATAAATGGGATGAAGATGATGATAGAATCCCATTCTTCCCAGCTCAAGCTTTATTGCATTGTTTACTGCAAACACCCTGCTGCAATCTGCCACTGGATTAAAAAATAGGCTAGGAAGTATAAAAAGACTTTGTTAAAAGGAGTTTCTTTGTCAGATGCTTTATTAACTGATGTACGCTTGTACTTATTATGAAATAAAACATGAAAATCTAGGAGAAGCCATACTGTGTCATCTCATTGGCTGGTGGAGACCCAACAAGCAGAAACTAGGGCAATATTAACCTCTTACTCATACTCCCTAGCATACTCCCTAGCAACTGTCTAGAAACGCACTGGATTTTTTGGAGATGGAGATGGTCCATCATGGTTGAAAGCTAGCTTAATGCTCCATTACATCCTCCAAGTAATTCCATGAATTTCCATGCCTCCTTGAGGAGGCAAAGGCAGACATTGCATTCATGAAGTTACACACTGATTGCACATCAGTGAACTTTAACATTGAGCAACTTAAGTTCAGTGAATTTCAACACTGAGCAACTGCACCTGCAACCAAATGTGTGTATGTGTGCCTCTGCATGCTCAGTGCACAGTGTACGACTGTGATCATCCATATGCAACATCCATGCACATACACAATGCACAACCAAGTACAACGGTGCCACATACAGAACTCTGTTTCCACAACCTTGAACTACATATGGATGCTTCACATTGGACAAAAAGTATCCAGCCAATTCCATGGGAGAACTCAAGATTGCAGGATTCTGGCCCTATTTCATTCCATTCCATTTTAAAACTGCCCAAGAAGGTGTTCCTCTCCACAAACTGTGGAGTTTAACCGTGTGCTGTTCATAATCCTACTGTGTGCAGGATTGCCTGGTATCCTGTATTGTAAGAGAGATCTCTTATTTGTGGACTAGAAAGGTTCTCCTGTGTGATCATTAAATGAGATACCAAAAAGTCCAATATTTTGGATTATCAGTAAAACATGCTGTCTCCAAAAGATACTCAAAATGGGGGTGGGGCCTTTTGGAAGCACATCTGATGCCTGTTGTGACCACTCAAAGTCTGGGCAATGTGCTTGACCTTCCAATGATAAAATTCCTCCCCTTGCTATTGCTTCTAGCCTGCCGCTGTGGCCGTCCTGGGGGTTGGGGGAATCCCATGAGATCTGAAATTCTGTAAAACTTGAGGCCAGCTTTCTATAGGTCTCTCCTTTGTATCCTCACCAGTTCAGAATGTCCCACATTGCTGTTTTGAAAACCTAGCAAACCTATGGAGGAATTGCTAAATTTTGCATGAGCTGCCTAGAAAATAGGCAATCAGAAATTTTAAATTTAATTTAATTTAATTTAAAAAGACATTAGCATTATGCTATGGGCTTTCCCCAGCCCTTGTCAACCAATGATACAGAGCAGGTATTAGATTAGTAAACATAGATAGAATGTCTCCAGTGGCAGAGTGGAGAGTCAATATGGAGCTGTAAGTTGAACTGTAAGCCCAACATCTTCCATAATAATTTGCTCCAACCTTAGTGATTATTTTTATTGATTGCAACAAACAGTACAAGAGCATCTGAATTAGAACAGGTCGGCACTTTCCCATCAAATACGAGGCTAAACTTCTAGCACACCATAAGCTGTTTTTTTTTTATTAGATTCATTTGAAGAACCTATTAATTTCCAAGTAAATGAAGAACATTTTTAATCATTGCATGGGAACCACTTAGCACATTAACTCATCCCTCTGAAGTCATTTGCTTTACTGTGCCCTCAGTTTGCTTAATCCATAACTGGTCAATAGTATATTAATATTACAGTCTCATTTTAGATCTAAGCATGTCTGAACCTATTAAACTGTCACCCTGGATTTACTTACAGGGAAAAAATTATCTGCCTTCCAAGATGGGGGGGGGAGTATTAAAGAGAATTGAGCACTAATGAAATTAATCACAATCATCATAAGTACTTCCAATTGCTGTCACCCAGTGGGAGATGGTGTAGCAGGGATAATGCCCCGCTCACTTGTTCCTATTGTTAAAGTAGGACAATCTATTAACTTCCATTTTTTCCCAAAAAACCTAGCTACAATGAGAAGATAAAGACCAGAATCCTCTTGGTGTCTTTGTTACCTCACTGGTAAACCCTATCCCAGGGTCTACAATTTTGATATTAAAATATGATTCAATGAGCCTGAGAGGTTGCCCAGATGGGCACATAGGCAGCAATGGTCGAACGATTGAAAACCAGTTCAGGCCAGTAAAATCCCCACTCACGTAGCCCTAGGAGACCTCAAGCTGTGCAAACCCACAGTAAACAAAGGGTCCTCAGCCACTGAGGAGCCAACTTGAGGGGATTAGCATCTTTTCTCCAAGTTGAGCTCCTATACCAATAAAATCCTATCAGGCAAGGACTATCTACATAAATTCATACCACAACCTAGTGCAATTCAAGATCCTGAAACTTTGGCAACACCTTGTGATCTCATCATGCAAAAGGAGTTGCCATCATGGAACTTCTTTTCTGTTGCAACACCCATTGTTCTCCCTGGGAAAGGATTAGCCCTCCAAGTACCTTTTCCCCTACAACTAGTCCCAGTTTTTGAGAGTTTCTTTGGATCACTCCCAGTCATACCAACAGACTGTTTCTCCGTCCATCGAGTAATCTCCTCAGCCTTCTCCATGCTGAGCTCCTCTTCTTCGCTGTTTTTCCTGGACCAAGGACTTCAGCAAAAGGTGCAGTATTACCCCAGCTACAATCCCTTCGATAGTTCCCCTATCCAGTTTCCTCTCTTTTGCTTCTTAATAGGTCTTGAGTGAGTGTGCGAGTGGTTGCATTGGTGCATAAGACTTTCATTCAATAAAATCATTTTATTGGACATCTTCATTTGGTTTTTGGCTTGGCCTGACCTCATAAAAACTGGGTAAAAAGACCCTGCTAGGTTACCCTGCCTCTCACATTGCTGTTGCTCATGCTCCGGCCAGTTTCCATTCCCTATCACGTGGAGCACATTAAGGCGTCCCCCAAGGGACCCCAGAAATCAGGGTAACATCTTCCATATTTTCAAGTTACTCTGTGGAACCAGCTAGACATTTTTTGTTCAATATGGAATGTTTCCATTCAGTACAATGTTGAGGAAGAGGATTTGCACATATAGTGCCCTTATGCATGCAAATGTGTGTGTGCTAAACATTTGATGGGTGTTTAGCTGCATCCTCAGTTGCACATTCTTGTGGGCATTCGATTTGCAGCGTTGACACTCAAGATCATAATTGCATAGTGTGAAATGTGTTATTCCATGTGCTACACTGCCTCAGTGCAGGATCTCAGCCAGGAACTTTTTGAACTCATTCGATGGAATCCAGAGATGCCCTTCCACTAGTGCAGACATACTGAGGACCTTTCTGCATTACACTGTTATAATGCTATTATTCCACTTTAAACATCCTGTGGAATTCTGGGGTTTGTAATTTACTGAGACCAAAGATCTTTCTGACTGAGAATTCTAAAGGCCCCTCCCTAAACAAGTCCCAGGATTCCATAGGATGTTGAAAGTGGAATAATAGCACTATAACAGTGTAGTGGGGAAAGGACTTGAGTCTTCTCCAGAACTCTCCATTTGCCTCCAAAATCTACAACAGAGGAACAGACATGGAGTGGGGTGAGGGCTTCAAAAGGGAAGAAGAAGAAGAAAAATCCTGCTTTCTTTTTCCTACTCAAAGCCAAAATCTACCCACGCAGTGTTGGATTTAGCACTTTGTTCTTAAGATTCTGTGTTAGGGGTGGGAATTATGTGGTTCTGCAGATGTTGTTACACTCTAAGGTGCATTTCAAATCCCACTCCCAACCTGCAATGGCAATGGAATCATGACAACGGTTCGGCATGACATTGGTGTGATCCCATCTCAATTCCATGGCCACCCATCACAATCTCGGAAGAAATCATTGACAGGTTTCTCCTGTCAATTAACTGTGATTGTGCAGTCCTTCCTCCTGCACTTACCTGTCATGCAGAATGTCAGGAAGCACAATGGCTGTGCTTTCTCCCCCAGCACAGTCTAGGAGAGTGCTGTGGCAAGGAGGGGCACAGCCATTGCACTTCCTCCCATCCAGCAGGCAGCCCGTGTGAAGGGGAGTGCTTCTGTCACACTCCCCTCCCAGGAATGTCTTTCCCTGGATCCCCACACAATGAATTCGACAAAAAGTAAGATGCGAAAGGGCCCTAAGTCCCAATAGAGCTAGCCAGCAGAACCAATGGCAAGGAAAGAGGTTTCCAGATATCAGAGGTTAGACTTTGTCCTTCATTCTTCAGGGCAAGAGAGAAGAATCTCTGGATGAGAGCACTGTCTTAAAAGGCATGAGAGTTAAAGTGGAATCATAGTTCTATAATCATGTACTATGAGAAGGCTCCTTGGTTCAAAACTCCTATCTGTGGAATTTTGACCTATGGAGGTTCTCTATCTATCTATCTATCTATCTATCTATCTATCTATCTATCTATCTGTCATCTACCGACTTATCTGCCTACCTACCTATCTCATTTATATTGCACTTTTCTTCCAACGTGGCTCACAAAATAAATCCAACAATACAATTTTAAAAACAATTAAAATCATCGCCTTTATAATAGTATAAAATTATTTTAAAAACATACTAAAAGTTTTAAAAAATAAAGCACACACCCTAATAGGAAGGCAACTACATGTTAAAAGCCTGCTTAAACAAAAAGTTACCATATTTGATGGCATATAAGACACACTCACATATAAGACGCACCCCATTTATACACTGTCAAATATTATTTGCTGGCATATAAGACACACTGGCGTATAAGACGCATCCCATTTTCAAACAGTATTTTTTAGGAAAAAAGTAAGTCTTATACACCAGTAAATATAATATAGGGAATTCTGGAAGGTGGGAGCAATCACTGAGAAGGCTCTCTGCCATGTTATCTACCTGTAGAAGTCTTCAGGGAAGTTCCCTCTTCTCAAGATCATCTGCCCCTGGAGGTTTTCCCAAAGGAAATCCTCACAATCTCTGATTATGAGAGACTACCATCTTCAAGCAGTGCTGGCAAAGATAACAGCTGGAAACTTTGTGGAGGCACTGCTACTCAGTGGAGATAGTACTGGGTTAAATGGAGCAGGAATAGGTAGTTTTTTTAAAAAATCCTGAAAGTCCCAAGTTTTTTTCCTGTGCTTTCTAATTTTATTTTGGAGATCCACATGTCACATCAAACAGGCACAGACTCTGTAAGTTTGTGCCTAGCATGCCTAAAAGAATGACTACTAGTTGATTATCTTGGAACAGACGCTTTTACTTACACACATAAACTGCCCTCAACATTTGCGGGTTTCACATTTGCAGATTTGATTATTCATGGATTAATTGCTGTCACCTCTGCTGCCTCCCTATGCCATTTTTAATAGGGACTGCAAGCCTTGTGAGACTGAGAAACTGTAAACAGGGTTTGTAAGTCCCTATTAAAAATGGTGTGGGGGCAGCAGTGGAGGTGGCAGTAGCTCCACCAGCCCCACTTCTGTCTATAAAGGAACCCTGAGGTCTCAAAGGAATCCATGTGAGTTGAATATGCTGATCACACTTTTTTGTGTGTTTTGTGTGTTGTGTAGGAGGGCCTAGAGTTATTCACAATTTTTTCACTTTCACGGGGGTCTTGTGCCCCTAACCCCAGCGAATGTGGAGGAATGACTGTAATGCACAGCAAGGGCCCTGGTTGGTATTTGATTTGTTACTGATCCAAGTCATGATCCATTACTTGATTGGTTCTGTTACTGCAGCTTAGGCCTACCCGGAGATAGCACCCAATATCACTTTGATATCAAACCATTCAGCTTTCCCCTGCCACCCCACTTCACATGTTTGCGAGGCCACCGGACAAGCATGCAAACAGGCACGGCCGACAATTGCTGGACATTCCTTTCTCTACCTAGGCAGGCCAGACACAGCCGGTTCGTCGCTTCAGGGACCTCTCCGGCAAACACCTCATTAAGTATGCACGGTACTAACAAAAGGCTTCCTGCCCTGAGCAGGCTACTGGACAAAGGTTGTGCTGTCCACTGGTAAGCGCCACGCATTTGCATACTGGCTACACTATTGTTAACTCAATCATGCAAAGTTGTGACCTTTCCGGGACATTGTCTCGCACCCAAAACACATTGTTGTCTCCGAGTAAGGCATGGCCTGCAGTCCCAATTCACCCTATAAAACACCCTGATTCCGAGACCTTCCTCGGATCGCTCCGAACTTCCATCAAGCCTTGCTGCTGCTTTGCTTGGTGAGCCTTCCCCTCAGCTCCAGTAGCTGAGACCGCAGCAACCTCGGATCACTCGGCCCGCTCTAGAGTTCTACCTGCTTTGCTGCCACTTTGCTTGGCGAGCTCCCCTCAGCTAATCGAGCTGAGTTTCTTCTCTGCACCCCTGGATTCTCCGCAAGGTCCAGGACGATGAGACAGGTGTCGTATCACTCATTTTCCCCAAAAATCTCTATCCTTAACTCAATCTCTATTCTCTTAGTTAGCTGTGTGACTGTGGTGTCTTTAATATTTGTTTGTATGCAATCAAATATTATTTCAATTACTTTAAACCCATCTGGCTGCTTGACTGACCTGACCTCATAGATGCTGGTTTGCAGGATCCTGCTAAGTTACCCTGCCTCTCACTAGCTTAAGTGAGTGCTTCAGCTAATTTTCCCCAAAATTGTGTGTTGTTGTTTGGTTGCTTGGGTGTCCCTCCCGGGACTCCCAGAGAACAGGGTAACAGTTCCCCAAAGCCATACCTGATTAGTTAATTCATAAGTACATTACCATTTCTGCACTACATTCTTATAGTGTGATTATTCCACTTCCAACATCCTATGGAATCCTGGGTTTCCCGGCCCCTCCCGAAACTGCAAACCCCAGGATTCCATAGGATGTTGAAAGAGGAATAATCGTGCTGTAAGAATGTAGTGTGGAAATGGGCCTAATTTTATTGACACATCTTTCTTCCTTTGATTCATACTGTAATGTGTTTCAGGTCATATTGACAATTTGGCTTGTCTCCTGAGCCCTTAACAATTTGATTTCTTCCTGGCTTTATCTACTAGAGACACTTTGATCTTCTTCGTCAAGGCGTAATTTACTCCTTAGCTGGTTAAAGCATGATTTACCCCTTAGCTCTTTAACCTTCCAGGTGTCTGCTCTTTTTCCTTTTTGCACCCCCTCTGTGAACCTGCTTTTGTAGTTTAAATATTTCATTTACCATAACCTCCACCGTCTCACACAAGTTTCCTTCATCCCAAAACCATTACCATGGCCCATTTCTGCACTACACTGTTACAGCGCAATTATTCCACTTTCAACGTCCTGTGGAATTCTGGGATTTGTAGTTTACTGAGGGTAAAGAACTCTCTGGCTGAGAATTCTAAATGCTCTTCCCTAAAGTGCAAACCCCAGGACTCCATAAGATGTTGAAAGTGGAATAACGGCACTATAACAGTGTAGTGCGGAAAGGGCCTACTTTTTTTCTTTCATTTTTGTTTTGAAACTCTCATACCAAGTTCTGAAGTGGAGGGAGCCCAGAAAACAATAATAATCAGGTTAAAATTCGGAGATGACTGAAAACAAATTCAACAGTCCATTATTAAGCAGCACTTGGCAATTTACAAATATTCATCAATCCCCCTTTTTTTTAACTCACTCTCCCTCTCTCTCCCTCTCTCCCCTTCTTTTTCCTCTCTCCTTTTTTACTTTGCAGAAGTGCTAGAGGGGGTTTGTGTGAGGATGAGTAAATTAAATTTAAATGAAGGTTAAAAATACATCTTGAGGAGAAATGGGTCAATAGAAATTGTCTCATTATTTGGGCAAAGCTGTTCCCTTGTAATTAAATGTATATAGAAACATGTCTCCTTTTTTATTATTAAGTAAACATAAAGGAGCGGTGTTTATCATGGGGAAAAATTACCTCACATTGCCTCCCTGGAGATCTTGGAGACAGAATAAATTCATTTCTCACAACTATGGTGGGCAAAAGAAAGTTCCTTATTGGAGATCGAGCCAAGTGGAAGAATGCTGAGGGGTAGAGCCCAGTCTGGATCTGTTTCTAAATTACTACTACTACTACTATTGCTACTACTACTATTGGGCCAGTATTATAGGTATAGAAAGCCAGTGTAGAGTAGTAGTTTGAACGCTGGACTACAATCCTATAGACAAGGCTTTGATTCTTCCCTCAGTCGTGGAAACCATCACCACTGGGTGACCTTGGGCACTACTCTCAGCCTCAGAAAATATCATGATAGTGTTGCCTTAGGGCTGCCATGAGTCAAAAATGACTTGAAGCCACACAACACCTACAATATCTCAAGAATCACATTTTTCAACCATTTTTAAAAAATATTTTCAAATATTCTTTCCACCTGTAATGGATAACATAGGCCATTTCCGCACTAGACTGTTATAGCACTATTATCCCACTCGCAACTTCCTATGGAATCCTGGGGTTTGCAGTTTCGGGAGGGGCCAGCCGGCCCCTCCCGAAACTGCAAACCCCAGGATTCCATAGGCGGTTGCGAGTGGAATAATAGCGCTACAACAGTGCAGAAATGGCCATAGCTGTAGGCTTATCTCTATACTTTGATTAATACTTCTGTTTTGTTCCTATTGTAAAAGATATGTAAATATGAAATTAAAAAATGAATAAAGTGCATGTTTAAACATCTTGTTTCAAAGGAAAATTGCAGGGTTTTTTCCTTCCATTGCGCCAACCAAATTCAGGGTGCAGCTTCCGCGCAGAAGATTCAGCAGGTAAGCCGTGGCTGTGGAGCAGTGCAGATTCTGGAAGGTTCAAGGTGAGCCAATGTACTCTCCGGGCTGAAGTTATTCATCTCTCTTTTACATTAATTAAGCAATCATTCCAGTTTCTTGAACAAACATCTATGCATCAAACTGCATCCGTGCGCCATACTAGACATCTGTTAGGCCCAGAGGGGAACAGTTAGAGGGGAAGGGACTGTGCTCGGTAAACATTAAGTGGTGAGCAAGAGATCCTCGAAGCAAGGGTGAAATTGGAGATTGTTCATCATTCTGCCTAACAGTTGTTTCTTATTTAGATTCTGTCTGCAATCACAGGATCTGAGTTTGTTTGCTTTTTTTAAAAGAAAGTTACTGCTGTTGTTCAGAATCCCTTTGGGTCATTACATCCTCATAAATAGACTTAACAGCTACAGGGATTGGAATTGGGTGGTTCCATAATGTCCATATCCAGCAGAGGGCTGCTGTTACATTACTACGTAGCAAAGCCAGCAAAATACCTGTTGCACAGAGGGACAGATACACAATGGGACCAATACCCAATGAATACACATCATTTCAGTCTTGATACCTATGGGGTACCAATGTGTGTTAGGCACTCTTGCCAGCATCCTGCTGTGTATCTTTGCAATTCACTAACAGGTTGTCTTAGTGCCTCTGCTACACAGCTAAGTAAACAGAAAGTTGTGCAGTGTAATGGTGATGTAGGCCATTTCTGCATGATGGGGCTCTTGCGAATCATCCCGTCACAGTCCTGGCAGGGAAGGGAGTGCGACAGGAACACTCCCCTCTGCACGGGACCAGCTCCTTGTGGTAGCATGATGGCCCCACCTCTTCCTTCTGCAGCACAGCCGGGCATTTCCCAGGCTGCACTGGGGAAGGAAGCGTTGCCATTGCATTTCCTGCCCTTCCACAGGACAGGTAGGCACAGGAGTGTTGCACAATTGTGGGCACTAAACGGATTTTATCCATTTTAGCAAATACCCTGCAAATGTGACACATGGGGACGGGATGGAAACGGGCCAGCAACGACATCATGCGGAATCACAACCAGACGACTGCTACCATCCTGTCCCCATAGCGGAAGAGCCCCATCATGCAGAAATGGCCATAGATTCCAGCCATTTATGACAATAAAGCAAAACATAAATCTATGATGGATGCATGTGATGAACTCCTTGACAATTAAAAATACAAATACTTATTATTATGGATTATCTAGACTCTGTGACTAGTACACTGTAGATGGTACATGCTGGAGGAACTGCAGAGGTTTCACAAAGGAAAGAAACCTCTTACTGATATTTGACAGAATGAGTGTAGCAAACATTTGACCTGGAGCTATGGCCCAAGACTGTACATTGGGATTGTGTAGCATAGCACACAGTGCTCTGTATGATAGAAAGTGGGTGTAGAGGAGGAAGTGGGAATAAGGCCATTTCCACACTAGCCTGTTATAGCTCTATGATTCCACTTTCAATATCCTATGGCATCCTGGGGTTTGTAGTTTCGGGAGGGGCCACATGACCCCTCCCGAAACTGCAAACCCCAGGATGCCATAGGATGTTGAAAGTGGAATCATAGCACTATAACAGGCTAGTGTGGAAATGGCCTAAGAAGTAAAAGTGCCCCTAAAAGAAAGCGCAGTGGGCAAAGTAGATAACTTTTCTTTGAGTTTCATGAGATCAGTCCTGAAGAAAATCTGGCAAACGTGGACTAAAATATGAACCAATGGATTCAAATTGTACGGAAAGAGATTCCTCCTATACATTAGGAAAAATCTCTTGACTTTAAGAGTGGTTCAACAGTAGAACAGACTACCTCAGAGTATAGTGGACCTTCTTTCTTTGAAGGCCTTCAATTGGAGATTGGATGGCTATCATATTCTATGCTGCTATGGTTCTACATAGAAAGGTAAACCTTTTTCAGTTTCTAAATTACAAAAGCTTATTTAGTTATCACTTTGCCTGCATCTGAGCTTGACTGTTTGTGTAGGAATCATGGGAACTCTCTGGGACTGATGTAAGCAACATGATGCATTCCAGATGTTTTGGATCACAACTTCCATATTCCTTGCTTTGACAGGGTCTAAAGCAGGGGCTTTTGAAAAATGTCCTGCCTGCAGCGTGGTCTCCCTGATGGTTTTTAATAAGGGCTGTTGTGAAATTATAGGGGCTGATGGGAGTTGCAGTCCAGAAATATGGAAAATGCTGAAGTGCCTATTCTAGAATTAAGGTCTAAAGCAGTGGCTTTTATTTTAAAAAAAAAAACCTTCAGTTTTGTATCACCTGTGTTATTTGTCAGCAGTGGATTTCATAGCAACTGAGCAGATGTAACGGAAATTCTGAAACCTATGAATATTGGGGGTGGGGAGATAGAAAACCTTGCACGTTATCTTTCTTTGCTGGCATATTCACTTGGGACTTCATTTTCAAGTCTGTCAAGCACTCCTGATTCCAGCTGACACCAATATTTGATAAGATAATGGCAGCCTATGCCTTAAATGTTCTCTGGAATTTTTCCATTGTCAGCCTGCAGAGTTCTTTTAACAAATCTGCCTTTAAAAGATATAACTACCTTATTCAAATCCTGATGTCAAGAAAAGAAGGTGCCTTTCATTTCCTGCAAAAGTAGATTCATCCCTCCCATATCTAAGCTTATTTTTTCAAGCAGATGGTGGCTACCTATGTAAAAATATGAGCTTGAATTCAGTATGGGATTTAGGTGTTTGTAAGTAGACAATTGTGCAGGAAATAGAAGTCAGCAGCTTGGCAACAGCTGTATTCACCAAGGGGATCTTGTGATGTTACTACATACAGGCATCTGTTGCACAATGGTGGAGTGACTATTGAACAATGGCCCAGTGTGCAATAGGCACCAATGTGCATTGGGGTGCTCCCCAGCACATTTTCAGACACCAGCAAGGAAGTGTTGGAATGAAACAGAAGTGCTTGATATCTATAGTGGCCAATATGCATCAGAACTGCCTGATGTGCATTTTGTGTGTGTATGTGCCTTCAAGTTCTTGTTGCCTTATGGTGACCCCATAAACTTCATAGGGTTTTCTTAGGCAAAGGATACTCAGAGATATTGCCAGTTCCTTCCTCTGAAATATGGCCTACAGCACCTGGATTCATTGGTGGTCTCCCATCCAACTACTAACTGGGGCTGACTCTGCTTAACTTCTAAGATTAGATGGGATCTGATGCCTTTAGGATATTTAGGACCCAAAGCACTCAATGCACATGAAAGCACTTTTGCTGGTGCCAAGATGCACATCATTGCAATTCACTAATAAGTTTTCTTTGTGTCTCTGCAGCATAGCTAAGGATTTGTAGGGTTACACACCATAAACTATGATGCAGAATCTCAGCCTAGTTCTTTGTTTACCTGATTGCTTGAACTGCCTGAACTGAACAATATCCACTTCTGAGTAGGCATGGATAATATTGTGCTGGAAAGTTGCCATCAGGGGATAGGCAACTGTGGAAGGCAAGCTGAGGTAAGCTGTAGATGAAGGGGGAAAGTGGGAGGAAGAGAGAGAAACTGAGAGAGAAACTGAGACATTTTAAAAACAGCCAAGAAAGTGGGACAGCAGAGGATTAACCAGGTCTGTCCCTGCCAAACTGGGATAGTTGAAGGGTATGTCAAAGGGTGATCTTGGCAAGACGGATTCAGAAGAGGTTTGCCATTGTCTTCCTCTAAGGTTAAGGAAGTGTGACGTGCCTACAATCACCAGTGGGCTTCAGAGTTGAGGGGGGTTTCAAACCCTGGACTACTCGCCTATTGTTCAAAATACTACACCAGACTTGCTCGCTCTATCTGTCTGTCTGTCTATCTAATCTGTCTATCTTATCTATCTATCATGTATATACAGAGAGAAGGAGAATACACAAGCATGAACACACACTAAAAAAAAAATCACCATTTTGAAATCATACTTTCGAATGAACACTTCAGAATAAGACTTACAGCTAAGTAAACATGGACAGAGAACCAGCATGTGTAGCATTTTAAGTGTTGGACTGTGACTCTGGAGAACAGGGTATGTGAATCTCTGCTCACAGCAACCCACAGGATGACTGTGGGCAAGTCACACTCTCTCAGCCACAGAAAAAGGCAAAGACAAACCTCCTCTGAACAAATCTTGCCAAGAAACCCCTGTGACAGGTTTGCCTTAGGGTCACCACAAGTTGGAAATGACTTGAAGGTACACAATGAAAAGATAAGGGTAGCTTTCCTCTATCGAGTTCAGTTTGTTTGTTTTAAAATCGGAATTTGTCAAAAGAAAATTGAAACAATATCGCCTGTGGGACCAAGTGAAATTGGCCAATTGACTCAGCCTCAGGTGCAAGAGCTGCATACTGCAATAATGGCTTTAGTTTAAACACAAATACAGTACAGCTCACTGTTGTTACCCCAAAACATGGGTGACTCAGGGGTCCACCCATGATGCCGGTACCTCTGTAAAAGTGGGGAATGTTAGCTCAAAGAGGAGACCTGAGAGAGGGAAGTAACCTTATGAGATCTTTTACACGTGTAATACTGGTACTACTCCAGGGAAGAACCAGCCACAGATTCAAAAATAAACTTGCTTGCTTTATTGGGAGGATTAACAATCACACACACAAAGTCCAAGCAGTCTCATGATTACACAAGGCTAACTTGAAGGAAAAGGAAAAAAAAGTTGGATAGCGAGAGTTTAAAGCGTTGTGGGTGATATTTACCAATCCAGCAGAGAGGAAGGATGGTGATGTGGCTTAGTCCAAGGGTAGTACAAATTGGAAATTGGATAGATGGAGTGATGGCCAGTACACCAAAAGTACTATGAGTTATCTGGCACAGAGCCAGGGTTTAAATACTCTTTTTCTGCCCTGAGGAAGAAGACGTTAATGGGTCTCTGGCAGAGTATGTCAGGGCATTCAGAGTGTGAGTGCGGTGTGGCCCGGAAAAGTTTTTCTAAGTGGTCGGAGACACGTGACCTTGAGGCACAGCTGCAAGGGAATGTTTTGGCTAGCCTGCCTCGAAAAGTCCTACCTCATCACAGAGCACCCAACAGGAGGAGGTTGCATGCCGTGAATGCAGTTTGGTCACCTCATTTGGACTGGGGTGTGGTTAAGCCCTTAAAAAGGCTTAGGTGTAACAATGTACTTTACCTTAGGTTCATTTGCCTCTGGTCATGCTGCTGTAAGAGCTATTTTTTGTGTTGCCTCTAGAAATACTGTCAGTCTGTCTTCTGTACTGCTGTTTTTCATGCCTGACTGTTTTATGCTTCTTGGCATGCTGCCAGAAGCCCTAATTTTTATCTTATGTACTCTGTTGAATAAACAGCACTAAAACTTTTTGCTTGGAGTCTGCGAAGCATTCTTCTCCCTGTCTGGAGCAACTGTTTGCAGCTGGGCATTACTTCCTTATTAGCACTCTGCACATGCTCTCAGGTACATACTTCACATTACCCTGACAGAGTAGACAGTCGAGTTGGTAGAGCAGACAATGGGGTCCAGAATGACCTAATGGTCTTAGCATTAGGTGACAACAGGACTGATGGGAATTGTGATAGCTCCTTAATGGTGGGACAGGTTAGGGGGCAAAAGGAGAGTTTCTTTGGACAAAAGGAGAAGATCGAAGACAATTGTTCCATGGAAGCAGATTCAGGTGCTATTGTTTCTAAAGGTTGAGTCATTGAGGGACATCTTCAAGTCCTTTGTCTGGGATTTCCCTGACTATGATCTAGTCATGGCCTGAGGTCTTGTTCTGACCTAGTTTTGCAACACATGTGTGCAGCCAGTTCCTCTTTGCTAGCAAGCTTCCCAGTCATAGCAGGATATAATTTATATTAATGCCAATTAAACCATATCAAGGAGTAGAGGTGTATGGCCTGGTAACAGTGTAATCAGAGGGAAGCATGAGTAGATAAGCTGCATACCTACTGCTTATTTTGCTTTCCAGTCGTTAACAATTTCAAGGATTCCAGTCTTTGTCTTTATGGGTCTTTGTCTTCAAACTAGAGTTTGGATAGACAGGCTTACAGAGAAAGGAAGCCGTCCCCTATAGAGCTGTCGTCTGTGAACTGGACATGCCCTGAAGCCTTCCCTTCTGTCTGAATTGGTGCAGCCTTTTTTTTTTTTAACCTTTGCAGTAACACCTGGGCCTTAATTTGTGCTATGGAATAAAATTTACAATAGTAGCAATCCAGCATTAGCTTAATGGTTCCTGCACAAACAGCTGTATCTCCCAGGTGTCAATAGTACACAGCAAATCTGTTTGAAATAGCTTTCATAAGCTGTCTGCTTTAACAAGGGCTGCTTAATACCTCCTGGTAAATACTGGAAGCTTTCAAACATATGAAAATAAGGGATGCCATTCTCCTGTGCTACCCGCTTGTTTGTTTATTTGACTGAGAACAGCATATGAGAAAAGTTTTTGCTCCATCTGTAATGATTCTTGGAAACCACAAAATGAAAAGGAACAGATTATTCTCCCATCTCCTATGATCATCAACATTTGTCAGACAAAATATTTTAAGTTAAATATGCTCACATGAAGGTGTAATTTAATAACACACACACCCCAGAATTCCATCTTGAATTTCATTTTTCCCAGTATAGAACAGTCTAGATCAGTTAGGAGTCTATTTACTTTATTGAATTTTGCTCTGCCTTGTTTGCACTGCCATATAAAAGCCAAGGTCCTGTATCCACACATGTAGCTTCATGTCATTTCATCATCTATCATAGAAAAGCAACTGGTCTCAGCCAGACATGGGGGACGAAATGAGGATGCATTCTCAGATGAAGTGCACCCATCTTTTCCTTCTCCCAGGAGCCTAGAGCAGCCAGATTTTTATGGTCTGGATTGTCCTCCCACTCCTTCCCTTCTCCAATGGGAAGCAACCGAAGCAGGGATTTGGCAGCTGCCAGGCAGCAGGAAGATTTGGAATGGAGTAAAAGGACAATCCCAATTCAATCCAAAATAAGAATAATGTCTGCATAAGCCGCACTCACACACACATAAGTCACTAATAGGATGCCAGTCAATATGTGATATCAACAATTTATTTTGCATGTTGCCAGGATGATTTTGCATGTAGTTCAGGCCCAGCAAAGACATTCTGGTCAGGTACATGTAGCAGTGTCTGCAGGTGCGCATTAGTTCCCACGGACTGCTGACCACCAAGGTAGCATTTAGCACTGGATGTGCAATGGGTTCTATCTACACTTTAGCCTAGCCAAAAAGGATGGTCTGGAACATATCCAGAGTGCATTTCTCACATTCAGTTGTAGGAACAAAATCCTACAACAGGACCTTGGAAGAATGGAAATCACGCTATAGGGATGGGGGCTATAGGTCTATCCTCCCTCCCTTCATGAAGACTTCTATGTGGGTTAAATGTCTGGGGCCATTTCTGCCCTACATTGTTATAGTGCTGTTATTCCACTTTCAACATCCCATGGAATCCTGGGGTTTGCGGTTTAGGGAGGAGCATTTCGAATTCTCAGCCAGAGAGCTCTTTGGCCTCAGTAAACTACAAACCCCAGAATTCCACAGGATGTTGAAAGTGGAATA
Source organism: Iguana delicatissima (assembly GCA_948472985.1). Classification (NCBI taxonomy): domain Eukaryota; kingdom Metazoa; phylum Chordata; class Lepidosauria; order Squamata; family Iguanidae; genus Iguana; species Iguana delicatissima. The sequence goes on along the minus strand of CAOKZL010000692.1, from coordinate 21,670 downwards.
ATAGCTCTATAACAGTGTAGGGCAGAAATGATCTGGATATGATTGTTGTCCCATTGCTTCAAAAGAACTATTGGCTGGCATCCTCATGGTGACATACTCAAGCTAAGTCCAATGTATGTTTACATATGTCTTTTTTAGTCGTTGTAAAGATTGGTATTCTCTGCACTGAGGATGTGGGTAGCAAAGGAGAAGCATTTTTATCTTGTAAAAAATTATACTATGTGCAGGCCTTTCATCTGGAGGAAAGAATTGGAGAACATCAGAACTTCTTTGGCTACAGATGAAGACAGACAGTCAAAATATGTTTGCCTTCTCTTTGTATGAACAAGTAGCAAGACCTTTGGCACTTTATTGACTCTCACTGTTGAATTGTCTCCTATGGATCTGCTTCAGGATTGCCGTGTATAGATTTGGAATGTGTAGTTTTAATATGAACAATTCCTTATTGTACAGATTTGTTATATCTTTTTATATTTGCTTTTTACACACACACACACACACACACGCACACACACTATTTATATCCTAATTCTGTTTGTTTTTCTAGTTATTCTCTTCCATCCTCCACAATGACCAAAGCCCCCCATCCCCACTACCAGAATTCAAGATTTTGCTGTGATAGTTGTCCTGAATGGCCATTCTATGGTTGGTGGAGAACATAGATAGCTGGAGAAGCACCTGGCAGTGCCCCATAGCCAGACGCAAACTGAAGTCCACCAAAACCCCAGCACATCTCAGCAAAACATGCCATCTATCTGCATTTGGCTAGACTATGAGGCTAGTGACCTTTTTGCACCATATCTTAATATGTGGTGTTCCGGCATCATTGTGGGATTGCCAATTGCGGATTGGGCCCGTTTTGTAGCCTCTTTTTTCCCGTAGGCACTTGGGCATTCACGGGACAGCATCAGCATTGCACCTGGTGCGTATTCTGCAGCTCTGCTTCCTTGGCCACTCCCAGATCCCACCCCATCCCTGATCCACCACTCCTGATTAGTATATTTTTTTAAAAAAAAAAAATTGCCAGCAGCCATGCTGATGTTAGCATGATAGACAGTGGTAACAGTTTATTGTGTCCACTCCAAAGGAAGTTCAGCAACAGAACATTGGCTTTCTCCAAAACAGCAATGGGGATGGGCAGGGAGGGGAGCAAAGGTAATCCTTGTGATATCTTCCAGCCATTTCCATTGTGGAGCTAGGCTGCCTGATGCCCACAAGAGCCCACTAGCAGGTGCTATCATGCTAAAGTGCTAACGGTGATGTCGACTTTTAAAAAAAACTTTTGAAATTCAGTCAGACCCTGGGGACTGGTGTTGTTGTGGAGGTCAGTGGCGACATCACCCCCAGGGTGGCCTTCCTGGCCAACATCTCCTCATGTGTTTGCCAGTGCAACAACAGCAGTGGCCAGCCTGCTGCTGGGTAGACTTTCCCCTGGGAGTTGCCTAGGGAGGGACAGGCAGGAACTGCCCACACCCCACACATTCCCAGCTCGTTCACAAAAGGACACCAGATGGAGGCTCCACATGGGCCCAGCTATCATGATTGCTGCAAGAAAGGTTGGTTCTTTTCAGATTTTCCCCAAAAATGAAAAACACTTGATAACACCTGATTGGTGACGACATCATGCTGTAAGGCAGCTCCTGGAGTGAGAGAAAGTGTGACTGGTGCGAATTTAAGACATCATACAAAAAGGACCTAAGCTAGATCCTTCTCCAGTCTCTTGCTCTCTTTACCAGACTTGGAGTGGCTGTTCACGAGGGCTACATAGCAAAAGCGTTAATCCTGATGGTAATGATTTTAATTACATTGCGCTATGGATTTTGTAGCCTTTGGTACAGATTTTAGAGCTGAGTCACTGCTCGTGGAACTTGCACTGATGTCCTACAGATAACGATCACCATTTTTTTTCTCTCCTTCCCTACTCCATCCTAGAATGTTAACACAGCTATATACTATTGGTTTGATGAGGATATGAGATGAGTTTACCTTCATCTCCATCGTCACTGAGCCATAAGTTCTCATCTGGGACCTGTCAGTTCAGTCCTAGCATGAACAATGATTCTAATTTCCTGCAGAGAATATTATGAAAATGCAAAATGCATTTGAGCATTCAGAATGGTCAAAGCATCTTTCACCATTAATTCAGCCCTGCAAGCCATTGCTTCCTTGATTGACACAAGGTCTACTTTTAAGACTCCTATGTGTGTTCCAAAATGATACTTTCTGGGCCAAAAAGGAAGCACAGGCTACTAGGAATGTAAAGAAAATTCACAAATGTTCTAATCCTCAACAGAAAAGGCTGTCTTGAAACAATGAGACCCTTCATTGAAAAGCCTGATATTTTTTCTCCGTATTTGGATTGCTTTTGCAAGAACAAAACAAAACAAAAACCCTTCTGCTAATTTATTTCTGTGTAAAGATGTTTCCTCTTAGCAAGATATTTACACAATGACACAAAATTCATTTGCACAAATGGCCCTGTTTTCCATGCAAAAATATCCAGTTTTTTTTCCAAAGAAGTCCCAAAATACCCCCCCCCCGCAAAGATAAGATATGCTCAAAAACTCTTGTAACCTCATTTAGCAAGAAGAAAACTTTTGAAATGCTTCATTCTTTCATGCAAGAATAAGGAAACACAGGCATACTTAAGTTAACAGAGTCTCTGACAAAAAAGGAGTCTCCTTTAACAAAGTCCTTTTATACCTCCTCAGCTCCCTTTGTTCTTCCTCCTCTGCCTAACTGGAATGTTGTTTAGCAGCTGGATCACAGGAAGGATGATGAGGAAGGCCTGGAGAAACACAAAGCTTTGATGTTGTGCTAAGGTAGCATGTCTGCAGTATACAACGCAATAAAGCTTGAGCTGGAAAAGAGTGGGTTTCTGCTCTGGCTGATTTACTATAGTTGTGCATACCTGCATACAGCAGGCAAGGTAAACAGCAGCTGGCTCCAGAATCTCTTACTGAACATGCATGAATAGCAAGACAGAAAGGGAAAGCAGTATATAAACCTGACTCACCAGCTCCCTTTGCCCCCACAGGTTAAAAAGGCATAGATCTATCAGCTGGGCCACCAAAATGGAAATGGAAAAGCAGAGGCTTGTAAAAGTCATCCTTGGATTCATTTTGGAAGAAGCTTCCAAGTGATCTCTAGAAGGTTCAAGATCTATTCATTTACTTATGCATGGCTTATCTGATCTGTTTCATCTCATAATATGCATATTGTTAGTCTTAGATACAAAGTTTACTGAAACATGTTGAACTGCTCCTGCTTTTAATGTCATAGGAATCTCGCCCTGTCCTTTCCATGTAATTTCTGCCTCTGTACCAAATGCTCTGTTAAAGAAGTAACGCCTGGAAAGTCATCTATTTCATTAACTAAGGTATACTTGCATTAATATAATTTTTGGTTACATATGACTTTTGCTGAAGTTCATTTAACTTGGGTGAAAATTTCATTTTCCTGGTAGCTCTTTGTGACTTGAGCAAGATTTTGTTTTCCCTGGGCAAGATTTTCAGTTCCGTTCAATTTGGTAAGACTTTATGAAAATTCACACATTTATTCCTATTCCGAATGAAAAGAACTTGAGTTTTTAAAAAATAAATAATTGTGGGAGACAGAGAAATGGACACAATTTTAGGCCCAGAGCCTGGAGAACTTACCATTTAAAAGTCTGGGTTTGAATCTCTATAAATTCAACTATTGGACCTAAATACCCTAAAGGCACCAGATCTTGTCTGCTCTTGGAAGCTAAGCAGGGTCAGCCCTGGTTAGTACTTGAGTGGGAGACCAGCAATTAATACCAGGTGCTGCAGGCTGTATTTCAGAGGAAGGAACTGGCAAAACAACCTCTGAATCATTCCTTGAATAAGAAAACTCTATGGAATTCATGAAATCACCATAAGTTGACTCAACCATATTCACCTCTTTTTCTTTTTTTTTCCTTTCCTTATTTAACCCTGCCCTTCATGGTTGTATTGGAAATAGCTGGAGCTGTTGGATTTATCCAGTGCAAATGTAAGAGAATTTTGTTCAGTTTGCTCAGGACAAAAGGAACGTGAAGAATAAAAAGTGAAAAATTGAAAGTGACAGATTGTCCTACCCCAAGTCTAGTTATATGTTAGTAGCATTATTGACAGAATCAGATGTCCCATCAGGCTTCATTCGACATAGTTATAGGTTGCTTTACATCTTATAATTCCAAAGTAAAGATACACTTGAACAAAATAGGGTTGAAGGAAATCTATATCCACTTAACATGACCTTCTATGCAGATTGTATACATTGATTATCTTCACGTTTACTTTTCTTCTTTCTCTGAGCCCTGTGTTTAAAATACTAATACTAGGGATGTGCCAACCAACTCCTCGAATCCTTGAATCCTGGGTAAGGATTCGAGATTCCCAAATCTGAATCCCTGTGCCAAAATAGGCAAACTGAATCTTTCGAATCCACCAACCAAAAAGATTGTTGGAGACCAGGGCGCCCGAAAACCTGGGAGACCAGACATATAAGGGAAGATAGTAAGTAGGTGAGGTTTTACCGTTGCAGCAATAATGGCCTTTGCTAACAATTTCAGAAATTACATTTGGGGTTGTATTCTGAGATATTTAAATTGAACATTTAATATTTAAGTTCAGTACTTGACTGGAAGGGACAGGCTTGAGATTTCAAGAACAGCTGAAACATGTATAGCCCCCTTGCAAACCTCTTTCAGACACAATTCTGGGGTTTGGAGTTTTACAAGATGTCACAGCCCTCTCTGCCAATGTGTGCTGGTGCATCATCAAACTACAAGCCCCAGGATGCCAGAAGGAGCTATGCAAAGAAAATCCAATTTTGACCTTGATTATCTCTGTACTGTAGTATGTGGCCCTGTTTACACAGGCAGGAAAATGTACGATTACTAATCCAGATTTTCCTGCCTGTGTACAAAGGGCCTTCATGTCATTTTCAATCTGGGGAGATCCTGAGGCAAAACTATGACAATTGTCCTGGCCAGATTTCTTCAGAAGGAGGTTTGCCTTTTGCTAAGGCTGAGAGAATGTGTCTTGCCCAAGAGTGTCTTGCTTTCCCTTGCTTTTTAAACCCTTTTTTTAAAAAGGATTCAAAACAGTCAAGATTTGTGAGATTTGTGGATTCCCAGAACCTTCCAGGGATTCGGATTCAGAAAATTCTGGATTCGTCCCATCCCTAACTAATACAACCTGTCCAAAAGCATTAGGCATTATTGGCATGAAGCTGGTCTGCTTCCAGAGTACACTGCTCTGTGCAGCACCAGAGTTTGGTTATAAGAGACTTGGGACCTTTTCACAGCATGCTCCCATCCCACAATGGTGACAGGATCGCAACAGGACTGCGACAACAGTTCTGCATGATGTTGTCACAATCCTGTTGTGATCTTGTCGCCAACCATCATGATCTCACTGCCAACCGTCACGATCACAGAGTAAACCATTCACAGGTTTTTCCCATCAACAACACATGATTGCACAACTGCCGTGGACTTACTTGCCCTGCAGAAGCCCTGGATGCACAATGGAGGCACTTCCTGCCCCAATGCAGTCTGGAAAAGTACCCAGCTGCACTGCAGAAGGAAGAGTGGCAGCCATCATGTTTCCTTGAAGCCAGCCAGTGCCGAGGGGAAGGCTTTTGTTACATTCTCCTCCTGGTAGAGCCAATGCTGGGATCCCGCAGGATGGATTTGTGAAAAGGTAGGGTGCAGAAAAGGCCTTGGATGTCACATGTGGAAAGAACAGTACTTTTTATTTCATGGATATTTCTGCCTTCATGTTTAGGCCAAAACAGGTGTGTGTGGTTGTTGGAGTGCATTTCTGAAGCAAGGTTGCACATTGCTTATGAACGATTCTCCTCAGCTGAGTAAAATGCCTTATTTTATTTTATCTTTGAGTAATTTAAAAAGTAATTTTAAAAGGTAATAATAATAATAGTAATAATGGATGATGATGGTGCTCAACCAACTTGATTACGTGCCTTTTGTATTCACATGCAGTTTTATTTTCTGATAATGCTCTCAGGTTTGTGGAGATACTTTTCAACAATGCCTTCCGCACAAAATTAAATGGTCATTGATCTGTACATTACGGATTCTTCAGATATTAATTCCATTTAGCTTCTATCTTGCCATTCTTTCAACAGCATCAAAACAGCCATGAACATGTCCAGAGAAAAGTGACCAAGATGATCAAAGATCCAGAAATCCATTCTTATGAGGAGCAACTTAAGGAGATGGGCATGATGAGCTTGGACTGAGAGGAGATATGATAGCTGTCTTCAAATATCTGAAGGGATATCACACAGAAGGTGGAGCAAGCTTGTTTTCTCCTGCTCCAGAGACCAAAACACAAACCAATGTGTTACCCTGTGGACTGGGGGTCCTGGGAGGGGCGCCCAAATAACCAAAAAACAACAAGCAAAGATGGGGAAATTAACTGGAGCACTCACATTAGCTAACGAGAGGCAGGGTAACTTTTAACCCAGTGTCTAGGGGGTCAGGTCAGAAAAGCAGCCAGACAGTTTAAAATAGCAAAAATGATGTTTTATTAAAGACAGACAACCACTTAAGACAACACAACCACACAACTAGCTAAGAAATAGGAAATAAGAGTTTTCAGGGGAAATGGGTGATACGACACCTTTCTCGTAGTCCTGAAGAAGCTGAAGATGGTAGTGAAGAAACTCAGCGTGGAGGCCAAGGGGAGTTCGCTCGACAGAGCGGCAGCAAGGCTGGATGGAAGTCCAGAGTGATTCGAGGAAGCTCTTGGAGCTTGGGGTTTTTATGGGGGAAAGTATGACCGTGGGCTAGTTTGTACTTGGGAGAGGACAGTGAGGTTTGGGCGAGACAATGTCTCTGAAATGTCAGAATTTAACATGATTGAGTTAAGTTCGAATTGACAATGGGATAGCCAGTATGCAGATGCAGCTTGCCTGGGCGGTGGAGTGTCCAGCTCGCCAGGGTGCCTGCTCGGTGCAGGGGGCTCTTTGTGTTAGCATGCATCCTTAATGAAGTGTTTGTTTCGGGAGGTCTCCTAAAGCAAGATCTGGCTGTGTCTGGCTCACTTATGTGTAAACAGATATGATTCAGCATTTAATAGCCATGCCTAGCTCTGTGCTTGTTCGGGGGCCTCACAAACACTTGGCTAAGGGTGGCAAAATAAGACCGAATTGTGATATCAAAATGATATCTAATGTCTACCGAAGCCAGACCAGTTCATGGTGATAACAAATGGATTGAAATTACAAGAAAAGCGATTCCACCAAAACATTGGAAAGAATTTTTTCCTGTGAGAACTGTCCAACAGTGGAATAGATTGCCTCAGAGGGTGGTAGATTCTCCATCTTTAAAGGTCTTTAAACAGAAGTTGGATGAACATCTTTCAGGAGTGCTTTATTTGTACATTCCTGCATGGCAGAAGGTTAGACTAGGTAGTCTAAGATTCTGTGAGTCTATTATTTATTGATTGATTTACTTATTTATTACATTTCTCCAGCATACTTGTTCTCCAATGAGCAGTATACATGCCTCTTCCTGCTCCGTTTTATTCTCACAACCTGTGAAGTAAGTATCAGCTGCTCCTTCCATAACAAGGAACACATCGTATTTGCTCATTACTGTATCTCCCACAGACACAACAAGGAAATGGAACATGATTCACCTGCATTTTTGAGATACAATAGAGGAATCTTGACTTGTATTTCTTATTACCAGGATTCCTGTTATGTCAAAGAATTCTCTTGGGTCAGCTTCTGGACTCAAAGAGCCAACTGTATTTCTCTTAAAAAAAAAATAGTCCACACAACATTTCTATTTTCCCTGACTATTTTCTGGTAATTCCCAATAGCAGCTGCAACATTTTATTCTCCTGGAGAAATGGATTTCTTTTTGGTTTTGAAACATATTGGAGCCAAAACATTTTATTCTGCTTTTTTTTGTTTTCCTTTTACATTTTTTTCTCGAGAGTTATAGCGCTCTAGTATATCAGTGAAAAGGTATGTTTGTGCAATAACTCAAAGAAAAGATCATTTTAAAAAATGCAGAGAAGACAAAATTTATCTTTCCAGCCATTGATCCACCTCACCAACCCGCTGTTGTGGTTTTATGTGCCTTCAAGGCATCTTGGACTTATGGCAAACCCACCACAGGATTATCTTGGCAATATCTATTTGTCATTACCTTCCTCTAAAGCTGAGAGATTGTGACCTGCCCAAGGTTATCCAGTGAGTTTCCATGGCTGAGCAGGGATTAAAAACCTGGGCCCTTTTCGCATGACATCTGCCATGCGAAAGAGGGCCTGGAGTCTCGCGTGATTGCGAGGAGCAATCTGCATGACGCTCTCACAATCCGCAAGGCTCCAGGGGCTGGCAGGCAATGATCGTGTACCTTTGCATTTTCAGCTTTCAGCTGAAAATGCTGCACAATCGCGCATTGCTCCTGGGCCCCACACGCACTTACCTGGCATGTGGAACCTCAGGAGCCGAGCCGGTCGAGCTTCCTGTCTCAGTGCAGCTTAGGAAGGTCCCAAGCTGCACTGCAAAAGGAAGAGGTGGGGCTCTCGCGCGAGCAGGAAGGTCGTGCAGAGCTAAAGAAGCATGAAAGTGAGAGCCTCTCACAAGAGGCTGCTTGCACAATCATCGCACCTCAGCACCGAGAAAAAGTAGGATGCGGAAAGGGCCCTGGTCTTCTGGAGTCCTAGTTCAACAATCAAATCACGACACCACACTGGCTGTCCAGCAACTATGTCCTGGTTTTGGAAAATCGTTTGGAAGAGGACTTCCAAGTAACCCAAGAAATTGCTGCACACAGTCCCCTCCCCCAGGGAATGGAATGAATGGACATAGAGGTGACAAAACATAGCCAAATCCAGAGACCTATATGGTGAGAACTCATTTTTCTTTAGACCAATCTGGAAGAGCCCATAGTCATAAACAAGTTTCAGAGTGAGAAATGATCGGTAGGAGCAGCATCTGGAATCTGAGCAGGAGCTTAGAAGTAGTAAGTGAGCTTGCAGGAGCTGGTCATTTTTAGAAACGAATCAAAGGGCTGGCAGGCACCAAAAGAGACCAGGGAAGAATCTCTCCTTCTTGGTCCAGGACTGCCTCCAAGTTTGATAGAGCACAGTAAGTGAGCTCTATCTCCTAGGTTCAGCCTCTGCTTCCTCATCCCAGGAGAATTTCTACATCCTCCTTCCTTGTCGTAGGATGTTCTCTCCCCTACACAACCAAGGCCCCAGTAACAGACCCTTCCTTCTCCTTGATTCATGTTGCAGTTCCCTCATCTGATAAATTGCTATGTTTTTACCACACAGCTTTGCCACCCCCCTTATAACACCACCTTTGTGTAAAAGGGTGAGGGTTTCCAATGTTTATTTCAGCACCATTTAATAATTTTAGGGTAGTATGTTTTCTGTGTTGCTTTATATATTGGATACAACTCAAGCTGAGTCAATAGCTACAAAGATAAATTGCAACGTTTATTAGGACAACGATAAGAATAAAGTAGCATGTTTGACTTCAAATGCAGGTCAAGGTAGACACATTTCTCAGTGCACTTTTTAGTCAATATAGCTCTCTGCTCAGAAACAGTTCAGTTATATCTTCAGCCTTCCATATAAGGCACAAATAACAACCCTTTAGCTAAACTCCCACCAAAGGCTTAACCCCCATGTTTTTCACATTCTCTGACCAGATCCTACTAAGGCTTAATTACTCTTCTGCCTCTCACTAGGGCCATTTCCACTCTACACTGGTATAGTGCTCTTATTCCACTTTCAATATCCTGTGGAATTCTGGGGTTTGTAGTTTACTGAGGCCAAAGAGCTCTCTGGCTGAGAATTCTAAAGGCCCCTCCCTAAATTGCAAACCCCAGGATTCCATAGAATATTCCATAGTGGAATAATACCACTATAACAATGAAGTGTGGAAATAGCCTAGGCTTCCACTGTTTCCTCCCTAAACAGTCACACTCTGTCTGAGTGACTAAAGAACTCTACTGTGTAGCCCGTTGCTAGGTTTTCCCAGAAGGAATAACAATCCCACCCCCCAGGTACTTGGCTTTATATAACTTTATCTCTCAGCCACAAGCCGCTCCCACATACTACTGGGCTGGGTTTCTCTCTTGAAGGGCTATTCTGGTTGCCTAGCAATCTGTTTCTAGGCTGCATTGGCACTTCAAATAGCCACATCCCTGGAACTCTGTCACAGCCCCCATCTCCCTATTGCTCAGGCCTGCAACTTTTCTCATTGCAGAGATGTACTCATGGTTGACTCTCAAGCCAAGTGCCATTCTAGTCAGCCATTCCAGTGACAGGTAACCACAGCACAGGAGTAGTTGTTCCTGTGGCCCTATCAAACTGAGAGAGAGAGTGGCTGGCAGGAAGCTATAAAATGAGTGCCGATGAGTTCACTGGGGGCAAGAGCTGATATCACCCAATTCCAAGTTGAAGTCTAACCACTACACCACATAGATATTGGCTGAGACCTTAGATTAAGAAGACAGGGTGCAACTTCAGAGTCTCAGACTTCCACATCAGTTGTATTACTCTTCCTTGTTAAGTGAATTGTGACACTGTGAACATGCAATCAAAGATGCATGTGCAGTAGTTGTGTATGCACATTTGTACACACTGTGCACATCCATGCACAAAGCAACACATGTGCAATGGCACCAAATGTGCAATTCTGCTTTTCCAGACTCAAACTGAACATGGCCATTCTGTATCAGACAAAAATATCCCTCCACCTTTCTGTAGGAGAACTTATGCCTAAGCCATCAACAGGAATCTGACCACATCTAACAACATGTTTCTCTAAATAAAGTTGGATTTTCAATCTCTTTCTCCATCTCTCTTTCTGCCATAGGGGGAAAAATAGTGAGTATTTCTGAGCTTGATTAAGGCAGTTTAGTGGGGATTTTCTGGGAAGCTCTGTAGCCTGCTTCCTATATTAACCTCTTAGATCACAGCAAGAGGTCTTTGAAGTTCACAGAGGCTGGAGGCACAATCTTTGGTGACAGTGCTACCACCCCACATTCACTCCCAGGATGGAAGGCTTCATGTCGGCTGCCATATCTCATAATATAGATTATTATGGGATTGTGGGTAAATAGATTGCTCAGTACCGCAAGAGAAGCTTTAAAGTACCATGCATGTTCTATAAGGAAAAGGAGAAACCGAAGGAGAAAATAAGCTCACTAGCACCAAGACTGCAAAGGCAGGGCCAATGTTGAGAATTAGCATTACTGGGCACATATAGGGCCTGCTGCCAACCTCCCAAGGGATGGTGTCAGGGATGGCAGCTCTGTCAGAGTCTCTGTTGCAGTTTCTTTGTTTTTCTTTGGTTTAACAGTTTTATTGTTTTACTGTTCTAGTGCCTTCTGCCCTACAATTTTTACTATTTTCTGCTATAATTTTACTATTTACCTTCTACACTGACTCCTTGCTTTGTTACTTACTGCTTATTTGCAAATGCCAGCTCATGTTTATTACACTTGCTGCCTGTTCATTGATTTTCCTCTAGGGAAATAAATACATACATACATATATACATACATACATACATTTTCAAGTTTCCTCATCCCCAGTGAGAAAGGGTATCTCCACATATTGAGGTGTCTGTACACATGCATGCACATGTGCACTCTCAAGTCGCTTGTTGACTTACAGCAGCTCCCTGAATTTCATAGTTTTCTTAGGCAAAGAATACGCAAATGTGGTTTGCAAGTTCCTTCCTCTGAAACATAGCCTACAACATCTAGTATTCACTGGCAGTCACCCATCCAAGTCCTAACCTGAGCTTTCCTTGCATAGCTTCAAAGATCAGATGGGATCTGGTGTGTTTAGGGTATTTAGGTACCTGTCCAATAAATGGTACCCACTAGAAGATTTTTTTGCATTTTGGGACCCTTTTGTGAATATTTCACATATGGGGTTTTGCATGCACACACACAAACTTTTTGTGTAAACAAACTCATTTTTGTTTTTTAAAAAAGTGATTGTAATTGGGGCAAACCTTATCAAGTCTTGACATGCAAAAAATTAAATGATGCAAACAAATCCAGCAGGAAGAAAACTTCCCTTATTTATCATTTTTCCATGAAAGAAGGGAAGATTTAAATCCCTACTCTGCTCACTAAAGTATACAAATAGGGACAAGACCAAGTGCAAAGGGATGCGCTCCCTACTCAATATTGCCAACAAGTTCTTGACAGTGGACCATCTTGGGGCAGAAAGCATGGCCATTGTGCTTCCTGACCCTCTGCAGCTCAGGTAAGTGCAGGAGGACTGTGCGATCACCGGTCATTGATGGGTAAAACTTGTCAATGATCTGTGGCACAATCGCACCATCAGGGCATAGAAAAATGAAGGACATAGACAATGGCCCTTTTTGCACAGCATTTGCCATGCGAAAGAGGGCCTGGAGCATCGTATGATTGCGAGGAGCGATCTGCACGACGCACTCACAATCCCATGACGCTCCAGGGGCTGGCAGGGGCCGATCACGCACCTTTTCATTTTTGGCTAGAAGCAAAAAATGGTGCGCGATCGTGCATTGCTCCCAGGCCCTGCATGCACTTACCTGCCGTGTGGAGCTTCTGGAGCCAGGCCGGTCACGCTTCCTGTCCCAGGCTGCACTGCAGAAGGAAGAGATGGGGCTCTCGCGCAAGGAGGCAGCTTTTGCAGAGCTGAAGCAGCAGGGAAGGGAGATCCTCTCGGCAGAGGCTGCTCGCGCGATTCCTGCACCCCAGCACCAGAACAAGGTAAGGTGCAGAAAGGACCAATGTTGTACATAAGCATCATCTTGGTGCCATCCTTTTCCTGTCCCCAGTGCAAGATGATGACATCCTATAGGAAGGGCCCCTGTTGCAAAGTAAATTATGCTGAGGTGGCTCTGTCTTGAATGGAACATGAAAAATTCATTTCAGAAAAGACCTACTTGTGATTGGGGGGGGGGATGAAAACTGATACAGCTAATGGGCTGTAATGGGCTGAGTCAGCTGGTAGCATTGTTAGGCTTTCCTGAGGGGATACGGCTATGGGGAGAGCCTATCCTCCAATTGTCCCAGTTGGCAATTCTGATTACTCCTCTATCAGTGGCAGAGCTTGAAGTGTATGGAGGGGGCGGGAGGGGGCGAGGCCATGGTGTGCAGGGGCAGGGCCATGGTGCATGGAGGCACGGGGGCGGTGCATGGGGGCGTGGCCATGGCATGTGGGGCTGTGGCCGTGGCACGCGGGGGCAAGGCTACAAGCCAGGACACTCCAAAAAAATTGCCTTTCAGGGCAAACGGCCCCCATCACCCCCCTGTCCCTACACAACTGTCCTCTGTCCTCTCACTTTTCAAGCTGCTTTTAAAATGTCCCCATTTCTCTCTCCTCCTCCTCCCATTTTCCCCCTTTATCCTCAGCTTACCTTAATTGCTGCAAACTGAGTTCAAAATTTAAAGTAGTGTGTATTCAATTAACAACTGGGGAGAGGGGAGGGTGGAATCTTGCCCTTCCTAGCAGGTCCAGGCAAAAGCAAACTGCTGCAAGCTCTCCTAGTTTATACACTCTTTGACATTAATAACTTTTTGTCATCTTGACCATATGAGTTCCACTTTCCATCTGTGAAATTCTGGAGAGTATGGGAAAGTACTTTAAAACTTCTGTATGACCATGCCACTGGATATATCTTTGGATGCTCTGTTGCAAAAGCAAGGGGTTCTGATTCCCAGGGGTCTTTTTTGCAAACAGTAGCAATAAAGATATTCTTGCCCACCATCACCCTGTGTTATACTGTTGAAGTGAAAGAAAGCTTGAAATCATCAGGATTGGAGCTGTTTGTGGAAGAGCAGTTAGTTGCATTCATTTTCCACACTCAAAACAAACTCCTGGGCTCAGGATTCTCAGATATATATTTTCTTGCAGTATTTCATCATTTAGCCATTCTGGTTATGTAATGTCTACCTTTAGCCACAAAGTCATCTAAATTTGCCTTATACAGGATGTGTCTGGACAGATTTAGTTCAGTGGTAGATAATTGCTGTCTGGAGTTCATTCAAATTTGTTTGCATTAGAAGCTTAGCAGCTGACCTACTTTGTTTTCTAGCTATTCCTCTTTCATTTAGATTTTATTTTCTGTAATTATCTGTGTTCTGCAACCAGCTTGTTGTTTGAAAGCATGTCTTCATCAAAGGCAGAGCGTTATCAAACATCCGTTGTTTACTTTTAGCAAAGGCTTTGAGACATCTGGAGGGCCCTAGGTCTCAAGCTGAGCACTATCTGGAGGTCTCATCCCAGAGACAGGCCCATGGAGCACCTAGCTTTAAATTACCATATCTATTTCTCCACTGACTTTTTAGGAATCACTGAGTAGGCTCTTGAATTTCACATAATGCTGCTGTTTCCTTGGGTTGGTTCATATCAATAGGGATGTAAATTCTTGATGATAGCCAGTGCGGTATAGTGATTTGAGTGTTGGACTATAACCCCAGAGACCAGGGTTCAGTTCCCCACTCAGCCACGGAAACCCACTGGGTGACCATGGCTGCGTCACACACTCTCAACCCCAGAAAACTCCATGATAGTTCACTTTAGGGTTGTCAGAAGTCAGAAACAACTTGAAAGCCTTACACCACTACCACAACACCAAATCCTCAATAACTTTGTCCTTCCATGCAAGGATAAATAACTAAAGTGGTTTTCTCTCCACTGCAGGGGGAAAACGAATATTCCACTTCAGTTTTCTCTATTGAAACATCCAGAAGTGTTGTGCATGAATCAGCCTGTAGGGAAAAGCACATGTGTTCTACTCAGAAAACAGGTCTCCTGTGCAGGAAGCAGGGTTTTCTGTTCAAGAATCCCTCCCCCTTTTTTTTATATAGAAAACAAGTATATTTTGTATCACCAAGAAAAAAAAAACCCTCTGCTGAATAATTCCTGCTTACACTTCAGTGTGTAGAATACCAGAAGGAAGTTTAACAAAATTCTTACTGGTCTATTATTCTTCCTGACAAGGGTTCCCAACTGTTGGGGGAACCATTTTTCAACCTGGGAAAATTTGTGGATATACTTTGCACAAATTTTCTAATTCTAAGTGCAATGGCCCTGAGGAGGCCAACTTGGGAATATACAAGGGTCACAAGTGGGTTTGCAGCTGACGCGGCATCCACAAAATAGCACTGATGCAGCCATCTATACTGGTGCTGATGAAGCTGCTCTGATTTGCACTGTTATGTGCTCCTTGCTTCTCCCAAGGAGAACATAAGGTACATGTTCTCCCTTAGTAAGTCAACAATGAAGTAATTTTGATTGCTTCAATAGGTCTACTCTAGTTGGGACCAACATTTGGATTTAGGTCTAAAGGTGTATAATAATAACAACAATGTCATCGTCGTCGTCATCATCATCATTATCATCATCATCACAGTTATCTATAGCTAAGATCCTTCATCAGGACTGTATAGTATAAATCTCCACTTGCTGAGTTATGCATTAATCGTGTTATGCAGTCCTTGTGTTGAATGGCAACACTGAGCAACCAAGTTTCTGGAATGGAATGCACAACCAAACAAAATGCATGCAAATACACAATTCACATGTGTATAAGGTGCATGCACACCACTCCTATATGTACAAGGACATGTATCTCAGCTCTCCTTCCACCATCACAAACTGAACATGGGTATACCACACTGGAGAAGAATGACTAACCTCTTCCGTAGGGGACCTTACACATGCATAATACACCAATGGGGTTCCAGCCTGGGATAAGGGATAACCCCAAAATTGTTCCCCCATATAGTTTAATCTGGAATATAGCCCAGGAAAAAAAAATTCACACCATGTCATGAATGTAGTCCCCAGTATTTTCCACTGGCACTTCCTTGAATTACTGTCCTGGCTTTCATTCACTGCCCACTCTCTCTTCTGTATTTTATTATTCTCTGTAACTGGGGAAGAAATATGCAGAAACTCACATTTTCTTCAGGTCTGCTTTGGAGCAAGTATTTTGTTTTCATATTTGCAATAAATCACAACAGGTTGCTCAGGCTGTGTCAAATTCTGTGACACACCCTCGATGAGATGAACGTTGAGCACTCCCGACTGGAGCATTGTCATGGGTGGAAGACAGGGGTCACACATGAAAGTAGCTTCCCCCTCCTTACAACAGCTACTTCTCCCCAGAGATAATCAAGGTTTTTTCCCCTTTCTTTCACTTGAAACATTTGGCACATCTCACCAGTGAACATGTCACATGCAGGAAAAAAAGAGATGTGTTTGCAAGGTTTCTTGTGTATCTGAGAGGAAAGCTATTTAGCTAAGGAAAGGAAGGGACACTTTGATGCACATTGGTGCTTTTAGACTGTCTTCCTCCTTTCTAATTCCGTTTGCTCATTTCCTCCTCTCCAGCAACCATCCGCCTGCCATTTCATAGGCAAACAAATAGATTCTCTATGGTATGCCTCAGTTTTTCAGCAGCCATTGTGGGAAATGAACAAGCATTACATCGTCAAATCACTTGAGAACACTGATATGGTTTGCTGCTTTTTCCTTTGCAAGGAACAGACGGGAGACTAGTCCAATTCCCTCTGCATGCTTTTTACACAGTGACACTTCATTCACGAGTAAAATTTTAAAAGAAAGTACATAAGCATAGCTAGCCTTCAATATCAATATCTTTTCAGTAAGAGGAAACCTTATACCAGATATAAGCAAACCACCGATTGTGGGCCACAAGTTGCTCACAAGGGCCTCTTGTATGGCTAGCAGCTCCCAAATGTTATGTACATTTTTAAATAAAGTGGGGCTTTTTTTCTGAAAAATCTTCCCCTAGTGCCCTTCAGGGGCTGTGGAGAAGAAATTTTGCCACACTCTGTGCCTGTCTGATCTGTTTTAAGCCAAGTGGACCTGTTGCCCATAGCAGACGTGGCTTCTAATTTTTTGCTGCTTGTTAAAAGGGCTTCTTGTGAATCTAAAACAGGCTGAGGGCCCCTCGAAAGATGTAAAATTGTCCCCTGTCCCTTACAGGATCTGCATGGCTCTTCAACAAAAGCATTTTTCAATTTCTTTAAAAAAGTAGAGAGAATGGAGGACATACAGAATAGTCTGACACTCCTAGGTCCAATGAGGTCATATAAGGCCCCCCAGACATAGAGTAACTGTATGGTTACATGATTTATTAGACAGTGAATTAAGGACCTATCTATGGAAGCTAAGCTGGATCAGGCCTTGTTAGTACTTTGATGAGGAACTGCTGAGGAATACTAGGTGCTGTAGGCTATATTTCAGAGAACAGTGGTGAAATACCCCTGAGCCTTCCTTGCATCAGAAAACTATAAAATTTATGGGGCTGCCATAAATCAGAGGAAGGAAATGGCAAAGCCACCTCTGAGTATTCTTTGCCTAAGAAAACTCAATGGAATTGATGGGGGTCACCGTAAGTCAACAGGTGTCTTGAAGACATGTACACACATATAAATCAACAGACAACTTGAAGGTATATATATGAAGCCATTGAATGCCATGAAAAATAATTGCCTGGTTTAATGTGTAAGACTGGCTCTATCATTTGGCAAAGTAAGGAATCCATCTCAGAGAACAGAAGGCAAGAATGGCCACTGCTCCCCACCCCCAATTCTGTGCCTTCGGAGTCTCATGGCAATTCCTTTCTCTTTGAAGAGCTACATCTGCTACATAGTCTATGTCCATTTCCGCACTACACTGTTATAGTTCTATTATTCCACTTTCCACATCCTGTGGAATTCTGGGGTTTGTAGTTTACTGAGGCCAAAGAGCTCTCTGGCTGAGAATTCTAAATGCCCCTCCCTAAACTGTAAATTCCAGGATTCCATAGGATATTGAAAGTGAAATAATAGCACTCTAACAGAATCATAGAATCATAGAATCATAGAAATGTAGAGTTGGAAGAGACCACAGGGGCCATCCAGTCCAACCCCCTGCCCTGCAGGAACACCCTCAAAGCACTCCCAACAGATGGCCATCTCGCCTCTGCTTAAAAACCTCCAAGAAAGGAGACTCCACTACACTCCGAGGCAGCATATTCCACTGCCGGACAGCCCTGACTGTCAGGAAGTTCTTCCTGAGGTTCAGGTGGAATCTCCTTTCCTGCAGCTTGAATCCATTGCAGTGTAGTGTGGAAATGGCCTATCACACTCAAAACTAGCCTACTGTCCTGGGTGTACTGGAGAATCACATCCTGTTGCCACTGCTTAACTGACAGTTGGGTCAGCTTATTTACATGGAATGGAGGGATTTGCCACCCTGTGCTTTGCCTGGTACATCAACATGTCTTGGGCCTGCCATGTCCATTTGACATTTTCAAGACTGAATCAACTGTGCCTCTACAAGTTCTCAGAACTCAGCAATCTGTCCTGGACTCTCCACTCCAGTTCATCAGAATATGGGAGATCATTCTTGAAGAGGAGTCACTGGTGTTACCACCGCAATCTGGCCTGGCTTTGGTGAGCCTAAGATATCATTTTTGATATCATAATTTGGCCTTCTGCCACCAGCCAAGTGTTTGTGAGGCCCCGCCAAACAAGCGCGAAGCTAGGCATGGATGATACATGTTGCTCCTATCAAACACCAGATATTGCCAGATCTGCTTCAGGGGGAGACCTCCTGAATCAAACACCTTAATTACAAATGCACAGTAAAACAAAGGGACTCTCTGCCTGAGAGAACACCCTGGTGAGCTAGGCACTTAACAGCCGAGCTAGCCGCATATACATACTATTGTCAATTTGGCATGTAATTCAATCATGCAAATTCTGACCTTTCGGAGGCTTTGTCTCCAGCCCAAACCTTATTGTTCTCACCAGAGACCAGACTAGCCTGTGGTCGTTCTTTTCCCTATAAAAAGCCCCAATTCTGGTAGTTCAGTGGACTTTGCTGGACCTGGCTGAACTCCACTGGAACTCTTGCTGAATCACTAGCTGAAATCACTTGAAGCTCCCGTTGGATCTTCTTCCTCGCCTTGCTGCCGCTCGGTCCAGCAGGCTCCCCTCAGTCTCCACGCCGGGTTTCCTCCTCTTCAATTGGTGTCTCCAGGACTTCGGACAGGTGGCGTATTGCCCATTCCCCAAATTCTCTTTCTTTCCTTTTCTAGTTAGGAGTGTGCTCGTGTTTTATTATTTTTGTTTAATAAATACTGTTAGTATTTTGAAACTGCTTGACTCCTCACTGACCTGAACCGGTATACATAGGATAAAAGATCCCGCTGCATTGCCCTGCCTCTCGTTAGCCAAGAAAGTGCTCCAGCTAATTTCCCCATCTTTGCTAGGTTTGGTTTGGTATTTGGGCGCCCCTCCTGGGACCCCCAACTTACAGGGTAGCACTGGATCTTATCTGATCTCAAAAGCTAAGCATGACCAGGCATGGTTACTACTTGGAAGTAGCACCTCCAAATTACACCAGTTACTATAAGCTATATTTCAGAGGACGGAACTGGTAAAACAACCTCTGAATATTCCTTGCCTAAGAAAACCCTAAGAAATTCATGAGGTCACCATAACTGATAGTCAACTTAAAGGCACATACTTTACTATTTAAATTCTGCAAAAGGTTCAGGGAGCTGCTGATAAATGTCTTGGGTCTCTCTTCATTTCTTTTTCTTTCATTCTTTCTCTCATTCCCAAAATTTGCTAGATCCAGTTTGTTTTCCCAAAATGCTCTGCGTATGGCATTGTTCAGGTCTCCAGCTTATGACAAAATTGGGAATCGTGGATTTTTGAACAACCAAGGCTGGGCTGATTTTGCCACTGTTTCAAACAGCTTAAAGACAAGATTTTCACAGGGACTTTTAAATAAATAAAATCGTTCTTTATTTATTACATCTAAGGAAAAAAAAGATATACCCCAGGCATTGGAAACATTCCTCTCTCAAATGTTTGACACTGTTGCCTTCTCCATAGACCACACTGCAGAGGAAAGATGTTTACCAGAGAGACTGCTTTGAGACTCCAAAGAACATCTCCACCCGGAGATCAGCAGCAGAAGTTGTAAACAGTTCATGAAGGTGGCTGAATTCTATTTTTCCTTCCCTTTAGGGGGCAACAATCCACCATTTGACTGAAAGCAGGGTCACTGCACGCCTCAGTTCAAACTTGGAAACAAACAGCATGGTAAAATCTCAAGATGATAAAGGTTTTGATTTGCACAGCACCAGTTCAATATGCTTTTCAAACATTTCTTTCCAGCACAAAAGCACCAATACAAAATCCTCTAGCATTCTGTTCAAGAAAGCTAGCAGAACTCTGAAAGCTCAGTGGCAGACCAATACAACCTTATCTGGATTTGCCCACAGCTTCTGTATCAGAAGCTCTGGAGACAGTTCAAGTGCTTTCATTGCATAGCCTTTGAGCATGCAAACCCCAAGAGCTGCTGAGACACCAAGGAGGACAAGCAGATGCTAGTCAGCATGAGAATTTGCAGTTACTTTGAAAAATCATTTTTGAAATCCTACAGTGTGGTTGTAAATCTCCACATGTGAAACTACACAGTGATTGTGCTATGCAGCCTGTGTGTTAATGACAGTTACACAACTGAGTGCATATCCAATGTGCCATTGGAGGCACAATTAAATGAATCTGGATTTAGTTTGCAGGCATTTTCGGTAGCAGCACCCGATCTGTTGAATGGCCTCTACAGAGATGCACTCACCTGGTGTCTATGTTATGATCTTTGGTGCATCAGGAAAAGACATTTCTATTTTCCGAGGTACACTTTAAGAACTGGCTGAGGCAATAGGCAAGATGAGCACACACCAGCAATCAAATCTTACTTCAACACTAGCTATGGAACAATATCCAAATCATGTGTCAACATACAACTCCCTTATTGAAACAGGTTCACTGTCTACCAGTCCATTTCCAGGCACAGTTCAAAATGCTAGTTATAACTTATAAAGCCCTATACAGCTTAGCTTCCAAGCTAACTGAATGGCAATATCTCCCCATATAAGCTTGCCCACATCTTCCGTTCTTTTGGGAGATGGGTTTTCTTTCAGTTTCATCACCCTCACAGGCTTGTCTGGTGAGGACATGGGGGACAGTCTTCTTGGCATCTCCAAGGCTTTGAAATTCCCTTCCAAAGGAGGCTCAGTTGGTCCCTTTGCACTGGTGGACAAAAAACTTTTTATTTAAACAGACCTTCAGCTATTAACTAATTGTGGCAGAGGGATTTTCAGTGGTGTACTATATCTTTTAGGATGTGCTGAGTATGTCTTTGTTAATTGCTTTAAATTCATGCTTTAGATAGATTAGTTGTTTATTTTTTGAAAAAAACTTTTCAGCATATATTGTTTTAGTTATTGTGTTTTAACTTATGTTTGCAAGCCACTTTTGCTCCTTTATTGGGAGAAAGGTGGAATGTAAGTTAAAAGGAATGAATGAATATCTGAGATGGGAACATTGTACAAGGAGGTACTGGATGTCTCTTTCACGAGATCTCCAAAAAGATATACATGCATATAACCTGTGCTTATCTACAAGTATAACTGTAGCCGGGCTTCCATCTAGCTCTCTTTTATTTAGCAATCTGTGGAAAGGCAAAAGCTATACATTCTCTTTCTCTGAGCTCAAAAACAAGCCATCACACCAATAGTTTCATTGCTTTTTATAGCATACAGCTGAATGATCTGGAAGATTTGGTGATAA